>JAINRJ010000126.1:0-489207 GCA_022113865.1 Chimonanthus praecox
TTTTATTATGTCAATAGTTAAAAATATCTATTTTGTGAAAATTGGAAAAAAATAAGAAAAAAAGTGTTTTAAGATTCAATTTAGTGACTTGGAAAGATTTAGACAATCTTGATGAAAAAATAAGCTTTGTTGAAAATTTTCCTATCAAACCTTGACATTTTGTTTTCGGGAACATTTATCACTTTTCTTCAATTTTGTAAATTGTTTTTAATTTTATTTTTTTTCTCGGTATCCCGTGGTTTCCTACACGTAAATTAAATATATATATATATATATATTATATTTCATGTAAAATTTTAATTAGAATATTATTGGACTCCTAATTAGATATTTACTTATTGATTAGTTGCTTTAGCGATTGAATAAATTAAATAATGACTCTATGCTGCGCGTAGAGAATGTAACATAACTAGTTTTATGGAAATGAGCAAATTTTATATTCCATCGTGGAACTATGGAATTATTGATGAACAAGAACAGCTCTAATGGGCTGGGCCAAATTGTGAGTTCATTAGTATTAGGCCCATGATTGGGGAAAGTATTGTCCAAGGACTGAAAAGTAAGTGGGTCCACCTAATTAGCAAACTAGAAAAGGGAATTGATTGGTGCACCAAACACTTTTAACTTTGGTAAACAAAAAATGAGTGAAATACTTGCACAAACAAATAGGAAGACCGAAAGAAGAAGGATTGAAACAAATTTAGGCAAAATGGATATTTTACTCATTTTTATCCAACAAAGATAAAGGTGTTAGGTGCACCAATCACTTTCCCTAGACAATTACCAAGTCTGTTAATGTTGAATTTTTATACATGCATGATCTAGAAGAGAAACAAGGCTGGGACGGCAGCTCAATTTATAATGTAAGAAGATTTTTAAGCGAGAGTATTTGGGCTTGAAGTATATGACGTGAAAAGTCCACGAAGTCCACTACTAAAGTTCATCAGATCAATTGATACACTACTATTGGGGGTGAAACCAGGGCCGGCTTAACCCATAAGCTGAAAAGGCAACCGCCTGAGGCCCATGATTAGGAAGGCCCAATTTTTAGTTATTGCATAATGTATTACCATAAAACCCTTTTTAAATACCACATAGACACTTAGTGTATTACCGCAACCCTTTTTTAGTTACAGCATAGAGACATAGCTGCATAAACTTAAAAAAATTCTTTTTATTATATATAATTAAAATTTTAATTAAATATCACTTATAATAATATCTTAAATACCAAGAAGGCTCCGTTTAAATTTTTTGCTTTAGACCTCAACTTGTGTCGAGACTGCCTTGGTGAAACTTGGGTCGGTTTAACCATCAAGTCAAATTTCAGTACCTAGCACAAAAGGTTGATGCAGTTCAAATGATGTCACAGGCAATGACCCACTAGGTAGCTGCAATGTGCCTGAAAGCGACTAAGTGAAGACGATTTTCGCGGTTTGATACAAAAGAATGAGAGTGACTGTGAATGAAATCGATTCTATTCTCATGGAGGATTGATAACAGAAGATTTTACTGCCTTACAATCTCATTTACAACAAGTTTGAAGTTTCTTATCAGTCTAAGTGTGAACTATCTCATTTGTCTACCTTGCCAATCGCTCAAACTCATGAGATTAAAACAGTTCATGTGTATGATCCACATATCAATTGGTAAAAGGTAACAGAATTTAAAAAAAAAAAAAAAACTGAACCCTGTAGGCCCTGCAATACGAAGATAAAATGTTCATAATCAACAGGTCAATGGATTTTTTTCATGTTTAAAACAGTCAATAGGGTCTCCAAAGGTTGAATAGGAAAGACTCAATCAGTTCAGAATTCCATCCCTTCCAAGAGCTTGAAATAATCACAAAAGCTGTTTGCAATCTCTACTTATGTTTAGGCTTGTCAGGACCACTTATTTAGACCAAATCAAAGTTTTTGGTGATTCAATGATCGGGGAGTTTACAATTTTGTGTCATTGTTGAGTCAATCCTGTCAATTAGGAATCTAAATGGTAGTAGCAGTTTGAAAAAAAGAAAGTATAAATACCTAAATAGACTAGCATAGTCTAATTCAACAGATTCAATCTAAACTATGCAGAAAACACAAAGTAAACAGAACAAAACATACATGATTTTTTATGCTGATACCAATGGAAGCATTGGGAAAATATTGAGTGAAGGGTATAAATTCAAGAACAGTAATATGCTTCTTGCTGTAGTACTTTGGGTGGCAGCATTACCTCATTGCCTGAATCATATGAAATGTTAGAAAGGAGGTCAATGTGTCAAACAAAGCCATGAGGCCAATTAACAATTTGAATCATATCAGTCATCATTGGTGGCACACCACCAAGGACACTCGGAAGGGCTCATGTTTCATGAGGCCCAAGTACATTATTTGCCCATGTAAGTATGGATAAAAAATTGTTGGGGCTGCGAATGAGTCCTGCATTGGAAGTGTAGAGGGAGATCTAGGGATTATGAAGAACTTGGGTCACTCCATCTAATAGGCTAGTCTTTTGGGCTGGATACCCAGGTCCTAACACAAATGACAAAATTGAACTGAGAACCCTGGCGATCAATACACATTGTAACAGAAGAGTACCTCAACGATGAACAAAGATAACTTCTTCAATGCATACAAGAGGTTGGGAAGAGAGTGTTGATTCCTCTTCTCTTCTTCGACTCCAATAGATCTTCACAATCCCATCCAATCTGGATAATTGGGATATGTGCTATTTTGTGCCAATCCTCACCTCTCTCTTTCTCACACCGCCTCTCCAAATGAGGACATCGTACAATGGAAAGTTGTTGGAGTTCTGTCAGGTCTTGGATCCCTACTGGCAATGACATTAGACTAGTGCAGTTCCAAATAATCAAAGATCGAAGTGACATGAGGTCTCTTAGCCACTCTGGCAATGCAGTTAGTCTGGGACAGTCTCCAATCTGTAGCTCTTGCAGTGTCGTCACATTTTTTAGGACCCCCGGCAACAAAGTGACCTTATCTAAGCCCCAAATGATCAATCTCTTTAGGCTGATGAGGTGTTGCATGCCCTCTGGCAAAGAAACAAGTTGAGGACATTCATTTATAGTCAGGTCTTGAAGGGCTGTGGCATTCTGCAGTCCACCAGGAACATTCCATAGACTTCGGCACTTCTGAATTTTAAGATGTCGAAGAGATGTCAAGCCTTGGACTTGCAAGGATTCTAGACCATGACAGAGAAATTTTTAAGTCATGCAGAGAATTGAAGTTTTGGAGTGATTCCAGTCTCTTACAGTTGGTAATGCTCAGTGATGCTAGTGAAATGAGGCTTCCAAGGTCCTTCGACAAATGACTGAGCTTTGGGCACTTATGAATTGATAAACGTGATAGACAGATATGGTTCTGTAATAACCCATCCTCTATAGATTCTAGCTCTGCAAAATTTTCGATGTGAAGGGAGATGAGCGAGGTGAAGTTTGCTATTGACCTCAATAAAATCTCATTACCCTCTGTCAAGTGTAGCTTCTCGATAGATGGTAGGCATGGAAGATTTTCAGCTTTGGGCATCTAACAACTGTTAATTCTACAAGGCGAGGAAATACGTCTAGACCATTCACTACAGAAAATTCTACCAAATTGGTCATATCTTTAATGGTGAGTTCTGTCAATGATGGGAATCCATTTGTGGCATCGTAGGCATAGAGTGTATCTTTGATGCATTCAACTGAATCCAATCCACAAACTGTGAGAATCTTTAGAGAACAAAGTCGACCAAATGAGGGAAGGCATTCAATTCTTCTACAATTGGATAATGCAATTTCAGCTAGATTTGGGAGAGAAGAATAATTCATCCAATGTGGAAATCTAATACCACTATACTCATCCACAAGCAACCTTTTCAGATTTGGATGTGGTTCAAGGCCTTCAAGGATTTGCTCAATTTTTTCTTCAACTTCAACATCAATGTCACAGCGACTCCATGAAAACCCTAACATTTGAAGGTTTTGCTTCTGCTTCAATTTTGCTGCCTTGGCTTCATTTGCATCCTTTATATTCTCAAGATTTTTAATGAATAATTCACCTCGAAGGTTTAGGTCTTTTATCTCTCTTATGCTACATCTCTTTTCTGCACCCACAACATATATTGGCAATGTCTGAAGGCATTTCAGTTGTCCAATCTGCAAGGGCATGGAAGTCAATGATCTAAACCACCTTGGAACATCAATCAGTGACTTGCATGTGCTGATTTCAAGATGTCTGAGGCTAATCATCTTTCTCATGTCTTTGGGTAGTTCTTGAAGATAATGACAGTATGAGAGTTTCAGGGTTTGCAAATTCAACAGGTTGCTGATAGATTCAGGCAGTGTTTTTATCAGAGTACGAGACAGATCAAGGTACCTTAAATGTCTCAACTTGCTGATTGGATCCAGCATCTCCTCAGTGCAAGCCGTTGATGTTAAGTCTAACACACGTAAAAACATTAAATGTGAAGAGAAATTCTGAGGAAATTGTATATTAACTCCACAATATGCCTCAACAAAAAGTAAAGTGCGCAATTTCTTTGATTCTTTAATAGCCTCTGGGACTTTGGAGTCCCCTGGATCAAACAGCAACGACAAACGGCGAGACCTTTTTGGAATGCTCACTGCTTTGTCTGCCTTCACAATCAAGCATTCATCACCTGAAAACATTTACAGCTAGATCATGCATCAGGTCATGCATTTTGCACCCTGTTATACTCCCATAGTCATCTATCTTCACATCTTGGAAGAAAGACCGCCATAACAAATTGTTGAAGTATTCTATACCAATGTCTTCCATTTGTTTACAACCTTCAGTTGGTTAAATGATGCCCTCTGCAATCCATAGTTGGATCAGTTTCTCCTTCCTGATTTCGTAATCTTTGGGAAAAATTGAGCAGTAAGCAAAACATCGCTTTAGATGTGGTGGTAAGTGATTATAACTCAACCTCAGAGCAGGTAAATGCTATTTTCTTCGTCGCGTAAATTCCAAGTCTCACTTTCTTTCACAAATAGCCAGTCTGTTTCTCCTCGTTTGAAGCGCATCAAACTTCCAAGAGCCTTTGCTGCTAAGGGCAAACCTCCACACTTCTTGACAATTTCTTTTCCAATTATCATTAGATTTGGATGCTCTTCTTCTCCCTCGCCAAATGCCCTTTTCTTGAACAAAGACCAACAATCTTCTTCTGATAATCTTGCCAATTGGACTGCAGGAACCGTACCCATGATCATAGCAACCTTTTCACTGCGAGTAGTTACTACAATTTTACTACCCTGAGCACCTCTTAGATAATTTTTCAATCGTTCCCACTCCAGGGGATTTTCATTCCACACATCATCCAGCACAAGCAAGAACTTTCTGGAGCTCAGCCTTTCTTGGAGCCGACTTTGGAGAAGATCCATATCTAAGTGTTCGCAAGTGCTACCAGTTGCAGATTCTATAATGGCTCTTGCTATCCTTCTCAAGTCAAAATCATCAGAAACACAGACCCACATTCTTTAGCTCAAAATCTCTGCAACTTCTCCCATCATTATAAGCTAATTGAACAAGTGTTGTTTTCCAACTCCCCCCATACCAACTATGGGAATGACAGAGACACCATCACCACTGGATGTGTTGAGTAGTAACCCAACCACCCTTTCTTTATCATATTCTCTGCCATAAACTTCTGATTCAACCACAAAAGAGTCGCACTGTGATCGACCCATAGTTTGCAACTCCCTTTCTTTTGCTGTTAAATGGAACTTGGACTTCTCATCTGAAATTGCATCTAATCTCTCCCTAATCACCTTAATCCGATGCCGCATCTTTATGTGGAACAAAGTGGATTATTAGAAATTGAGAAGAAGTTGCGCACCTTGTTCAGCACATGGTCTTGTGACTCCATTTTTCTTCGCAGAGCGTCTGTGGTTAACTCATCCACTAAATCATCTGCATCATAAGCTGCATCTTGTAGCTTTTCCAACCAATTCCTCACAGCTTTGACTGCTATTTGCCGTTCTTCTGCATCTTCTAGTACTGCTTGAATTGTTGATAGTGTACTCTTTAGGCTCTCCATCTCCTTACTTATGCCTCTATACAATTCATGCTCTTTTATGATGGAGGAGGCCAGCTTCTCAAAAATTACTTGCAGAAGAGAAGAGAGAACTACTTCTGCCATGATTCTTGCCACAAAGAAATCTCAACAAACTGGAGATGTTTGATTGTATTAAGGGAAGTAAGAGTCTGTCTCAAGAGTCAAGAGTCTTGAGGAAATGCAAGCTGGATCTTCTTCATTTGTGGTCTTTGTTTGAATCCAATATTATCTACGTACTACTTTACTTATATGTATTTTTATTTTTAATGTCTGAAAATATCAGGACTCAGGTACCCTGACAATCCATGTGTCACTATAGGACTCGAACCTTCTGATTTCTGACTCAGAATGTCTAACCTATTAGTAAAGTATCTCGTACAAATACCTCAACTGATTAGATACTGTGACTCAGAAATCAGTGAATTTTTTCTGGACAAGAGATTTTTTTTTTCCAACAAGTGGTTAACCCCACAAGCAGCAAACGGTTCCAACTTTATTCACTGTACATGTAAGGCAATTTGGGATTTACCCAGTTGAAATTTTGGGTCACTGAGTGGATGGTCAATAGCGTCCGAACATGGATTTCAATCAGAGTTGCAATCTTTGCCCATTGACTACAACTTTTTCTTTTTTACAGAACTCTCGATAAAAAAAATTCCGGCTGAAATCCAATATTTTGGCAGAATTTTAATACTTATCTCAGGGCTAATAGAAGAATGTGGCCAAAAATAGTTATTAGTCAGTTATCTTGGAAAATTAACATGACCAAAATTTCACTCAAAAAGTAAACAAATTCAGTCCATTTGAGCTGATATCAATCTATTAAACTCGAGTCAAGACCCCCATCTTATGAAGTGATGTTTTGATTTCGATTCACACCGACCCCTTCAGGCCATTCTCTATGGAGTTAATCCCTATCGACTTAACCGATGTGTATAGATTGTGAGGTTTACAAATGTTCGTGAAATTAGTCTCACCAACAACATGAGACAGAGATACCCATGTTACAAAAAGAATTATTAATAAAAATTAGAATTATAAATTTTGACTAATATAGTCGATATAATGATATTAAATATCGGCCGATACATATCGAATTTTAAAATTTTGATTGGGAGCATTTTTTTCACCTCGACTTGATATGACTAAAATATCGGCCAAAATAATTTTTTTATTCAAGTAACAATCAAAAGTTTCTCCTAACCAAAATTTGTAACTCAGGTTAGACTATCCGATCCTTTACTCAAAACTGTGGTTCAAAACTTCGAAAGTAGATGCACTAGGTTTCAATTGAGTCAAGGTTCCAAACTTTTTGCAGAAGGTTTTTATTTTTTTTTTTCCAGTAATAACAATAAGATAGCAAAGGTGAGACGTCACACAAGGCAGTCAGTGTACAATTACACCTATTTATTGAATTCTTTATATTCATAAAAATTGATCTTATTGAATTCAGCCCTAGAAGCAAGAAAAGACGATCCATCATGTTCTGGGCTTTGCAATGTGTCAGGTTTGGGATTTGGGCCTCAATTCGTTTATTTCGAAATCTCAATTTAAATCCATCTATTCATTGAATGGGTTCGAGCAGCTCATTTCTTAAAGATGTCAAGATGATGAATCCAAATTCCAAACTACTGTTTTTTTTTCTCTTTTTTCCAAGTCGGGTTGGCAAATATAGTTACAAGTTAAATGGGTCAAGAGAGATTGATCAAATTTTGTTTGGGTCGACCCATCTAGTAAGTGGGTCAATAGGACTCAACTCAAATCTTACTTTTCTAGGTCAGCTTGACATATTGAACAAAAAATTGCCACCTCTACCAAGCTTGGGTCTCAACTCTCAATAAGCTTGGCTGCTGGACATTGTTTTAGCCCAAAATTTTGAACCTGTCCAAATTCAAATTTAGTATATACCATTCAACGTTGGGTGCTCAGTCGATATCCAAAAATTCACAAATCCTGAAGATCTAACATGAGAAATCAAGTGTAGATGCAAAAATCTATTAAGTATTTAAATCTAAATTTGGATTGAGTTTTGAACTCAGCAATAAATAGATGAGATCTGGACAATTCACTATCCAATAATAGCCCAATAACCTGACAAAATTTTGTAATGTATATAAAGGGTACTTTAGAAATTATAATTAACCGTACAAATTAAAATTACATTTGATGAACTACAAGTGAATCATTTCAATTAAAAATTTTAATTTTTTAGTCACTTGATTTTAATGATCAAAATCTCCAAATATTCTTAAAAAATCAAGAAAGTTTGTCATTTCCACAACTAAGTTCAAGTGACCGTAAATTCAAATTTCTGATTGAAATTTGGTCCACCTATGTGGTTAACTTTTTAATTTGTATCATAATATTTTTTATTTTTTTTTTAAAAAAGAAAGGGAAATGAACCTATGCAACAGGTAGTTGTAAAAATATATAGAAATATAATTTTTCTCAATTTATGCTTTCAAATATTAATTGATATTTGCGAGTCCCAAGGGCTTTGAGATTCATTGAGATGAGTTTTGAGTCCTTAAATATATGATTTTAGATTTGAAGATTTTTTTTGTTGAGATTTTTAAATTTTCCCAAATTTATAAAGTTCATATTTTGAACTGTTTAGAGTGAAAATATGAAGAATTTCATCCATCATTTGTATCTTTTTCCTCATCATACAATAATGACGGATGTATCTTTTCCCTATATTAATGTGATTGAGAGATAAATCTTGAATAAGATAGATTTGAGAGAATTTTGTATTAGTTATTTAGTAGGTTACATTTGAGTTTATTATATGTTATTGAGATCATTTAAGGGGCAAATTTTACGAAAGTTTATAAATATAGCTTAGATAAGTTTTTTGTTTTGCTTCTTATTACTAGGAATTTTAGTAGATTGAGTGTTCTGTTTTTCAATTCTACTTTATGAGAAAATAATTCCATAATATTATTTCATTTGCAATTTTAGGGGTGAAACTCGGGTAGAGTTTTGGCCCGAACCCGCATGAACCGACCCGAAAATCATGCGGGTCGGGTTATGAAAGTCCGGTCAACGGGTGGGGTTGGGTTGAGAAGTCAAAAACCCACATTGAATTCGGATCGGGTTGGGTTTAGAGATTTTTAAGTTAATCCGATCAGATCCGATCAAACCCGACCCGACCCAGTAAAAAGTAGGTTAAAGTAAGTTCAAAATGCAGGTCGGGTTTCGGGTTGAGCCGAGTTATAATTAGGGCCAGGTCGAGTCAATACATCCGGGTCAAAAGTTCGGGTCGATTCCATATATTAGTAACTCGGGTCGGGTTAGGTTTTAAAAAACCTGACTCGGCCCGGCTCGATTTCAGTCCTAGCAATTTACAACTTCTTAGTTTAATCAATGGTGACATGTTTTAAGATATTTAAAATGAGAATCTTTAAAAAAAAGTAAGCTGTAAGGGCCCTAACTTGGATGCCCAGGGTGTCCGACAATGGCGATGGGTCGCTATTGGGCAAGTGGGTGTGGAAAAAGTCCCGTATCGCCTAGCATAGGAGATGAACATTGAGGGGATTTATAAGAGATAACACCCCTCCTACCTAGCACAACACGTTTTGGGCCTGCAGTTGAGCCAGGCCCAATACAAAATCATGCGGGCGCCCGCATGGGCTCAAATCTGACAATATTGTACTGGGCAGAATTGGGTTGGATCGGGCATGCTCGGGTTGGGCCGAGACATAAGCTATTAGCCATTTTAATATAATCTTTTTTTAATTCAAGAAAGCTACAATTTTATATTGTTCATATTTTTATTTATTTTTTTTAACTATATATTTTTATATTTTACTATTATTTTGTACCGTTATTACTCTACGATTTTATCTTAAAAGGTAAGGAAGTAAAATGAGAATAGGTGGAATAAAATAAAGGGTAGCAATCCTCCCACGAGCTTTTTGTGTAACCAGACATGTAAATTAGTGGATTTTCGATTTTACCCTTCACATGAACAGTAAATCGGCTCGCTAAAATTCACATGAACAGTAAATCGGCTTGCCGAAATTCGCATAAACAGTAACATCGACTCTCCAAAATTCGCATGAACAGTAACATCGGCTCTCTAAAATTCACATGAACAGTAACATCGGCTCGCTGAAATTCACATGAACAGTAACATCGGCTCGCCAAAATTCCTATGAACAGTAAATCGGGTCGCCGAAATTCGCATGAACAGTAACATCGACTCGCCAAAATTCACATGAATAGTAAAATCGGTATGCCGAAATTTTATTGTTCATGCAAAATGTCTGATTTTACTGTTCATGCGAAGGGTAAAATTGAGAATCCACTAATTCCCATATCTAGTTACACAAACCTCCTTTGGGAGGATCGCTACCTTAAAATAAAACTAGCATATTAGAGTATATACAATTTGTTTTTCACTTGCCCAGCCATGGCATTCTCATTTCCCCCAAATCACATTTAATATTAATTTAAATCTACTGCATTGTATTTTCAAATTACATGAGCCCAATCTTATAGATTTTTTTTATTTGGAAAATATGGACGGTAAGGAGTAGACTTAAATTTCAGCATCAAATCATTCAATTTTTGATGCAGTCTAAGTCTCCAAAAATTTGAGTTCTTAGCCATAACTTGGAAAATGTAAAGTTTTAAACTTGTCATTAACTAGATCTAAGGTTAGTTTCACATTCAGACTCAAATTGAGAAAATCCCCAAATCAAAGTTAACTTAGGATTTATAGATGAAATTCTTAGATTTCAAATGAATCAAATTCTTCCAATTGATCTTAGAGAGTAGACTGAAACTCAAATTTGGGAAATCAAAGATTGATTCTTTCAACATAGAATTAATCTAAGGCTCCAATCCCATTGGGTGTTAACTTTAAATCGAAATTGAAACACACAATGTAAACAATTCATGAACTAGAAATGAAATTGCACAAATTTAAAATGAAAATTAAAACTAGAACATAAATCAAAAGGATAGAACTCACCAATTGCAGATCTATATGAACTCAAAATCCAAACCAATGTAATGGTTTAGGCGTGTATGCTCTCTTATTAATAGTGATTAGAATACAAATATTAACAAAATAAGCATTCATTTCAGTTTTAAAGATCCATTTGCATGTAAATTTGAGTTCGTTGGAAAGGTCTTCAAATAAGCTTTCCAATAAATCTAATTTTGTATAAATCTGACTCGTTTAATTCATCAAATCTATCTACAAATTTAAACCTCTTTTCTATAAGTCCTAAAGTGACATCATTATTAAAATAAAATAAATAAAAGAAAACCACGTTGTAGGTAGTGCCCAAATCTTGTTAAAGAGATAGGAGTTTTTGCTATTTTAATTGTCAAAAAGATAAAATTAAAGACGTGGCAAGCTTAACTTATTTTCTCATTCAAATCATGCCCTAACCCATATATCTATTGTATGGGCTACTCAATTCACTATTTTAGATCTCTTTGAACTTTGTAAAGTGTTTATTGTTCCTTAGTCATAATCTTTGTAGAATCTAAGTGCCACTTCATTAATTTGGTGCATGTGGATGCCCACGTCATTCTCCTCCTCTCAGAGAAAACTCGTCTTCGAGTTTACATCATTGCCTCTAAGTCCACCAGCAAATGAAAAGAACATTTTACACTGGTGCCACCTTTGCGTTTGTCGCTTGGGCAAAGTTGCAAGCATATTACTATGGAAGAGAAGAAGATATTCAAATGCAAGTTGTAACCTTCTATGAATGTTTTCGAACCACTAGAAATGTGATGAATTCTAAAACGGTATGCATAACCAAATTCCTTCAAATTTCTTTTTTTCCAAAGTGGATCTTCATAAAGCTTATGTTTATGTTGTGGGGTCCAGCCCCACCAACAACCCTCAACTTAAAGAAAGAAAGAAAAGAAACAAGAGATATGATTTAGTGGTGTAGCATGTCTTTCTTGACGTGAACAAAACAAAACGTGCGAGAGTTGTCTAGATTGAGCCACAATGTTTTTCGGAACAGAGAGTGGTTATTGGTAGAAAATCGTTGTGAAGCCGAGAGAAGAAAGGTGGAAGATAGAGACTCATCCGAAGATGAGAGAGGTCAAGAAATACTGAGTAGTAACTTGTGATCAGATTTGTTTCATCCAAAGGTGATCCAAAGCATGACATTAGATCCTGTGACTCCTTCAACAAACCCGAGGCAGGGTAGATTTTGTCTTTAAATAATATTATTATTTTCTAGAATTGTAGATCCTTAAATTTGGACGGAAGTCTGAGAAGAATATTGTACTTTTTTATTTAATCAGTGGATCTGATTCAGAGTTGCCCAATGGTTTTTTCCCTCTACACTAGAGGGTTTTCCACGTAAATTCTTTCTGTTCCTCTAGTGTGTGCTTGATTTATTTTCAGTTGATTGCTTCCATCATCATCATCATTACTATTATCGCTACTGGATTTGTGAGAAAGGAAAATGTGTGATTTCCTAACAAGTGGTATTAGAGCTTGGTTCTGATTCGAGTTGTTTGAATCATCGAAGAAAATATAGAGATTAACGCATCCCGCATGATGAGCCTCAATGGCCCAAATTATTTAATTTAGAGGGAAAAGATGGAAGACCGACTGTATTGCAAGCATTTATATGTACTAGTAGAAGGCATTAAAGGAAAGCCAGAGAAGATGACTGGTGATTATTAGAAAAGTTTGACCGAAAATCTCTCGGATTATTCGGTAATGGATGGATGATAGTATTTTTTATCATGTGGCTATTGAGATGTCAACACTTTCTCTTTGGAAGAAATTAGAGGGATTTTATGAAAAAAATTTGCTGACAACAATGCTTTTCTGATTAGGAAGCTAGTGAATTTGAAATACAAGGATGGTGCCTCAATTGCAGAATATCTGAGTGAAATGCAGAGTATTTTAAATCAATTTCCCTCCATAAAGATGGTGTTAGATGATGAGAGTTGCAACCTTTATTACTTCACAGTTCCCTACTTGACAGTTGGGAGACCTTGGTGATGTATCTTAGCAATTCGGCGCTAGACGGTATCATCATGGTGAGCTTAGTTACAAATAGTTTGTTGAATGAGGAAACAATAAAAAAATCCTTGGGTTCTACAGAAGCTCTTATTACAGAAAGTATGGGAAAAACAAAAGTAGAAAACCTGAAAGTTGTGACAAGTTCAAAAGAACGTCAAATTCAAGAAAGGGAATTACCAGCTATCATTGTGGTAAGATCGGTCATATAATAAGCAAGTGCTGAATATACAAGAAAGAAAAAAAAGAATGGAAATGACGAAGAGAAACTTGAAGACAAAGAAAGCACTGATATTGCTTCAGATGAGGATATTATTATTCTATCTGTCTGCGAAGGTTCTTGTTACAGTCTAGCTTGCAACAACATAGATTGGGTGATCAATACCAGTGTTTCATACCATGCTATCCCATGGAAGAACCTCTGCGCGTTATACAAGTTAGGTAATTTTGGTGTTGTCAAGATAGATAACAGTGAAATCTCAAAAATTGTGGAGATAGGTGATGTCCACGTAGAAACCAATGTCGACTGCAAACTGGAACTCAAAGATGTGAGACATTTTCCAGATCTTCGTCTCTATATGATCTCTGCAGAAAAGTTAGATGAAGAAGTGTACTTTAGTCACTTCGATAATAGATATTGTAAGCTCACGAAAGACTTTTTATGGTGGCGAGATAGAAGAAATGTTGCAATCTTTACAAGAATCAAATTCACTTGTTCGAAGGTGAGGTGAATACAACACATGACTTATCCACTAACATGTGGCATAATCAGCTTGGTCATATGAGTGAGAAGGGTCTACAAATTCTCACAAAAAAACAACTCCTCCCTAGCATGAAAGGTACAGATTTAGATAAATGTCTTCAATGTTTAGTTGGCAAACAACATAGAGTTTCATTTCATAATTATTTTTCTCATAGAAAAATTAATGTTTTAGAACTAGTTTACTCTGATGTTTGCGACCCCATGAAAGTCAAAACTCTTTGTGGCGCTTCATATTTTGTTACATTTATAGATGATGCATCTAGAAAAGTGTGGGCATATGTATTGAAGTATAAAGACGATCTCTTGGAAATATTCAAACACTTTCATGTCAAAGTTGAAAAGGAAAGAAGGAAGCCTATAAAATGTATACGTACAGATAATGGAGGTGAGTACATTGGTCCATTTGAATATTATTACAAAAGCCATGATGTTTCTCATGAGTAGACTGTAACGCCCCGACCCGAAGATGGGCCCGAAATGCTACTATTTTTTTTTTTTTATAATCCTTAATAACTTCTAACTGGGCTGGGTTAATAGTTAGGCTCAGAAATAAATGTCACACATGCTCTTTACATGTGGACTCAAATGTGTACCATATATCTACTCATTTATAAGAACATATCATACAAACAAATATTTCCTATCACTAGAAGATAATATTATTTATATCAATCCAGAGTTGATAATAGAAACATGGTGATTTAATACATGACTTAATACAACATATGGTTTTAACCACCAACATAACAAAATGAAATGTATTTCCCATCCGTGGGAGATACAAGCGGTAACAACAACTTTAACATCCTATGTTTGATATGGAGGTTCCTCCTCTTCGGGTACATCTCCTGAAATGTGAGAGGTGTGAGCTAACTAGTCTAGTGAAGAGAACATAACAATATAGTGTAATAAATATCAGGTTAGATAAATCAACATCATCATCATAAT
This sequence comes from Chimonanthus praecox, assembly GCA_022113865.1. Taxonomy (NCBI): domain Eukaryota; kingdom Viridiplantae; phylum Streptophyta; class Magnoliopsida; order Laurales; family Calycanthaceae; genus Chimonanthus; species Chimonanthus praecox. The sequence goes on from JAINRJ010000126.1 coordinate 14,778, forward strand.
TGGTCTATCATGCCAATATATCAAGTTATCCCTATTACTGCCGATATCCACTGTTATACCTAGGCATACTAACTAAAAAATGTTAAGTCTCGACACGGTCAAAATGCAGAATCGTATAAGAACATCTCCGACACACTTGGGTCGGTACTAACACACCCTGAGCTAGTAGATGAAACCAACACACCTAGTATAGGCTTGTACTGGTCATGCAAGTTGCCACCAAGCCTATGGTAGCTTGCATGAGTAATTTAATAGCTTAGATGATTATGCATTTAGATAACTTATTTTAATATATATATATATATATATATATATATATATATATATAGCATTTAGATAACTTATTTAATAATATATATATATATACTTCAATTTGAAAGATGCAAATTTATCATGTTCCTATAGCTATAAATTTGTAGCTTTCACTATTCATAGCCTATATAATAATATTTTATTAGAGTTATATTTCTATTTCATTTTCTCACTAATTTTTAACTAAAAGGATTTATTAATTTGTTCTATCTGATCCAAAATGTTGAGTTTTAAAATATAAATACCATATAATTTTGGAAAATTATAAACCCATTAAAATTAATGATTAAATAAAAATCACTTTAACACTATTCCCTTAAATTAAGTTGTATTTATTTAAAGGGTTTAAAACCTTAATTTTTAAGATCTAGAAAAATAAAATGATAGATTTAAACATAGATTAGATAATACATTTTTTCCTTAGAAATTTCTAACTTCTAAAGTTATTTTAAAATAATTAGTTTTTAGATTTCGAGATCTTTTCAAGTTAGTTTAATAACATTTTCTTAAAAACATAATAAAAATACCTATAAATTCCAGAATTTAAATCTCTAATAAAGAAATCAATTTCACTCTATCAATAACCAAACAATCATTAAAATAATAAAATAACACTGTCTATAGTAAATTACCATTTTGCCCTTCCAACTTAAATAAGTTGGATCATTAAGCTATCAAGCTCCACTTTGGTCCATCCTGGACTTTCTAAAAGCCCAAACTGTAATCTTCACAATTAACAGGTCAAATCATGATTTATTAAAATAAATCACATTAATTAAGCTTAATTCGGGTCAGGGTATTACACCGACAGTTCCCAAGACTCCACAGCACAATGGTGTAACATAAAGAATGAACTGTACTATTAAGAGAAATTAGAGGTATGCTTTCACATGCCAAGTTATCAAGAAGTTCTTATGGAGAAGCGATGCGCACTGCAACTTATTTGATAAATTTATCTCCTTTGGGTCCTTTGAGTGGACATGTTCCTAAAAGACTGTGGACCGGGAAAGATGTTTCCTATGAATAATTAAAGTGTTTGGTTGGAAGACTTTTGTGCAAATACCCAAAGAAGACATGTCTAAGCTTGACAACAAAGCTAAGTAGTGTTATTTTTGGGCTATGTAGATGAAAATTTGGTTACAAGTTATGGAACCCAGTGGAGAAGAGAATTATTAGAAGATGAGATGTGGTCTTTTTTGAAGATGAAACCATTGATGGCTTTGACAAAGTTGAGAAACGGCAGCCTTATGTTGATTTTTTTTAGTGGTAGAGAAGAAAATTCATCAATAAAAAGAATGAGATACAAGAAAACAAAAGACATAGCAAAGCAAAACAAGAAAAAAATGGCCTAAGAGAGATAGGCCTAAACACTAAACATAAATAAAGAACCAAAAGGAAACAACCTATACAAAAGCAACTATTCTCTCGATAAATGGAACACTCCCTAGATCGACCCTTCCACACCATTTTTAGCAAAGAAGTCCACCACACCATTAGTCTACTGCTTGATATATAAAAGGGATGCCTCCATGCCTCTCCCTTACTAAAGTGATTAACCTCCATAGAGGATGCTTTACCGCCCTAGCCCATTTGATAGCATTGGAAGAATCGATTTCAATCTCTAATTTAACACCCCCAAGCTCAATTCTAAGGTCAAGGCTCTCCGGATACTAAGAATTTCTCCTAATTAGATTCCTTTATCCCCACAACTTCTCTTGAATACAACATTTATATGACTCTGATGGTCTCTAAGAACTCCCCCAATCTTTACCGGCCCAAGTTTTCCTTTAGAAGCCTGAGGAGGGGGGACCACTCAACCAACTTCTTCTTTTGCCGTGGAATGGTCTCAAACAACCCTCCGAAGACAGACATAAATCTCCTGCTCTAAAATCTTTGAATTCCTTGTTAGAACACAGCCAGGTATACAACCTCCACTTTGCTTTCTGAAAATGATCAATACTTTCCGTTGATTGACCCTCAAGGATCCTAGCATTCATTTCCTTCTAAATACACCAAGAGACCACAATCGAAACCGAAATCCATGCCAGCTTCCTCCTGCTCATAAATCAGTGAATAAACCACGATTCCATCAAACTCTCCCAAAATCCAGAACTAACCCATTACACCCATAAGATTTAGAAAACTACTCCAAAGTTTTCAGGAGACTGGGCATGAGACAAGACGATCGATAGTTTCATCGGCTGCATTAGAAAGAGGACACTTGGAATCTCCATCCAAACTCAAAAGGCCTCTTCTCCTAAACTCCATCCTAGTTAAGATTTTCTTTTTAGTGCAACACCAAAGAAACAATTGTACCCTCGGAGGAGCTGGGCTTTTCCACATCAGGGAATGAGACCTAGACAGCCTTAGTGAATGATCTAATTGATCAAGATCTAGTTCCTCCTCCTATGGTACATGGTGATGGGGGAGAAGGACATGAAGTTCATGAAGAAACATATGATGATACTTTTACACATGATTCTAAACAAGGTGAACAAGTCCCTCAAGAGCAACCTATCGAGTCACCAATTCTACCACAATTGAGAAGATCTACCAAAGATTGTCAAACATCCAAGAAGTTTTCTTCTAATGAATATGTGATGCTCATTGATGGAAATAAACCAGAGAGCTTTGAACAAGTTCAAGAAGCAAATACAAATGTGAGGGTTGAAAGCCATGTAAGAAGAGATGAGTATTTGCATGAGAATAACACATCTGAATTGGTGAAGTTATACGAGTAAGAAAGCATTCAAGAAGAAATGTTCAGGTTGAGGACTGAAGACAAGAATGAGTCAGTTATGATGACAAAGGCACTATCTACTAGTACATGAGATTTGCAGAGACATGGCCAGTTTGAGCACTCCCATCCTCTAGGGAGTGTCCTCCTCCTTGTGGGGCTGGATCTAGCCCACCACCGACCCTCAACTTAAAGAAAAAAAAAAAAGAAGCAAAAGACATGAGTTAGTGGTGCACGCATGTCTCTCTTGATGTGAACAAAACACAACGTGTGAGAGTTGCTCAAATTGAGCCACATCATTTTTCGAGAACATAGAGAGGTTGTTGATAGAAAATCGTTGTGAAGCTGAGAGAAGAAATGTGGAAGATAGAGTCTCATTCGAAGCCAATAGAGATCAAGAGAAACTGAGCAGTATCCCGTAATCAGATCTGTTTCATCCGAAGGTGATCCGAAGTACGGCATTAGATCCAGTGACTCCTTCGATGAATCCGAGGCAGGGTTGATTATAAGTATTCTTTAAACAATATTATTATTTCATGGAATTGTAGATCCTTAAGTTTTGGTCATAATTCTTAGAAGAATACTGTACTCTTTGATTTGATTAGTGAGTCTCCTTAGGAGTTTGTTTACGAGTAAGATAAAAAAAAAAATGCCGTACTATGGGCTTGTGCATTTCGTTGCTCGTTTGTTCACGATTCAAATGCCATTTACATAAGTTCCAACAGATACAAAAACCTAAAACTAAACGTCGTCAAAACCACTCCTCTCCAAACCCTCCCCCAGTCTCCTCTCTCTCCCTCTCTTTCTAAAAACCCTAGAAATCTCATTCTTCTTCCGCGTCATCGCATCGCACTTGTAAGTGAATGCCATGTGGTCTTCTCTATCCCTCTCTCTTTCTGCCATGGTCTCTTTCCCTTCTCTCATATTCTTTTCTTTCGAGAGCATTTTGTGGTCATTGTTTTTAAGGAATGTTGAATAGTTTTTTTTTAATTTGTCTTTAGGGTTTAAGCAGTGGTTTGGTTTTCATTTGCTTATAATTATGTAATGCTGAATAGTTTTTTTTTTTAATTTGTCTTTAGGGTTTAAGCAGTGATTTGGTTTCATTTGATGCTTAATTATGTAGCAAGCGTAGTATTGCAATTTTTTTTAATGTACGATTATTATTGGCATCGACATCTTGGCATCTATCTAATTACAGTATTAGACCCGGCTCTGCCTATAGGAGAATTAAGCCGCCTCCTAGGGCTCCGTAATAGGCAAGACACCCAATTCATAAAGTCAGTAAATAGGCCCAGTAAATGCCCACTCGTTTGAACCCTAAAAATCACGCGTAAATGCGCGACTAGGGGTAAAAAATTCAATGGATTCGAATTTTTGGCCCATATTTCATCTCGGTCGAGATTTTTCTCTCTCCTCAATTTTTTTTTTTGAAAATCTCGATGGTTTTTTTTTGAAAAAGTTCATTAAAAAAAAAAAGTTTTTTAATTTTTTTAAAAAAATATAAATATCGACCGAATCCACGCCAATATTTATATATTTTTTAAATAAAAAATCGATATTCGGCTAAATATTTTATACCGATACGATCCGTATCAGTCGAGAAATCTCGGTCGTGAAATCTGAGTATCGGACGAGATTTCGAAGGCTCAGAGCGACACGCCAACCGGGCAACACATTATAATTTCCTCCACACAAGCGCAACACCCTTAAAAAAGGGCCACATCCGAAAACCCTAGAAAAGAAAGGCAGATTTTTTTTCTTGAAAGGCAAAAAAGAGAAGCAAATTCTCTCTCTCGCTCTCCTCCTCTCCTCTCAGTGCTCTCTCTCGCGTCTTCTTCCCCAACCACTCCCACAATCATCGGTAAGTTCTCTCCATTTTCTCTCTTCTCTGTAATTTTTTGGCCAAAATTTCTGTCTAAGCCTGGCCTGAAGTATATAAATTTTGGAAATATCATTTGAAATTTCCAAATACCGGCTGAAATTTGTAACTTAGGTCTAGTCATCCAGTAGGTGGGAGCACTTTACACTTTCTGGACGATGACTGTGAGAAAACTCCATTCCGTTTGATTGAATATCATGTTGTCCTTGGTCTTATTTGCCAATCATTTTACTAATTTTTAGAACTCCATATAGTACAACTGTACAATCATTTTACTAATTTATACACCTTACCTCAAGTATTCAGATTTCAGATCCATTCCCTGTTTGTAAAAAAAATGTATGATGTTATTTTTTGTGACTGTATAAAGGGCCCATCTTAAGAGTTCGCCTAGGGCCCCTGAAATCTTAGGGCTGCCCTGCACAGTATAGATATTGGGATTTTTACATTGACATTTTATTTGATCAATTATTGGAATACCAAGAAATTCATTTATTTGAAAGATAAAACATTCATGTTTTGAGCTTTTTTATATGGTAATACTCATCTGTGAACTGAATATTTTTTACTGTAGTTGTGAAGATCCATCGTCCTACTTAAATGTAGCGCATATTGATTGTTATAGTGTAATGTTCTAGGAGCTTCAGTTCTTGTTATTCTCACAGGTGCCCAGAAAGTTTTGTTCTGGACTTCTGATGCATGTGACAAGTGTTAGTAGTTGTCATTCATCTGGTTTCTTTGAAGTGGTTTTGAGTTTCTGGATTTACTGTTGCTGATTGCAGAGGGTCTTTATTTTTCACTTGGTCATGTTATATGTTTAAATCCGATGTATAGATTTATTAGTTATCACGTATTTAGAGAGGGGAGTTTCAACATTTTAGTGTGTCGAGCTGATCAATATGATTTGCCGATATTTACGTTGTTTTACTCAAGCTAGATTGATAAATATGAATTACTCCATGGTTTAATACAACACCTTTATCTACTTCGTCCGACTTTTTGGTATTATGATGTGATCGACACAGAAAGAATTTCTAATAGTCAACAGAATAGCTTGATTATCTGATTCCCCTTTTTTTATGAAGTGTGCCGGTCCTCCAAAATCACTGGCATGTGAAAAAAAATGCCCTTCTGTCACCACCACAGTCCACCCACCTAAAATGTCAATTGTATTGGTAATTGGTGGCTTGGCATTGATTGTGACTTCTAGCATTAGGTAGGGAACCAACGCCCCCCAATCTTGACAGATTGGTGGCCATCTTTTTACACAAATATTCATGCCAAGTGTAATTTAAGTTGCACCAAAATGCACCTTGGTGATTAAGTTGTCTTGGTTTGTTAAGTAATTGGACTCTGTCATTTTTTAATGATAGCAAAGATCCTGTCAGTTTTATTTTATTTTATTCATTACTATTTTTTTTTTTTGATTTTTGTTGTTCTCACTGATGTTCAATCTCTCTCTCTCTCTGAAATGTTGTATTTTTGCTATTTAATGCTATGGATGTGATTTTCGTTCATTGCTACTTGCTATGAATTTTAGATATCACTTAGAACTTCTTCTTCTTGTTGTCAGTGCTGCATATTATGGCTGCACCTGCAGAAAATTTTGGGGAACATGAAACAGATGGAATACATGGAAACTCACATTCTCAAAAGCTTGGACAAGATGATGATTCGGGAGCTGGGGCTGGAGCTGTAGAGAAGAGGTGGCCTGGATGGCCTGGGGATACTGTTTTCCGCTTATTGGTGCCTGCTCAAAAGGTTGGCAGTATCATTGGCCGTAAAGGGGAGTTTATTAAAAAGATGTGCGAGGAATCAAGAGCTCGCATCAAGATTCTTGATGGTCCTCCAGGCATACCAGAAAGGGCTGTAAGTTGCTGTTGGAAAGCTACTTATTTTTCTTTGAACATGGAGCTACATTTTGAATCATGTTACCTACAGTCTGATTGATACTTGATAGAATTGTCTTGTCTTCCCATGTTAAGTTTCTACTTAGTTCTGCAGTGGATTATGGCATCTAATCAATCTCTGAATTTTTCATCAATTCTTAGCACTGTAGGTAGTTCTGCTTAGCAGTATATAATCAATTTATTGTACTTCTAATGGGCAATTTGTTTTCATTCAATGCCAGTTGCTCTAATAGGAATCCTCATGAAGCAGTAGTCTTTTAGTAGTAATGTATCTTAGCTGCAGTATCTTTGTGGTTTCTCTCTGTCTCTCTTAATTATGATCGGACACTCCACACATAGGATGGATGGATGCGTGAATACATTCATTCCATATGCGAAACATGCTACTTTTATTTGATACTTTCTTTTCTTTCCTTTAAAAAAAAATTAAATGGTGCTCTCGTGGTTAGTTGTTTATTCCCAGTGCTGTCCAATATCAATTGATACTAATGCTACCCTTTCTTTTCTGAATCATAAAACATGAATTATAAAGTCCATAAACGAAGCAGCGTTAACTGGCTGTCCCTACTGCAACTATAAGAAAGATAACGGAGAAGAATCAGTAAAGGAAAAGATAATAAAGAACAAATGTTCAAATAGGATTCTTCATCACAATGACAACCATGAATGTGTGCAGGTTCTGCAAACCTAAGGGTACAAATCAATCATCAAAGTCCCTCCAAAATAGAAGAACAAAGTCTCAGATTGCAGTGATCAGTCATTGAGCATTACTTTTTCCAAGAGGCTCTGCATTTTATCTGGTAACTTCAGAACTCGGTTGACTGATATTCTTGACGATTGGTCAAACTCCAATAAAATTCTCCTCTACTAATGAACTAACTTTCTTGAAAGATTTTAATTAACTAAATTTAAAAAGAAAGCCTTTAACACTTACATGTGGCATTGGTGGAACTAAAATTTGTCCTTAAAATAAAATTTAACAGGAAAAGGGAAAAGAAAGAAAATAAAATGTCATAGTTGGGTCTCTCTCTCTCTCTCTCTCTCTTGTTGTTTAAGTCGTGTGTTATGCACGCATATTTCTCATTCCATTTCTTATAGATTTTAACAGAATTGTCATTTGTAAAAATTAGTAATCTCATAAAAGATATGAAATTTCACTTTGTGATGGTTGCCTAATGATTCTCAAGTGGACAACATATAAGGATATCAAGATTCTATGAGAACTAAGCAAATATGACAAATTGATTGGTTGTTTTTCCAAGTCTTCACCCAAAGATAAACAGTAAGTTTGCAATAAATTTGGATATCATCTAAAACTAAGAGGACATAAGAAGCTCGGCTACAATCTTTTCAGATTTGACACTGAAATATTTTGGAAAGCCTGAAGTTGTGTTTCTTAGGAAATTAAATTTAATTCAGCGTGTTCCACTGCTTATTTGAATTGGAGAGCAAATTTCAAAAAGGTTCCATCACTCTTTTCTTTGCATAATAGACAAAAACGACCATCAGGCTGAACTTCCAGAATTTCGCAACTTAATATTTCCAAACTTAGACAGCAGAGCATTGATGATCTGGGATAACGATTTCTACTTAACCTCTTCCAACCCAAAGAAGATAAGGAAGAACAATAAAGAAACACAACTAAGAGAAAATGTATTAAATGTTAAATCTTCTTTCAGATCTTTGCCGTTTGTTATCTTTGAGATCCTTGAAGACAAAGGAACATCCCTTTACGTTAATATGCTCATGTCCTTTAATGATCCAAAATAAGGATCCTATCTGGGCCTGAGACTCAACAAAAAAGCCATTACCACAGGAGCATTAAAAGACAATAAGACAGATAAGAAGGAAACAAATTATGAGCAGCCAGCAACAAAAGGAAGAAATCAAGTAGTTGCCCTTTATGATCTGGACTCCAGAGCCTGTGGCTGAATCTTCACCTGCAAAGAAAACATCACTAAGTCAATTTAACAAAGCAGCAAGATCCTGAATTTGCTAGAGGCCAGACAAAAAGAACAGAACAATAATTCTTTATAAATTGGACTTGAAAGCCTATAGACTGAACCTTGACCCCTAAAGAAAACAGCACTCAGGCAATTTAATAAAGCAGTAAGCTCCTCAATTTTCTCCTCTTGAAGGTTACTTTTTGGAGGATGAAATTTAACTGCATTCTGCCTTTTGAATGGATGTAATTTCCATGAACATTTGAAAATATCATCACCATCAACCAATATCCCATTTATCTGGAGTCGGCTTTATGAGTATTCTCCAATTGATCATAAACCATATCATCAATCGTTCTTCAGTCTAACATACCCTTTTTTATCCATTCTCTCTATGTTTTCAAAGGTCTCTCCTAATGCCTTTGATATGTAGCCTCTCAACTTTACGCACTGGGATTATGTTTGGTCTTCTACTAATATGACTAAGCTACCTCAAACAAGTTTCCCAATTTGCCATTTGTTGGAGTTTTCTTTAAATTAACTTCAATGCATTTGTTTCTAAATCTATCTTTTAGCGTTAAACCACTCAAGCATACGCTTCTCCGCTGCCCTATCTTTATCTATGTCTTTTTTTCCATTGCCCAACACTCGTCTCCGTATAGCATTGCAGATCTAATAACTATTTATAAAATTGTCCTTTTAGGCAAATGGGGACTCTTATTGCACAAAACCACACTAGCTTGTTTACTGATTTGAAAATCAGTAGTAATATTGTGAAGAGATGGGAATGAATTATTAGTAAGAGAGTATTCCTCCCATATGTATAACTATGAAAAGACAATCTACCCATTCCATTGTTGTCTGTCACACCTTACAATCAAGAAGCGGCAATAGTCTATTTTTGCCCAACCACGAGAGTTTATGGACTCACAGCAATATCCAATTATGGATGTTTTAGAAATTTTGAGAGACAATTTCTTTTGAGATAATGGAATTTTATTTAGGAAAAAGGAAGATGAGTGCACAAGCCATGCACCATAAATGAGGGTGCCGAAACCAGCCTGAGATGATATACGAATAGCCTCCGCTCCACACCTCAAGGCAAAGCGGAAAGACATACGAGTACCAAACATGGAACAACTGAAGAAGCACATACTCATCTGCTCATTGCTTAGATCTACTGAGACTAGCCCTTGGTAAGTTCTTTCTATAAAACAGGCTTCAGTGAGCACTCCAACCATGCTCCAGGCAAGTCTGACTTTGAAATCTGATAATTTCCTTAGTTCAGTTGTCTAAGAGATAAGTTTGCATTGCACCAGGTAAGTCTCTCTCTCTCTCTCAAGCACATGCATATGTACCTCTTAAAAAATCCCCAGCATGACCAACTTCCACTTGGAGTATTTGGAAGTTCCTCCATGAAAGATCCATTGAGTGGAATAACTGATCTACTGGTTGATGCATCATCAAAAGAGCCCAAAACAACTGAACCCAAAACAACTGGAGAACCACTCTTCTGCAGTGAAGGACAATGAAAGAGAAATGATCTACTGTACATAATATAGACACATAGGATACCCCTGGACCACAAGATTACACCTATGCCTCAAATGGTCCATTGTTTGCATTTTACCGGTGCCTGTGGTCCTGCAAAAGTCAACAACTCCAAGAGGGCCTTAATTTGTGAAGTCTATACAAACTGCCTCTAGAATTGATGATTTCCCTGAGAAAGATCCAAAAGGCTGGGGATTAAAAGAATAAAATTCTTATTAGTAAGATGTTATATGATTGTTCAAACCATACAAGTAAATTGGCAAAACATGAACACTAACATGCAATTCCACCACCCTAAAACACATCTGGTGACAAGATTTATTGTGTCACTTGCTGAGGTGCTCAAATCTAATCACGTAGTCCAGCTTTGCCTCCTGAAGGAAAAATAAATTGATCTAGGCAGATCCAAATTGGTTACACCTTAGCTGCAGGTTCTTCCACACTCCGTACTCTCGATTGTCCTGAAGAACAGTATGGGAACGGGAAAGCCTCACAAAGACTTCTTTGGCCGGCCATTATAGTTTTCATTTCCTTCTCTCACACATAGTTAAAGAAATTATATTGTTTTTCTTAAAATGGTCTTCATTAAAAACATTTTCTTAAAAGTGTATTGTATCTAAAGCCATATTTTGTTAGAAGAAGACAATAATTCTGCTTATTGGGACCAAAAGAAAAACTTACACCTTAATTGCAGAAGGTATGTAATCAATTAGAACGTCCAAGTTTTAGAGGATACAAGATTCATGGTTGGAGAGGTTGATAGCAAAGTGTGAGGGAGCCTGATAGCAATTTCAGGGAAATTTCTATTTTATATATTAAGCTCTTATAATTGCTTATTTCTAGACACGTTGTAAAAGCTTTGCCCCATTTAGAGTCAAGATCTTTTGTTGGATGCTGCATAAACGATATTGTCACCATTGAATATCAGAATTCTAGAACCTTGTCAATGCCAAATATCTGTTTCCAGTGTTGTGGGAACAAAAAGTCGATTGATCGCTTAAATTTCAAAACAAATATAATAAAGTCAATTGGTGTTCCTTTCCTCTCTCTCTTTTCCATGTTGGATCTCTCTCACGTCTTTCTGGGCACTTATGGATGATTTGTGCTGGGGACTTCTCAGCAGGAGGAGAATTCCAGGAAAAATGCTTCCTCCTGAAATGTTTTTGGGAGATTTGGAAAGAAAGAAATATGAGAATAGGAGTGCTGAGGCCTTCTCTGGTACCTCTTCGTTAGTTTTGAAGATGTACTTGGTTTGCAATTGAAATCAGTTAGGAAGATGACTGATTTCAATTAGGACAACGTTTTGTGTGATATATTTTGATTAAAAACTGGATTGTCCACTGTGGGTTGGGCTGAAGTTGGTCGGACTCGGGCTTTGTTCCACAATGTTGGTGGACCACTCATGTTATATTTTTCTCTATTTTGTAATGAATGTTGTAGCCATAAAAATGGAAAACAAAAAAAAATTCAGGAAACATCCAGGAAGCATCGATATTCTTCATTGTTAATTGATTGTGATGGACTGAAATGCTCTTGCCCTTTCCTTCAGCCATCATGGGATTTGATTTCTCAATTTGCACATTGTAGTATCTAAATTGCTATTTTGATACTTCTCCCTGATGTGGATGTAGTTTCTCTAAATTGATTGTTCCTGAGGTTTAACTCATGCAACGTATTTTGCAATTTTACCACACTGCTACTTTGTTGATTTTTTTCCCTCTCACCAATATTCCATATTTTTGCTCAAACATCATCTAAATCTAAATTAAAGAAATCAGATACTGATAGGAGTCATCATTTGGCAATGTATTTTTATAATTACTATTAGGCACTGATTTGTCTGCTAATGTCTTTTAAAGGTGATGATTTCAGCGAAGGAAGAGCCAGATGCTTCTATTCCCCCAGCTATGGATGGTCTGCTCAAGGTTCATAAACGCATTGTTGACGGTATAGATGACGCTGCTAGTGCTCCGTCAAGTACTGGTACTACAGTCTTAACACGACTTCTAGTGGCTGCTGCACAAGCTGGAAGCCTGATAGGAAGACAAGGAGCAACTGTAAAATCTATCCAAGAAACATCTAAATGTGTCATTCGTGTTTTGGGGACAGGTCGGCTAATATTTTTTTTTCAGTCCTTCCTTTTTGATTTATGATACTTGAGCTAGAGTACCATGTTTATTCCTTTTGGTTGGTGATTTTGTGGTAGCTAATGTTCTTTCATTATTAGCTCCAATGTTCTTATTTTCTAACCATAGGTTTTATGAATTCCAGTGTTCCGTCACTCTCATGTATGCATTCGCATATTCCAATTGATTATTTTCTGAACCTTTCTGAAAATATGGCATGCTTTTCCATATGGTTTAATCATTCTCCTCCTTTCTTGACACCACAAGCGCGTGCACTAATCATGTGAACTATTTTTCGAATCTTTATCAAAATATAACCATTGTACTGCTTTCTGGAACATATATTTACTTATGTAAATGTTTCATCCTTCTGCAGAAGATCTACCAGTTTGTGCTCTGCAAGATGACAGGATTGTTGAGATACAAGGGGATCCTGCAGGTGTGCACAAATCAGTAGAACTGATTGCGTCTCATTTAAGGAAGTTTTTGGTTGATCACAGTGTACTTCCAATGTTTGAAAATAATGTAAGTTTCTCTTATCACAAGGAGCTTAGTTAAGTACGAAACTGATTAGGGAACTTATCAGTGACCTTTAACTTCCACAATTCAGAGAGGAGAGAGAGAGAGAGCATGAAGAGTTTTTTCTTATATTTGCAATCAAACTTACATGTTAATCATAAAAGATCTAACTCTTGCATTAAATGATTGGGTTTTCGCCTCCCCTTACAGATGGCAATGCCAAATCCCCATATGGATCAAAACATGCCACACCCATCTTGGGGCCATCCCCAGGGTCTTCCACCAATGGGCAGTGGTTCTGGATTTGGGGGTAATTCTCAGTTCATGCCACCAGGTCCACCTCGGCAACATGATAATTTTTATCCGCCATCTGACCTTCCTCCTTTCGACAAACAGTCATACCAAGGTTTACCTGCATTTGGAAGAGATGGACCCATGGGTGCTCATCCACCAACAAACACACAGGCAGCACCACCGCAAATGATCTCACAGGTATTTTCTTGTTATTTGTTGTATCTGATGGATGATATTCCAGTCTTATTATCAGTCTGAACACTTTCTTAAATATGCAACATTTGATCAAATCCATTTAAAATTTTAATTGAATTGTCTTTTTTTTTTCCACAGGTTACACAACACATGCAAATTCCACTATCATATGCTGATGCTGTTATTGGTACAGCTGGCGCGAGTATTAGCTATATTCGTCGTGCCAGTGGCGCAACCATTACAATCCAAGAAACCAGGGGTGTGCCCGGAGAAATGACAGTTGAGATTAATGGAACTGCTACTCAAGTCCAAACCGCTCAACAGTTGATTCAGGTAGAGCTTTTCAACTGGAATTCAGAATAAACTTTCTGCCTTAATTTTACACAGTTCTTATATTTGATTGGGGTCACATGGGCATTACATTACATTACAAGTATGTATTTCATGGTGCATTACATGGCATTACGAATTTACAAGTATGTATTTCATGGTGCGTTATGTATTACATATAGTAACTGTTGCAGAATGCATAAATTGCCAGATTGGTGGATTTCTATCGAATTTGTTCTTAATGCATGCTTCAAGTGCATGAAATCAATCTTATATGTTGAACTTTAATACTATAGTACCGAATCTACTGACCTTTTGGATTTTCAGTTATCAGCCAAATGATCTTTGAGATCTTGGTGTTTTCTGAAAACAATTAAACATTATTTATTAAAAACAAAGTGATACATGCTAGGCATAGGGATAAGAAATTGGGGATCTTACTAAAACTAGATATGGAGAAGTCTTATGATCATGTGGATTGAGAATTTGTTGATTTTTTGTTCCAAAGAATGGGCTTTGGTAGCAAGTGGAGTAGGTGGATGAGAGCTTGTGTACATGAGTCATCCTTTTCCATTCTGGTTAATGGGGTCTCCGATTACTCCTATAAAGGCTTGAAGGGGTTTAAGACAAGGGGATCCCTTATCCCCCCTTCCTTTTCACCATTGTGGCTGAAGGTTTAAATGGTTTAATGAAAAAGGCGGAAGAGATTGGCATAATAAAAGTTCTAGAGGTGAATTCAGGGGGTCTACCTCTTTCCCATCCTCAATTTGCAGACGATACCCTTTTGTTCTTTGATGAGATAGGTTGTGGAGTTGGGAGCACCCTATTCTCCTATTGTGGAGAGAGTGGAAAAAAGTTAAACTTTTGGAGCAAAAGCTACCTTTCTTTGGGAGGAAAACTCACATTTATTAAGTCAATCCTTTTAACCTTCCAACTTATTATATGTCCTTGTTTAAGATTCCAGTAAGAGTGGCAAAGAGATTAGAAAATCTTCAAAAGGATTTTTGTCGGAATGAGCTGGGGAAAAAGGAAAGTCCATCTACTTAAGTGGGAGGAAGGGAGGGGGTGTTTGTGGTCATTAAGTATCTGGGATAGAAACTATGTTCTGTTGTGCAAGTGGTCCTAGAGATTTGGATTAGAAAAAGAAGCTCATGGAGAAGAGTATTGGTGTTGAAGATTTAGGAGGATGGAAACTGGGGAGCAAGGCTGGCAAGGAAGAATCATTTGTGGCTAAAATGATTGTAAAATTAGGGGAAAGGGGAGGGTAGAATTGGGTCATATTTCAGAGAAGGGATTAGGCATTTAGTGGGAAAAGATGGGGTATCATTCTGGAGAGAGAACTGTCGGGGAGAAAGGATGTTGGCAGAAGAGTTCCCTAGGCTTTTTAGAGCACTAGGAATAAGGATGCTTTTGTTGGTAAATATTATGGAGAACTGAATGGACAACCTTACTGGGAGGTGAGTTTTGGGTGAAAGCTTAGGGACTTTGAAGAGGAGTAATATTTGTCATTAGAATGTTTGTTGGGAGAAACACAAATATGCTTGGAGGAGGACGATAAATGGATTTGGGTGACTGATACCTCAAAGTCAGTTTTCATTTAAGGCATTACTAAAAGCTGTTTATGTGAATCAAAACCAAGTATCACCTTGCAATCAAGCTTGGAACAACAAAATACCACCTAGGATACAATACTTCACTTGGGCAGCAATCAAAGGAAAGATTTTGGTGAAATCTAAGAGAGGGGCATTTTACCAGGGGGCACTTCGGAGACTTGCGCCTTATGTGTAGTGGAAGAGGAATCAGTTGATCTGATCTGTGGGTGTCAGTTTTCATTGTCCATATGGGGTTCATTTCTAAGCTTGATGGGTTGTGACTGGGTATTTAATAGGGAATAGGAAATCTTATCCCTAAAGTGGTGGGGAGCCCAGTTTATAGGAAGGGAGGAGGGTTGCTTGGAGGTTAATTCCTGGTGTGAATTTTTGGTTGGTTTGGAAGGAGCAGAATAATAGGATATTTGAAGGTAAATCACAAAATAGGATGGGGGTATTCGAGAAGTCTTAGTGGATGCTTATTGGGTAGCATTGAGCAAGGAATTCTCCGATCACTTTGTAGAGGACTTTACCTTTCTTGGGATGGGTGCTTGAAGGATGGTAGGAAGTGGGATAGGGTGAAAGTTAAATGGACAAAGTCGGAACCCAGATTCTTTTAAGTTTAATGTGGATGGTGCTGCTATGGGGAAACTGGGCTCTGTAGGAATAGGGAGGGTTCATGATGACTCGTGCTGAATTTGGTCTATTGTTGCTTCCCCAAATTCTCCATATTCTTTGTATACTGTCCAACCTGGCTAGTGGCTGGTTTGTTTTTGGGCTGGTCACACAAAATGGTGCCTACCTCATACATCTTGGATCTCATGAGTATTCCATGGTATAACTTTGCACAAACTATGATGGTTGTGCATCAGTTCGTAAGAAGTCTGGCCAGTAAGGGGTCCTACCATTAAACAGGATTGGGTGGAGAAAATTTGACATACTTTTTCGTTATTGACTTCTACATCCCGGTGGAGAGGCTAAGTGTATGCTAATTCATGCATTTAAATCTTACTGCTGTACTGTGAAAGGGATTATGAAGCAGTAGAAAATAATGTGAAACATAGGTACACCAAGATATACAATGTGATTTTTATGGTACAGGTGTGAGTTTTGGAGTCCTACCATTTAGAGGGTTGGGTTGAGTAAATTTGACATACTTTTTCATTATTGCTATCCTTCTACATCCTAGTGAAGAGGCTAAGTGTATGCTAATTCATGCATTTAAATCCTACTACTGTACTGTGAAGGGGATTATGCAGCAGTAGAAAATAATGTGAAACAGGGTACACCAAGATATACAATGTGAGTTTTATGGTACGGGTGTGAGTTTTGGAGTCTGACATGGGTTTGAGGTGCCAGACTTGGCAAACCAAAAAATAATTAAGGACAGAGAGACATGACACCATATATAAATAAATGTAAATATAAAATTTGTTTTAAATTAAAATGTGTTGTGAAAATAAAGCTTATAAAAAATTGTTGCGGGATCGATGCTCACGGCAAAGCGGTCCAGCCAAAATAGGGTTCCCTTTTCTCCCCACTGAGACAGGGAAGAGGGAGAAGCCTGTACTTGTACAGGACAAGAAGAAAGAGGAAAAAGAGGAGATAAAAAAATAAACTTTCAATTTCATTTCATTGTATCTGACTTAATGGTATCCCAAACACATTACATCCTTTTATATAAGAAAAAGGAAACATGAAGTATGGGTTCTGACTTCCTTTTATTTGGTGGGTAAGATTGATGAAGTCATCGCCTCAAAATAAAATGACGAAGCTACCATTAATTAGATAGTCCCCATATGGAGAATTCCGTGATGTTGAAATAGTTTTGTTGTATTTTCTTTGCTCTATGATTAAGCCCACAAGTATTCACCCTTTCTATTATTTTCCTGATATGGGAAGTTACTGAAGCTTTGCATTAAGCATGTGGCTAGGCATCCATTTGGTTCTGTAGACTCCTACATCGCATGTTTGAAAGCCCCTGTTATTTTTTTTTTGGCAGAATTTTATGGCTGAAGCTGCAGGGCCGGCACAGAACCAAGTTCCTGCTGCTGACCCAGGATACAATTCTTTTCAGAGTCATGGGTCCATGTATACATCTCCTCCAACTGATGCTGGACATGCAGCTGGTCATCCTGGTGGACATTCTGGCCATACTGGGGGAGGCTATGGTTCAGTCTATGGCTCTGATGCTGGGCATGCAGCTGGTCATGCTGGTGGGCATGTTGGCCATTCTGGGGGAGGTTATGGTTCAGTCTATGGTGCCAACTATGGTTACTAGACTATGAAGATGCAATGAACAGCCTCAGAGATGAAAGTAAGTGTATTGGAGAACTTATAATCAATATCTTTTTTCCCTAAGGCAGCTGTGATGTTCTGATATTTTGGATTTTGCCTATCAACCATTAATTAGGTTCTGTGCACTAGACATACCTTGGGATTTAGCTAGTTAAACCTTTTCCTTTTTCATCGATTTCTTTTCACTGCCCCCATCTACTATTACTATTAATTTCATTTGAAAGAAAGACAGCTATACTGACGATTCTCACCCGTAATGTATTATGTTTTTCATGCCCTTGTTAATGTCTGTTGCACCCTTGTTTTTTGTGCCTTGACAGCATCTTTAGCTTTTAATTTTTATTTAAGAGCTTTACCTGCAGTTTTGGGGTAAATCTGGTTTTCAACACTTTGGGCCTGTTAAACTGCATAATCCATCTTAACTTTCAAAAAAAAAAACTGCATTTTCCATCTTAGTTGGGCCGAGGCCAGTAAAATAGTTAGGAACTGAATCACTGGCAGAAGAGGCAAAAAACGTATGTGTTGTCTTTGCTGAAACATGGATCCTAATAAGTTTTGGTTGGGCAGCAAACTAGAGGTATTTACCTAAACTTGCTCCCTCTTCAGTTTGAACTCCTTGGCTGGGTTCGAGTCTCGGTACAGTGAAAGCCAGCAAAACAGACTAAGGTTTTGTTTTATAACTGAATCGTGACTTTAA
Organism: Chimonanthus praecox; assembly: GCA_022113865.1. Classification (NCBI taxonomy): domain Eukaryota; kingdom Viridiplantae; phylum Streptophyta; class Magnoliopsida; order Laurales; family Calycanthaceae; genus Chimonanthus; species Chimonanthus praecox. The sequence goes on from JAINRJ010000126.1 coordinate 33,158, forward strand.
TAGGGTTTGTTGATCCAGTAGTTGGTTCATTTTTCCAATTCTCTCTCTCTCCTCTTTATGTGTGTGTTTGTGTGTTTTTTTTCGTCAATTTTTTCTTGGGTTCAATGAGGGGTGGGGGTAAGGCATGCAGAGGGGCACCAGCAGCTTGTTTGATTCAATTGGTTCAAGTGGGATTATATAATTTCAATATTGAATGTATGAGATAAAGAAAATCTATTCAGATTGGCAAGTAGAGTTTGTTAATCACCAGAGCATAGGAAGATCTGTGCGAAAGAGACGGAGTTTCAACAGCGTGCAATAGTCGGGATCCAGATCTCTAATTTTCCGAAGGTTGTCAATCTCTGAAGACTCATGGCAATAATGCCCATACAATTTCCCTATGGCGAGATGTCATAAAGGGGACAAGAACATGTAACACAACTAGTCGAGGCTCATCATTATGAGGTTCTGGGTTCAAGTCCAGTGTGTGTCAGATATGACGGTTTATGGAAATAATTTGTCAGATAAATGGTTCTACTATTAACCTTCTTTGAAGGGACAGCTTGTAGCACTATTTTCAAATTCTAATTGCCACAATTTGTGGTGTTCGTGCCAAAACTGTTTGGGGGATGCATGGGTGCGGGTGTCAATTTTGAAAATGGGATAGCTGACCATGAGAGCTTCATACAAGTGGTCATGCTTCACGACATTAATGGTTTCAAGATATTACCATTTAAAATGAGAAGAAAGCTGCCCAATTTTTGTTGGGTTTCACTTTTGGTAGATGCGAGTCCAGTTGCTCCTATTACCTCTTTGTTTTCTTGTGGACACTACATTCAGACACGCAATGCATGCCTGGTAATGGAAGAGGGAACTGCCCTGTGAAAGGCTCAAAACCTGAATAAAGTGTGGGCTGGGTTTGTTAATTTTCAAATTTGGGTCGTGTTGGGTTTAGAAATTTAAGATGAACTTGATTAAAATCCCATTTATTTATGTAGTTAGATTCCACCCGGCCCCCTTTTCATCCCTAACCCTAGTCGATTCCTTTCCTTCCCACACACCGGTTCCTTTCTTTTCCAATTTTTCTGCCGTTTCCTTTCTCCCACTTCCTGGGCCAGTTCCTTTCCACTTTTTACACCATCCGAAGTGGCTCTCTTCTCTTGTCTCTCCCTTTCTCTCTCCCCTATGTATTCTCTCTCTTCTATTGTCTTTCCCTCTCTCTTCTCGTCTCTTTCTTTCCCTCTCTTCTCGTCTCTCTCTCTCTCTCTCTCCTTCTCTCAATTCTCTTTGATTCCACTTCCATAAGCATATGCAAATCTGCAGGGATGTGAGACACCATGTGAGCTTGGTTTTTTGCCGTGTGTTGCAAGGAAAGGGGGTTGATGTGTGGCTGGATTTTAAGCTAAGATTTTCATCAGATTATGTATGATTTTTAGGCTTCAAGACCAAGAAGATCTGGGTGGAATGGCTGGAAAATCGAGATTTCTCAGATCTGGGTGATTACTGGATATCTCAGCAGGTTCTCTTTCCCTCTCTAAAACAGGTTGGGCTCAGCGTCGGATTGGACTCGTTCTCTGGTTTGAGGTCGGGTCAGGTCGGGTTGATCTATTTTTTACATCAGTTAGGGTTGGGTTTAACAAAACCCGACCTGCCCGGGGTTTCAGTCCTACCTATCCTCATGCTTTATAGGATCGATTATGTTGATTAGGAAAACTCATGGTAATCATTTTCATTTTATTAATCTTTGATCTGAACTCCTTTAAATTTTCTTCAACAGACTGGCTCCTCGAATTGATCTTTAAATATTAAATATTAGAAAATGGCTGATGTTAAGTGTGTAAAGTTTTGTATTTATAGATGTGTTTAATGGTATTATGGATGCCTTTATTCTTTTTGACTCGAATGAAGCTTATAAAAACTAGTGCGATGCACAGGACTAGAAATAGTTAAATAAAAAGGAAATGAAGGCTAAAGTCTATAAGCCTTGAATACCAAATTTGCTTATGGTTGAGGGCTATGATACGGTTCTTAGACAGGTTTTTGAAATATGCAACTTTCATTTCTATGTTACTTTATTTAATAAATGGGTCTTATTTATCAAACTATTTAACCATGGGTACTGAATTGGTTATGGATGATATGAAGGTGTTCTGGTTTAGATATGAGTTCATGTTTGATTTCAAGAATAATAAGAATAGAATGAAGTAAAATAGATGAACTTGAGTTTGGGCTAGGTTCGAGTTACATTCAATCTAATTTCATTCTAATCTTATTTTTAAAACCAGATGGGCCCAAATATGAAGTTATATTCTATTAATTTTTCTTATTGTGTGTATTTATAGGTAATCTGAGCCTTTTTTAATTAAAGGGCCTTGAGAATAACAATGTTTTAGAAAATTTATAGAAAATGTTATTCTTGTAGAAAAAAAAAAAAAAAATAAAAATTGGCAAAAGAAATAAATGTACATATCTACAATTATTTTTCATGAAAATTATTTTCTTCGAGAATTTCTATTTTCATATAAAATGAAATATAGTTATTAATTTTTTTAGTTTGAAGTGAATATTTTCGTAATAATTCATAAATGTTCTCTTTTTATTGTTAGGTGGGACAGATGTACGTTATAATTTGATTATAGCTAATTTTAGGTTATGGTAAATGATAATGATTTTAATTATCATAAGAATCAAGTAATAACAACAATTCAGTTTATATTTTACTTAAAATGATATCATTAATGATTATAAATTAGTTTAAATCTTAGTTGAATTGCCTCAATTTAATTTAGAAAATCATAAGTGAAGTTAGAGAAGGTTAATTCATTGTTCGAGAAGTAGATAAGTTTGGGATATGAGTTGGGTTTGGGCCTAAGTCGGTTAATAGATTATATATTATGTTTCGTTAGGTTGGACCACCAGTTGAGTTTTAATTGAAGTTGACTATGAGGGAAGGATTGAATTGGTTGAGTCATGGATTGAATAATAGATCGAGTTAATTGGATTATAGAATGGATATGGGTCGTGGGACATGGGTCGAGTTTGAGTTGGATATAGGGTCATGGATTGAGTTGGGCCATAGTTCGTCTATGGATTTGATCATATACCGTGAAATCCAATCCACATGCTGTGGAGATTGTTTTACCAATTCTCTTTATAGTACTTCATTTTCCACACCTTTTGTGGGAAATGACCAAGCTACATAAATCATTTTTTATGGAAAAAGTTTGGAGGGAGCAATAAAAATAATTTTAATATAATTATTATTTTTTATTTTCACAAAAATATTGCCTTGGAAGCAATTCTATCATTACATGGGTCTCCCATTTAATTTTGAACTCCTCCTTGCTTCCTTATTAATTTGAATGATTTGTTTGGTAGGTCTCTGGTCCATATAAATTGATGGACCCATTATGTTTTCATCGTGCAGTATTCCAAAATTTTACTCAAGTTTGTATTTTTTTATGGTAATATTTTAATATGGAGAAATACAACGGGTGTGTTCAAGTTTAGTGAAAATATTGTGGAGTGTATGAATGGCATTTTAAAGTGAATAAGAGGCATTTAAATCGGGCAATGTTGGTGCTTGTATCAATATGACACCCACGTGACTGCACATTTATAAGGTATTTTGGACAATGCTCGATAGCGGTCATTTTAATTCTTATAGATGATGGAATATGTGGGCCACGCCTCTTTTTTTTATGCAGATAGCGGTAAAGATTATGATTATTTTAAACTTGTGATTTTAGAGTATTAAAATTTAGTGGTTTATGATGTCTATTTCACGAACCTATTTATATTATTTGAGAATAATGTGGCACTAGCTCATTAAAATCTTCAATTTTCAACTCATGAGGGCGTTGGTACGAGGGTCAAATAGGTCTTGAGTTCATTTCACATTCAACGCTCGTCACTCCCCGTAGTTGCTTACGTGGTATATGTGAGATTGGAAGGCTTGCATATGTTCGAAAGACTAGTTGAGTTAAAATGTCATCTATCTAAATATAGGTGAGACCTCTGAATACCTAATGAAGACCATCACTTCAATCTTAAGTTATTTTATCTATGAAGGGTGATGTAGGCCCCACTAGACCATCCATTTGATATCACAAAATAAGATGGCTCAAATGTTTCAATAAAGTCAAATTGTTTTAAATTACAACTATACATAGGATAGAGTTAAATTAAAGTCAAATTGTTTTAAATTACAACTATACATAGGATAGAGTTAAATCGGATTCTACAGTTTACTATTGAAGGTTATATCCAAAGAGATGAAACAAGTCCATTCTCATGTCGAGACAGGGCCGTCTAGACCATGACACGATTGAGGTGGTCGCCTTAGGGCCCCCCCCCCATAAAAAAGGCCCACTAACACCCACTCCGTTACACTGTTTCCGCATTTCGCAAACCCTAAAAAAAATAACTCCATTGCAAAACCCTAAAATAAGTCCCCCGCCCGTTTTAAGTTAGATGCATACCCGTCGTCCCTTCTCCCACACATTGACATTGCGACACTGGTCTCTCTCTCTCGCTCTTTGACTGCGATCTGCCACACCGACGTTGCTCTCTTGCTCTCTCTCTCTCGAGTCTCGATGAAGATTTTGAAAGCCTCTCCAAAATCCTATCTACTTCTCGTGGTTTTTCCGACATGCTTTCCGATCGTACCCAACAGAGCTTCTGGACTCTCATGTCTTTCTCTCCTCTCCTAATATAAGTAGTCATCTACTCATCTCATCCTCAAGTCACAAATATCGGCGGGAATCTAAAAAAATAATGGATTTTTGTCAAGACCCTCGTCTTTGCCGGATGATTCTGGCCCCTTTTCGGAAATCACAATAAAGTGAAAAGTAAAAAATAGTATTATTTTTATCATCTGGGTGTGTTGGAATATTGAAAACAAGTTGTTCTTAGGCAAGGATCTTAAGCTTTAAACCCTTGTAAAAAAAAGGGATTTCTAGGATGCTCAGATATCTGAATGTTGATAAAATGATACTCTAATAACTGATATTGTTCTATTGCTTGAGCCTTGAAAAATGATTTGAGCATTGTAATTCTCCGCTGCTGCTTTTTTTTCTTATTTTTCTTCTTTCTTTTTTCTTTTCTCAGCAAAAGAATGTTTTCTACTATATTTCTGCCGCTCTGATATTGCAGAAAGTAGGTCCTTTTTCTTGGATTTCTACATAGAGCTTGATATTTTAGCAAAACTTGAATATAAAAATTTAATTAGTAATTTTGCATCTTAAAAAGCAAGAAAGTAGATTTTAGATAATTTTTTATTATATATATTTACAATTTTAATTAAATATTATTTATAATAATATATTAAATACCAAAAAAACCCCGCTTAGATTTTTTTCCTTAGACCTTAACTTGTGTCTAGATGGCTCTGCGTCGAGACTATTCATTTTTTCGTAAGATAAATGTTTTCACTCATTTTTTATTCATCATCATCACCACTATTATAAGTTAAAATTTTATCTATCTAGAGTCGGCTTGATGAGTTCTTCTCCGATCAACGCTTATAATAAATTATATTATCAGACACTCTCATTTATCCCTTTCCTCCAAGTTTTCAGTGGTTGATCTCTCTTCCTTGTGCTCCTCATCTGTAGCCTTCTTATTAATTATATTTCGTTCTAGTAGGATCCGACCGAAAAATGGAAAGGAACAAGTTCATTTTTGTTACCAGGCTTCATTCTAGGCCGTTCCCATCTGTATCGGGAGGAACAATCCTGATCCAAGCGAAACGAGTTTGGCTCTATTCATTACGCTTTACGAATTTCATATTTAATAAAAAATATATATGAATATAAAATCCATCGTTCAATTAAAAATTAGACTTGGAAATGTAATATCCTGCCCCAGATTAGGCGTGTTTAGCCTAATAATTTTTGTTTAACTGGTTAATCTCAAAGATTACGATTAGGACTTTGAGGAAAGCCCAGGTTTGGTCCAATCCGAGCTCGAAAGCTCAGTGATCCAGCTCACCCAGCTGGAGGAGCATTTTGATAATTTGCCGCTTATTACTATTATTTTTATAATTTATTGTTGTTATGTGAATATTATTGGTTAATAATGTTCTCCTAAATAAAGGGTTTGTATTTCTGATTTTAAAATAATTTTATTTTCAGAAAATGGTATTTTAAATCCGCCCGTCAAAACCCCGAAAGGGAGAAATAATTATTTTAAGTGATTTTGAAAATGAGATAAATTTCAAAATTAGTATTTTATGGTAGACCATTTTAAGAATGATTTAGTTATTCTTTGGCACCCCAAAATGAGATTTCTAAATTTTTTTATTTTAACATTTGTTTAATTAAGTAAATAGTGTTAAATTGTGTTTTTTATTTAAATAAATAGTTTTTAGTGAGAGTTAAATTCCAAAATTTTTATGCTAGTTAAAGTTTTTAAAACTCAACCCATCTGTAAGGTTGGATTAAGATTTTTAGTTTTTAAAATCAAGCCTTTAGTGTAAAATCGGTTTTTTAGTTAAACCTGGACTTATTTGCAAAAGTGAAAAATCCAGAGGGCTGATCTGCAACCCAAAAAAATATACTGTTTGGGGCGTCACCAGGCACCACATGCAGCCGCATGCAGTGGCCGGTTCGCCCCTTTTCCCTGCCCGTTTTTCTATAAAATGAGCCCCTCTCTTCAGATCAAACTCCCACTCACCTTCTCTTCTCTCTTAAGCTCTCTATTCTCAGACGAAAACCAGCCAATTTCCTCTCTGTTTTCCCAATTTTTCACCCGTAAGCTTTTAGGGGAAAATTTCCAAAGTCCCGATTTTCAGCTTAGGAACTCAATTATTAAAGGTAACCATTACATTCCCTTTCAAATTTCATTCACTCTAGAATCAAGAAAATCCGAATTTAACCCTGTTTTGAGCAAGAAAATCCAGTTTGAAATCTAAGGAAAATCATGCATTTTTTCGTATCAGTAAGCTTTCGGTGCTAAGATCGGATGACTTACTGAGTTTCAAAGCTCCAAACATCTCCCTATGGAAAGTAGACTCTCAGAGGAATCCATCGGACCGGTCAGATATGAAAACCGAATCCAAAAAATCCTCCGTTTCCGGATTCATTTTTCATACATTTCCGGCCGTTCACTGTCTGTTGTAGACAATGAAGGGAGGAAGAAGAAGAAAAAAAAAAAAAGGGAAAAAAAAAAACTTTTTTTATTAGATTATGCTGATACTTGTGATTGTGATGTTAGTGCCTTTTGAAAGAAAAAAAAAAAGATAAATAAATGATTTAATAAATAAATATTATTATTTTATTTAAAAAAAAATTAAAATTTTGTTAGATTATGTGATGTGATGTTAGTACTCCATTTTGTTAATTAAAATTTGTACTAACCCTCTTCTCTTATTACTTATACTGTAAATACTATTTTATTCGCTTACAGGCCGACCCTATTGGTCGGGCACTAAGTGATTCACTTCCAGGCCGACGCTATATAGTCGGGCACTGAATGACCTCGAAGTCTAGCTCAAAATGTCAGATATGGTCCTATACAGAAGACAACCGAGAAGTGATCCGAGGATCTAAACCTAACTTAATAAGTCAATCTGGTCAATGCCCAGAAGACAATATGAGTTTTGGACTGAGCCCCTTTTTATTTATTATTATATTGTGGATTATGATAATTTAAAAATGATAGAAACCCAATAGGAGACTCAATTCCATATACCTTGCATATTTTTGGGAAAACGTGAGATTTCAAAATACTACTTATGTGTACGTATTTGTTATGTATATTGATTGTACACTTATCTGTTTGTTTGAATAGAGACCGTGTAACCAAACAATCACGGTGAGGGAACTTAACTCTGCAGATTATGTAAACAGGTTTTATTATGAGATGAGTTTGGGCAATGGGTGGTTTCAGACTTAATGAACCTACTCATGTGCCTAGACATGATGCACTATGGTAAGAGTGCTGATGATGGTTGTGAATATTATGATGTTGATCATATGAATATGTAAGACTGCTTCCACGTACCTGGGCTATTGAACTAATATCGGCCATATGGGAGATGGTTTATATCTATTGGACCATGGGTGGACCATGAATGTCGTCAGTTGCTGATTGAGGATGTCAGTATCGGCTAAGTCAGAGCCGGATATGTACTTTTAAGGATGTATTTTGACCGTGTCGGGACTTAATACATGTCTCAGTGTAGTCGGCAGGCGTTACGTTGGATGATAGCAGTAATTGATGAGAAATAATGATGAGGCTTTACATGACATTATGCTTATTTGTTATCAAGCATGTGATATTATTGAACTGTTGCTAACTTGTTATTTTACTTAAACTGCATTATTATATTTCCTTCATTGGGCTAATTAGCTGACCTCACTCACCTTTCAAGCGATGAACCCAAGGAGGAGGACCCTCTTTATCAAGCTTAGGGGGGATAAGCTGAGGCGGTGTTTCGGGATTCCCCCTGAGGGGAATACCCTTATCTTTTCTTATTGGTTCTTGGAACCATTTACTTTTGTCAAGTACTGGGTGTAGTACTTGATTTGTTTAAATGTGATGTATTAGACTATTATGCCTCTCTAGTGACTTTGAGATGATATTTTAAATGAAATCAATGGTTGGATTTTATATGATCATGTTGTGTTGATGTTGTTTATGCCTATTTTGTCGGGTAGGCTTATGGTATGTGTTTGAGTCCATATGTTGAGATCATGTGTGACCTCTGGGCCTAACTGCTGATCCGGCCTAATTAGAATGCTTATGAGTTGGTTTAGTTTATCTTTAAAAAAAAAAAATCAGTCGCGTTCCGGACCCACCCTTTGGGTCGGGGCGTGACAGGAAAAGTAATTAAATTTATAGTCACTTGATTTTAATTGGTTACACCTTCAAGCGTCCTTAATTCAAATATGTCTGGTGATTGTGACAACAAGTGGCTAGAAATGAAATTTTGAGCTGAAATTTGGTTCAATTGTAGTTCATGAAGTATATTTTCAATTTGTATGGTTTATTTTAAATTTATTTAACAAAAGTTAGAAAAAAATATGAAATAGACCTGGTGTGTCTATGTTTTTTGAGTTTTGATCTTGAATAAAATGAGAATTCAAGTCTATTTCTTGGATATTTTTTTGTCTAATTCAATTTCTTTTTTATTGCTATTAGAGTAAAATTTAAATATTTTTGAATTATTATTTGATAATTTGCATTATTATGAATTGAAATTACAAACATGAGTAGTTATTTAATGATAGTTTATTTCTTTTTATTTATGTAACTTAGTGTAAAATAATGAAAACAATTGATTTCAATATATATATATATATATATATATATATATATAACACTGAAAAAGTTGGAAGACTAGAATGTTCCACTTTAGAGACAAAATCAAAATGAGTTTCAGAATGGATCTTGCAAAGCCTTTTAATTTTACGTAGTGTAGCTGTATCTAGTCTTCTACTAAAATTACTAAACCACTTCATACAAATTTCTAACTCTATCATTAAAAGTTGATCCACTCATCTATTTGCCCGGTAAAGTATGTAGATTCGATAATTATTTTATAAAATCATCATTTGAGTGAAGAAAGACTCTTACAGAACCCCACTAACTTGTTACATTTTTTAACTCTACTTATATCATCTAAACTCATGGCAACATGCAACTAAGTCATTCTGAATTTTTATCAAATTGATGTGTCCTAACCAGCTAAAATTACATTTTATGCTTGAAAAAAAAATCAGTTTTTTAGTATTTTATTTTTTAGAACTCAAATTCACATGTGAGCTATTTTAACATCCATCACTTGGAATCAAACAAATCCAAAAGTTATATATACTTAAATAGATATTATTTAAATGAAATTTACTTATAATTGATATATCAAATATATTTGTTTTAGTTTGATAAGATTAAATTATTCAAAAAAGATATAAAATTAAAATTAAATCACAAAACTTATAAAAACATTATCTGTGCTACTACCATATGAGATAGGGCTTCTCTTGCTTTTGATCCACTACATAAGCAATACAAACGTGAAAATGAGATATAGAAATTTACTCTAATATAATATTTATCTAATGTTCATAGTCATTAATTTTAACACCAATTAATATTAGCTGCCTGTAACAACATTTAAGATTTCATTACTTGGATGATCCAATCGATTAAAAAATCAATTCAATGCTTAAACTTCACGATTCTATATGTTAACTTGAATTATTTACTAAAAAAAAAAATTAGTGTATATTGACCGTTCTTGAGAGTTGAGATTAGTGTCTTTTATTTATGATTTTTGTAATTAAAAAAGTCATACACATCAAATGAAATTTGAAAATTAAAAAAAAAAATCAATTAGTGGTATGATTTGTTGGAGAAGTATGAGTACCTTTCACAGACTAAAACTTGCATGAAACTTTCAAAAGAACTAGTCTTTGACCTTTTGTAAATTACTTATTTTTTGCTGGGCATTCTGCAGTTTTTCATACATAAATTTAAAAAAAAAAATACAAATTATTTTAAAATACTGATGATATATTCAACCAACATTGATAGGACAACTAATATATATTTTCTACGAAGTATTAGATATTTGAAAGTCAAAATTTTCAATACAAATAAAATGACCTAAAAATTTAAAATATGTCAAAAAAAATTACAAAATAAGAAACCCACATAAGAAAACACCTAGGCTGCGTTTGGATGAGGGGTAATTTTTATAGGGGTTACCCCTAAGTAGGGGTCATCCTTGAGTAGGGGTGACCTTTGAAATATGATTAGCCTTATCATATTTGTTAATTAAAGTGGTAAAGTAAAACCTTACCCTAAGAGTAAAAAATCTTATTTGGTAATTAAAAGTAAGGATAACCTGATATATTAATTCTTTTTATTTTTTTATAAAACATAATTATTAAATAATATTTATGAAGTAAATTTTAATAATATAATTTATAATAATATTATCTAATTTTTATAAATTATTTTTCATAATTATAATTTAAATGAACACTTGCATTCTAATATTAAAAAAATAAATAAAGATTTTTTTTGATATTACTATTTTAAATCCCAATAAATAAATAAAAATATCAATATATCTCTTCATAAAAATTATAATTATTATTTTTTATATTATATGAATTTAATAAAAATATTAATTCTCATAAAATTGTTAATATGTCAGTTTACCCCTATTCAAGGGTAACCCCTATAAAAATTTATCCCTCACCCAAATGCATCACTTTGAAAATGTTGCGAAAATTTTATTTTTATATTATATAGATTTAATAAAATTATTAATTCTCATAAAATTGTTAATATGTCAGTTTACCCATACGTACAATTACCTCTACTTAAGGGTAACCCCTTTAAAAATTTACCCCTCACTAAAATGCATCACGTTGAAAATGTTGTAAAAATTTTATTTTATATTATATAGATTTAATAAAATTATTAATTCTCATAAAATTGTTAATATGTCACTTTACCCCTACTTACAATTACCCCTGCTCAAGGGTAACCCCTATAAAAATTTACCCCTCATCCAAATGGATCACGTTGAAAATATTGTACAAATTTTATTTTTATATTATATAGATTTAATAAAATTATTAATTCTCATAAAATTGTTAATATGTCAGTTTACCCCTACGTACAATTACCCCTACTCAAGGGTAACCCCTATAAAAATTTACCCCTCACTAAAATGCATCACGTTGAAAATATTGCAGAAATATTATTTTTATATTATATAGTTTTAATAAAATTATTAATTCTCATAAAATTGTTAATATGTCAATTTACCCCTACTTACAATTACCCCTGCTCAAGGGTAACCCCTATAAAAATTTACCCTCACCCAAATACATCACGTTGAAAATGTTAAAGAAATTTTATTTTTATATTATATAGATTTAATTAAATTATTAATTCTCATAAAATTGTTAATATGGCAGTTTACCCCTACTCAAGGGTAACCCCTGTAAAAATTTACCTCTCACCCAAATGCATCACGTTTAAAATGTTGCAGAAATTTTATTTTTATATTATATAGATTTAATTAAATTATTAATTCTCATAAAATTGTTAATATGTCAATTTACCCCTAATAAAGGGTAACCCCTGTAAAAATTTACCCCTCACCCAAATGCATCACGTTGAAAATGTTGAAACATTTTTAAAATAATCTTCTCACAGAATAAATTGTTAATTACCCTGAAAGAGATTATCATGAATCTCAAAATTTTCAGAGTTTTGAGACCATATCGAAATTTCGACAGAATCATCCCTTAAAAATAGAACATTTTAACAAATACATTTCAGAAAATTATATAATATATAATTGAAAAATAGAGGAAGGCACAGGATAAATAGGGGAAATGTTTTCTTAAAAAATAATAAATAAATAAAAAATCATTATTATTATTTTAAATTTCAATAAATGAATAAAAAAATTCTTTATATCTCTTCACAAAAAAATATAATTTGTTGTTTGGTGATATGAAATTTATCAAATAAAAATAATGGAGTACTTTAAAAAAAAAAAAAGTCAAGTACTCACCAAAATAAATAAATAAATAAAATGTAAAAATAAAAATTCTCATGAGCAAAAGGGAGGGTAAAGAGGGGTATTCATTCTTGAATACCCCTTGCCCCATGGAGGTATTCAAAAGGGAGACAAGAGAGGTAAAAATTTGAATTTTTACCCTTACCCCCTTGTTACCAAATGAGGGTAACAAGGGGTAACAGGGGGTTACCCCCTCTTACCCCCCATCCAAACGCATAGTATGAAATTCATATTCTCAAGTATTCCCTAGATACATGTATCTTTCATTACAATTCATATACTTTATTGTTAAAATTCCCAAATTTCATAAAAATGTTAGAACTTTTAAAAAAATTATACAAACACCCTAAAAACTATATTAATCACATTACGAGCATTTAACTTGATTAACATTTATATATCATTTCATTTATTTTTTCCATTAAAAAACCCAATTTTTATTAATGTTTAAAAAAAAATCATGAGAAATCAAACACACCCCTTACAGTTAATCATATTAATATATCTCCATTGAATTACATAAGCAATAAATATTATTTCATTAAACTATTTTGAGAAAATACCTATAACTTGAGATTATTTTAGAGTCAAAATTAGAATTTTTTTATGAAATTAACTCAAAATGTTCTAATTTTAGGGGAAAATGTTTAAAATTGACAAACGTCATTGAATCATGAATAACTTACTTCACCATTTTAAGATCACAGCCAACACAAGATTCAGCTTGAAAAATGATCAAAACCAGTTTTAAATTTAAAAAAATAAGCATTGGCCGATAAAATACATAACGGTCAATATTTTGACTGCTGAGTGCTGATATATATTGGTCCCTCTAAAAATAGATGCATGGAAACCAATATTTAAAACCATGGCTTGAGCCCATTCCAATTTGATTTATATGATGGAAATTCAGCCCAAAATCTGAGAGTCTGAAGAGCCCAGCCTGAAGTTAACTATCTTTTACATTTAAATGTTGTCATCATCTGAAGTTAAAATATAATAGACAGTACAACGTACAAACCGAATGACAGCTGGGATTTTCTACAACAAGCTATCTTTGGACATGACCCTCAGGAATACAGCTTACATTTGAACTGGTTTGGCATGCTTGTATGTCACACTGGTAAATGAGTTTCCATATGAGTGCAAAATTGAAGACATCGTTGATGCAAATATCCGCCGATATATTGGGTTTTGGAGTTGAGCGTGGAATACACATCAATAACAATGTCAAGAAACCTGAGCTCGAAGAGCAGCTTCAACCTGTAACCTGCAAGCACATCTTTTAAGTCCAAGAAGCTAAAATCACTTTCCAGAAAATGAAAAATGGAACAAATGAATGGCTTTTACTATGATTGCAGTGGCGCTAAACAACAACCCACTTCAGGACCAAATAGATTTGAGCTAGCTTTTCCCGTTGCAGCATATTGAGAATCTTTTAGCAGCTCAAATCATAGATTTGACAAAATTTAACTCAATGTTCTACGATCCTGTATCTTTCTGTCTACATCTTCCCTTCAATGAAAACTTCTATGTATAAATTCTTGGTTCAGATCCTATTGAATTACAACTTTTCTTCTGATAACTTTTAAAACAAAGAAAAACTTGACAGCATTCATGTTTCATTCAACAGATATTCTGAAGTACACACCATATAACATAATGGATGACAATACAAAAAAAAAAAGTACTAGCCAAGCAACTACCTGATTACAAATATAGTGTCCACTTAAATTTTGAGACTAAAACATAACATTTCATTTGCTTTTGGCCGATTTCCTAAAACTGTTTCTAAGGGAAGAGAATCTACAATCTATTGGTGAGCATTGTGCTCTAGAGACATGTACCACTAAATACTTGTCATAGAATAACTGGAGGCCTCCTCAGGCATATCTTGCCCCACCAATACGTCTTGCGAGCTCGAAATCCTTCCGCACTGTAAAAGTGAGATGGGATAAGCAAATCATCATATTCAACTTTTACTGTAAAAAGGCCATATTCTCCAAGAACTATAAGTAACTAAAAGCTAAGTATAGATAGCAACAATGGCATGAAATAGAATGACAATCAAATATTGCATAATCACATGTAAATTACAAGCTACCAGGGTTCAATATACACCTAAAGCCTGTCAAACAAGTGTTCCATTTACTTTTAAGGCACTAAACTCCTATGGATCTTGCTCCAATCCATCTTGTTCTATTTCCATGGTTGAGTGATTGCACATGTTGCGAGCAAAAATGAATTTCTTCAAGCTAGATACTAAGTTTGGCAAAAGTGGGTAAGATCCAGCAAAATGGTTACTTTAACCATACGTGTGGTCATAGGTATCTGTAAAGTCTAAAGTTTATTGCCATTCTCATTCTTATAAGGGAGATGATGTCTCCATTTCAACAAATACAAGAAACGGAGATATGCTTCAATAAGAAAGTTACAACCATGTGTTACATCGTAGTGTATGGCCTTATCGAACAACTTATGCTCTCTCATGCTAATGGTGGTCCAAACTCTAAAGATGTAAGTAATTGTGCATTGTACCCAACAACAGTTTACATATTGCAAAAGGATATATATATTGAACAGTAATAAAGATAATTCATTCACAATAGAAAATGTACAAGTACATCAAAGAAGAGGTCTAAAAGCGATAGACCTAAAATGAGAACAATATGAACAAAGAAAATAAAGACAATCATAGAATACACAAAATAGTTGTTGTCAAACATCCTCTCAAACCAATATGCAATCAGATGGACGTCTTCTAAAATCAAAGGAAGAAGACTCCTGAGAAGTTGTGATAACTCTCAACTTAGAAAAGTAGTCTACCACACCATTAGTTATACGACTAATGTGAATGAAAGATACTTCAAGCCCTGATATCAAGGCTCTGATCTTCCTAACCATTGTGATCAATCTCCAAGGGAGACGCCTTTGTCCCTTAGCCCATTTAATTGCATATGCCAAGCCCTTCAATCACTAGTTTTACCTTGCTGTGGAGTTTCCAGATGCCAAATCTCTCCTCATGCTAAGAATTTCCACCTCATTTGAATCTCTAATATCAACCGATACATTAAACATGATTGTCATTCGGCTCAAATGATTCATCAATACTACTATTCTTGTTGGCCCTGGTTTACCCCTTACAATCCCATCCACATTAAATTTCATAACTCCCCGATCCGGTGGAATCCAACTCTCCTCTAGTCTCCTTTCCAACTAGAGTTACTCATACACCCTTTCCAAGACAATAGAAAATCTAGTGGTTGCAAACCCTTAAACTCAGTCCTAGAAAGTAGCCACACACAAAGTCTCCACTTTGGCATCTGAAAGAGATTACTAACATCCAATGATTTACCTTCAAAGATTCTAGAGTTCCTTTCTTTATAAAGTGACCACAAAATTACACCCAGGATCATATACCATGCTAATTTCATTCTAGGTTGCAATCCCACCAATAACCAAGAATCTATACACACCCCATACAAGTTTTATCCAAAACCCATGGCACATCTAGAAGTTTGGCAAAGTTCATCCACAAACTCTGAGCAACTGGGCAATTAACAAATAGGTGATCTAAATCCTCCTCTTCTAAACCACATAGAGGACATAAAAGCTACTCTTTAGAACTTAACATCCCTCTTCTCTTCAATTATGTTCTAGTCAACACCCTCCCTTTTAAGACACTACTAAAAGATTTGTACCCTTGGAGGCACACCTCCTTTCCAAGCGATGTTTGTGGAAATTTCATCAATAAATTAAAGTTTAAGCACCAAATCCACCATTGACTTGACAAAGTACACACCTGACGAATCGCCCGTCCAAATCAATTCATCTACATCCTCTAATGACAAAGGAAATTCTTGTAGCTAAGCTAGAAGATCAACCCTACTCCCAACTTCAAAAGAGCAAAATTTCCGACAAAATTCAAGATTTCATGAGATCGCGTTACCCTCCAATTTGTAACAATCCTTAACCAATGCGTTTTCGTTCATTAAAATCTTGTATAGCCTAGGGTATATGTCCTTTAAAGGCCTCTCCCCTAACCACAGATCTTAGCAAAAACCGGTTCTATCATCTTTCCCTACAAAGAGTCTAGTTTTACCTCTATACATGCCCCTTACCACTCCACTGTCTTGATTCAATTTCCACCAGAGCTTAACTATCACTGAACTACTTGTCTCCACCTTATCTCCTAAATTCCAGGCACTATTGTCTGCCAAACCATACCTAGCTTTCATAACTCTAATCCACAATGACTCTCTCTCCCTCACAAGTCTTATCTAAGACTAGGGCTGAAACTTAGGCGGATTGGGCCGATTTTAATAAACCCAACTCAACCCATAAAAAAAAGTGAACCTGACCCAAATTGCTCAACTCAACTCGAGTGCTGACCTGACTCAACCCAACTGCTATATTAAATTTTTTGAGTGGGTCGAGTCTGGTCATTTTTAAAAAAGCTTGACTTGACCCAACCTAAATTTAATTCGGTTTTTTTTCCTTCAACCCAACTCGATCCTAATTTAAAAATGTAAATCCTAACCCACTTGAATTCTAGAGTTGGGTCATGCGGATTGAACTAAAACCCGACCCAAGTTTCACCCCTATCTAAGATCCACGTAATTCTCATCATATTGACAAAAGTTGTCCACAACTGACCCGAGATAAGGCAGCGTAGGAAAAGATTATCTGCATCTTCCTCCGTAAGGTCACATAAGGGACATTGGAGAAAGTCCTCGGGGTTAAGTAAACTCCTCCTTAAGGCCGCTCTGGTGAGAGTTTCTCTTTTGAGGACGCCTCAGACAAAGGTCTGTACTCTCAAGGAAGCCAAGCTCTTCAGGACAAACAAGGAAGAGGGGCCTCGATAACCATATGGCTGGCTTTCTCCACGGCCTGTTTCACTAAGAAGGCATCAGAAGAGTCACCTATCCAAATTAATTCATCTTTCTCTTCTCTGGATAGTGGTCAATCTCCCAATAGGGTTAAGAACCCCTCTAAACTCTCTTGTTCAAAGCCCCGTAGATCCCTTCTAAAGTTGAACTGCCAAAGAACCCGGTTTTGCTCAAGTCTAAAGCAATCCCTAACCAAAGCCTCCTTGTTGCGTGCCACCCTATATAATCTGAGAAAGATTTCATTCAGGGGTCTCTCTCCAAGCCACACATTTGTCCAATAAAGGGTTCTATTTTCATTTTCCACTAGCAGTTTCAAATTTTCTTTGAAAGTACGGCCTACCATGCTCTCTCCCCTCCTTATCCTCCACCACGCTTTTTACAAGTTGTGATCCTGTCCTCTCAACATTTGTCTCCCAGCTTCCAACCCCCATTGTCTCTCAGTCCATATTTGGCGGTCAAGACTTTAGCTCATAGTACTCCCATTTCTTTTCCAAACCTCCAATTCCATTTGCACGGAAGTGCTTGATTCCTTATTTGAAGGGGAACTATTCCAAGGCCAGGCGACTTGGGGGCTTAGTCACATTGGACCAAGATACCAAGTGAACCTTCTTCTTATCATGTCTGTCGCCCTATAGGAACCCCCTAATGCTTTGTTCCAATTTCCTAGAGATTCCTATCGGCACCTAAAAATGGACATGTAAAATGGGAAGGTTCACAAGAACGGACCTAATGAGTAAGCCTTCCGCCTAAGGATAAATATCTCCACCCTCACCCTTCTAACGAATGCACTGGGTTTCATGGACCACTTTGATCATGGCAACCCTCATTGGAAACCGGCCAATAAGGACACCCAAATGGTTGGTTCAAACCCCATGACCCATTTAAATACCTTGAATGACCCAATTGTCCGAGTGCATGGCCCAATTAAACCTAACCCTAATTGTGACATGCAAAACCCTAGACCTCATAAGAAAACCCATAGAAACACTCCCTCAGCCGCCCACCACCCTAAGAAATCTCTCCTTTGGAAGCCTAGGACCGTCCATACAAAACCTCAATGAGGAATGGCATGTGACACATGAGGAAGGTCAACTCTCTACACTTCATCACACCTCATGGGCATGTGCAAGCTTGGAGATGATTTCATTCCATTTTTATTTAATTGTGTTTCTTTCTAGTGTTTCTATTGGTCCAATAAGCCATGTTGGCAATTTAGAATAATTTTACTAGTCAAATGAAATGCACAAGGATTGCTCCCAATGAGAGCCCAATCAATTGTGCTTAGTTAGGGTTTATTTTGTTTCCCATTGAGTAAATTCAAGTGACCCTTGGTTAAATGCAAACCTACCAAGGTCAAGTCCTTAGTTAGGGTTTTTCCTTTGGTCTATCTAAAGACCCTTCTATAGCAAAAAAATCCCCACTTCAATATACATATTTTTTGGACCAAAAACTCTTGGAGTTGGACATGTGAAGCACACACAAGGATGAGTGCCACCCTCTTTGGATTGTTGAATCCAAGCACACGTACCATGAATTGTTGATTTTATGTTGTTTCTTAGATTGAGTTTTGATTAAGCATAATCACTCATTCATCTTCTTCTTCTCTTTTCTTTCAAACATCTTTAACTGAATTGAAGGACTTAATCTTGACTCATTCAAGAACATATAAAATCCTTGGGACACTTGTTCGTCTTTAGTCTTTGTTTGTCAAGCCATCGACGAGTAAATGTATCATAGATACTTGAACGGTTAGGGGATCCATCAATAGTATAAAATTGATTGGACCCGAACTCTTGGAGAGCAACCGGGTTAAGTTTAATACCACCCCATGCTTGTATCACTAACTTTTCTCCACCTTTTCCACAACCGGGGCCTAAAAGGATTTTGATCTCAGGTTCCCACCCACTGGTAAACCTAAGTATTTGAAGGGCAACATTCCAGTTGAGCACCCTATCAGATTCACCAGCTGTCTAACCAAAGGTTCCTCTACTCCTATTCCTATGAGAGTACTCTTACCTAAGTTCACTCGCAACCATGTCACCATTTCGAACCATCTGAGTTTCGCTTTGTATCCTATAATTTCTTCTCTGGAGTTTGTTGCAGTCTATGAACATTAGAAAAAAAAAAAAAATCTTCTGATGACAAAGGACTAAAAGGCGGTGTAATCACCTCCTATTTTTTACAATGCTTTTCCCTATTGTGCAAAGATGATGTACAATGTGTTGGGAGTTGTTGGCAGTACCATTTCATGTACTATTGCATAGAGCATCATTTCAAGTGCTCCGAAAGTAACGTTGTTGTAAATGTAACTCAGTATACTATAACGCAGTAACTTAGGATACTTATCATTGTATAACAACTTGTAGTTCATTTTAAGTTGTTTTTTATCCCTTAAATCTGGGATTTGGTTCTCTCTTATCTATATTAAGGAATGGATTCTCTACGAGAGTGATCATCTTTTGACTCAAAAAACCTTCACTCAGCTCTCCATTCCCTCTCATCTCCTCTTTCTCTTTACTTCTTCGAATAATGGATTTTCATCACAAGCCCGATCTTGTTTCTCAATTTAACAGTGAGAAGTCTTCACATAGGTAAAGTTTTGGGTCTATAACCTACCATATGTGGATGTTAACATCCAATGGTTTTTCATGAGAAAAATTGGAAACTACAAGGTTATCATATCATCCCTCAAAAATGTAAGAACTCTAAGAATGCTTTTATCTTGAAATTAACATGAACCACATTAACATGCACGTTAAGTTCGTCAGTATCTGCCATAACTGCTTGCTCCAAGAGCTTGTGCGACAAAAGCATCACAAAATGTGTCATGAATATGGGGTGCAATACCCCATTGTCATAACGAAAGGATCTTTCGATTAACTAATGGATAAAATCAGCTCTAGAAAATATATTTAGCTGATCGATTGAAGGCAATAAATCATAGATCATCAATATAAACAAGCAAACACATGAAATCGTCACATTAGATAAGATCACTACCAACAATTGATGGAGCCACTTTTCATTTACTGGCTAGCCCACCATCATTCCTTTATGTTGGTAGGAAATAGGCTAAAGCAACATGCCACTTGTTGATAGATTCTTCATGAGTCTTGTTCTGTCAAATGTTTAGCAATTGCCAAAAGCAGAAAACTATCATCCAACAGCTAGTTGGTGAGGTTATTTCATTTTTTTCTCATGTACTTGTGGAAAAGGAGTGCATCTTCTTTGTAACCATTGGAAAAGGTAACTGCAGACACACACACGTGCACACACAAAGAGAGAGAGAGAGAGAGGGAGAGAGAGAGAGACTCATCCAGGTGATAAAAACTAAACATAAACAAGTACACTGGATGGTTTAAGCAACTTTAAAAGCTCACTATAACTATGAAAGAAAATGGAATACTTCACATTGTACAAACTTACTTATAGTGACACGTTTTCCATGGAAAGAACAAAGCATTGCATCTTCAAACAAATGAACCAAATGATCTTCAGCTGCCTGCATAAACATCATTTCTGTATGTGCAGTAATGTGATACATTTTTTTATGAAATCAATTGCAAGTTCATATGATTGAAGTAAAACCATGTGAATCATATTAAAGTTGATGATGAGAGTGAAAACTTGATGAATAAAAAGAAAATCTTCTCTTAAAGAAATCACATATCCTAGTAGAAGAGAAAAGAGCATTTTTAATAAAGGTAGAACCTAAAATTCCTAGAGTTGGAAAGGGATCCACTTTTCATTATGAAAAACCCTGGACAAGTTTGATGGCCTTTCAAAATCATGTACTCACCAGGGTTCCATTGAGTGTAATAAAGATTACCGATTCAATTAAATTGTAACAGAAAGTTAGCCTACTTTTCCAAAGGTAGCCTAAACCTTGGCATTGATTGTAGCATTGTGCCTATGATGGGTGTTACTGGAATTGGTAGGATACTGGGAGATCATGAAAGTTACACCATATGGCGGCCTAGTTGAACAAAGACTGCAATTCAAATACATACGATTTTGCTTGGTTGATTCGCAGCTTCAAGTCAAAGAACACTAAAACAAGTAGAAGGTAATTCCAGTTGTATTTACAATGGGTGAAATCAAAATAAGAGGTGACTTTTCTTTCTAGATTTTTT
Source organism: Chimonanthus praecox (assembly GCA_022113865.1). Taxonomy (NCBI): domain Eukaryota; kingdom Viridiplantae; phylum Streptophyta; class Magnoliopsida; order Laurales; family Calycanthaceae; genus Chimonanthus; species Chimonanthus praecox. The sequence goes on from JAINRJ010000126.1 coordinate 54,709, forward strand.
TTTTTTTTTAAGTAGAGACAATGAAAATATTCAATTAATAAAAATCATAAGAGTACATCAAGAGCCCTATATAAGAGATATATACTGGAGCAAGACAAAATAAAAAGAAAATCAAAGGAAAAAAAGGAAAACAAAAATGTCTACAACAAAGTTAGCTTCATGCCTGAAGTTTACCATTTTATCCCTATACATCTTGCTGATGTACAGAAAAATACGAGTCAACCTTCAAGGAGGTCTTTCCTACCACTAGCTCAGGCTAGAGCATCCCCTTCTACAATCAGATCTCCTCCCCCATATCTATGCTAAAGCTGGAGTTCCCTAATAATTCCTTATGAGTTCAACCTAATTAGATTCATTGAACCCCACCAACTCGATTAAAATGTGGTTATTTCCCTCTTAGTGTTATGCACATCTCCACCTCTACCTGTCAAAACTGGTTTATCCCTACCTGCTTGATGAGGCCATAAAATGAGAAAATGAAAAAGAAGACAACTTCGTTTTTTTACTGTGGCAAGTGCAGGATTAAACTAGTCAGACTTTGGATTTGTAGGTTCAATAAGGGGTATAAATCTCAGCCGATACGATAGGTATAGGCCGAGCTAGTGTAGCTAGCTGCCTAATGAGGCCATCAAATGAGAAAATGAAAAAAGAAGGCAACTTCGTTTTTTACTGTGGCAAGTGCAGGATTAAACTAGCCAGTCTAGGCTTTGGATTTGTAGGTTCGATCAGGGGTATAAATCTCGGCCGATATGACCGATATCTCGACGAGATAATTCGGCTAAATATCGGCCAATATCCACCGAATTCATTTAAAAAAAAAAAAACACAAATATCGGTTGTGGGCCCAGGCCAATATCTCGGCCTATATTTGCCCATATTGGCCGATGTTTCAGTTTTTCTATTTTTTTTTTTTTAAAAAATGGCTGCTTTTTTTTTTATCAGAAAAAAGAAAACACCAATATCCACTTTTTTTCTTTTTTTTTTTGAGGAGAGGAAGAGATATTGACCGATATCTCGATCTTGCTAAGATTTCTACCCCCTGGGTTCGATGCATGTGGACCCCGCACATGGGCCCGAGGCCCACTTGAAAACTTAATGGACCCCACTTGGAGGAGGGTCACACAGCCAAAACCCTAGATTTAACGTGAGTTTGAGTGGAGTAAAGAAGTGTAATTATAAAAAATTCAACAATTTCTCTCATTGGCAAGAAAATACAACTTTGCAGGCATAATTGGGACATCAAATGACATCGAATTTTGATGAAATTTGCTTTGTTGGAAAACTTGTTCAACGAACTTTTAAACAAGCCCAAGTTTGCGTGATTCCGATTTACGTAGCTCCAGTTATGACTATTTTAGTGAACATATGTCAAAATCTACCCAGGACCGATTTCACTCCGACTTTTACTCTCCTTAAACATGTGGAACTTGTTCATGGCCGACTCTCCTCAACTCAATGGCATGTCAACTCACCAAGTCCAACAAGGATTAGGAGTTTGAAGGCTTGTACAACTCCAAGGTCGACCAACTCAAGGAGAACTCATGATTGGTGGATTTTTGAATGCTAGTTTCTCATTGGTTGATCACATGTAAACCTAGGTTAGTCTTTGAGCCAACTAGGGTTATTTTCCACCTACTTGAAAACCTATATAAGGAGGCCTTAGGCAGCCATCCAAGGTAGTTAAATTTTCCTAGCAATGGCTGGTCGAGTTAAGGTCCCAAGTGTCGGAAAGCGGCTCCGATATTTGGGATGCCAAGTATCTTTGTAAGTGGTTACCGCTTGGGCTTTGTGTTTTATTGATTGAATTAATAAAGTTTTGCATTGTGTTTTTTACTTCGTTCAATTGGATTGCCAAGTTCATTACATACCCATCTTGGTTTTCAATTCGTTTATTTCTTTCAATTGCACATACTAGAACTCCGGGACTACTTTTTCCTTAAAGGTGAGTGTAGCATTCCTCTTGGACTAGAGCACATTCGGTCGACAATGAATACGTCTCCATATTGCCTGTGTGATTCCTAGGTAGTTCAATTGGATTGCCTCTAGCACATCCCCCGCCTCACTTTCCCTTAAAATATCCTCTTGAACTTTCTTTCCATATAGACCAAGACATCATGCTAATCTTTTTCCCCCCTCTAATAGGGACCCCCAACCATTCCTCCATCAATCAACCCATACATCCATTCAACACCCATACACAGCCCATCAGATTTAAGAAGAAATCCCATGATTTCCTAGTGAAGTGGCATCCACGTCAGAATGGTCAACAGACTCCTAAATCCCGTAATACAAAGGAAACATAATCCTGAATTATACCCATGTTCCTCGTATTGGGCCTGGCCAAAATTTTGCTTTTAACAGCCGTCCAATAGAAAACCTACACTTGAGGAGGAACTGGTGTTTCATACTAGAGCATAGGGGGATAAAAGCCGAATTCGAAAAGTATACAACCTTTAATACAGATTTAACGAAGAACTCCCCCAAAGAATCAGCCATCCAAATTCTTTGATCTTCATCATCTAGAGGGATATGGGAGTCCATACGCAATTGTCTTAGATTTCCATATTCCATCATTTAAAGATATCTCAACCTTCTCCTAAAACCAATTGTCCACTTAATTCTCCCTTCAACTGCCCCATAATATTCATTCACCATTGTTTCTTGGTTTGCAACTGCCCTAAACAATCACAGAAATGCCTCTTCAACACCATTTCTAGATTGCAAAAGGTTAAAAATTATAAAAATCGAAGTGTACTCTACTACCTCTTTAAAATTCTGTTTACAAAATGAAAAAAAAAAAGTTTTTCATAGCCAATCTGTTTGACTAAGTCCATTTATAACATTAGAAAAAACAAGAAACCAAGATAGGTAAACCATTCTCTCACTTTCAATACTGAGATCATAATGTTCCAACTTTCAATGAATCATGTGATTTGATGAAATTGATACAACCTGATATGATTTGGTATTAACTTCTTTTCCAAAATCTTGCTGTATTCCTGCGTTTTAATTTTTCTGGTGTAACAGGTGATGGCCTATAGACATGTCAGAGTTCACCTTTTATGTTGACCTAAGCGTGTATGTTTCAGCCCATTTAGATGGGAGGTGGCAGTAAAACATACATCTCATCTTGTATAAGATATGGTTTGAATCATGTAGACACAAATTTTCAAATTGCATAACAACTTTTTCAGATAATATTTGAAAATGTAGTGAGTCCACAATTTTAAAAAATAGATTTCGACTCTTCCTAGAGAGATCGATCGATCATTCCCTTGCAAGCAAAAGATTTAGAGTATGTATACAATGAATGTAAAATAATAACAAATTTAAATAGGCTTAAGTGAGGTCTTCAAAGACTTGATCCACAAACTGCATAGGCAAAGGTTGAGAGACTTGTGCTCACTTAGCATGGAGACCGCAAGTGAAGACCAATAGTAGCTTGATTTCACTTAAAACTAAATGAAGATTTGAATCCTTAAACCAAAGTCTAATGGACTCAAAAGATCAAAATAACACTAATGAACGGAGTGCAAATGGAACAAATAGTCCCAAACTACATTATAAAGATAATGCATGAATGGAAGTACTACTTCTAAGCTACACCATGTTCAAAGTATGAAAGAAATTGAAAATCCGTAGCCACACTATCTCTGTTGGAGAAAGAAAGGCACTTGAACATTCCTAAAATATGCATGAGCAAGCAAAAATATCCCATCTCTTTAGGCAATGGAGTTTTTATAGTTTGTGGGTGGAGAGAGCTGCCAAAATTAAGTGCAGCCCTGCCAAGCACAACCCGTGGAGTTCAGCCCCACCGAATGCAACCCAGTGGAGTGCAATCCCACCAAGTGCAGCCCCACTGAGTACAACCCACCAAGTATAGCCCCAGTGAGTGCAACCCCGTTGGTTGCAGCTCCAGGGAGCAACCCTACTGAGTGCAACCCGTATTAGACCTATATATCCAACCCATGGTCATAACCCATGGATGATGACATTGATCAACTTTTAAGTTTCAACAAATCATACAATTCAAATTGTACAATATTTGATTTGTTCAGGCTTGCTCAATTGGTTCTCCTTGTACTATTTTTATCATCTCAATGGACACCTAGCCAACTTCTCCCTAAAAAGGGAAAAAGAAGAAACATCTAGAAAGTAGGCAAGTGAGTAAATAAAATCCCAATGTCAACAATCTTCGCCTAGCACTTTTTCAAGGGTCCTATTTAAAATTTTATTTTTCTTTAATTGATAAAGCAACACCTTGTAATTTGGTTTGTCATATTGACGGATGCTTTTAGAGTTCTTGGATTCTTTACACAAAAGGAAGAATAAATGGTGAATCTTATGAGAGGCATAGGGAGTAGTTTATTCATTTATTTATTTGAACTTATTTCATTAGTTAATGCATATCATGACAAGGCATTCAAAAACCCTTCAATATTAGTGAGACAAGTAGACCTGAATTAAATTTATGACAACGATGACTTCAAAACATACAAATTTTTTGTCACCAATTCCTTATCCAACAATTTTAGGAATAAGTCCACGAATTTGTAGGAATTTTTGGTTTTGAAATCAGACAAAATCCTAGGTTTTCAAACCCAATATATTACCTCTCCCTATTCGACATGCCAAAAGGGGTTACTAGAAAGATAGATCAGCTTTTTAGAATTTTTTGTAGGGAGACAAAGAGACAAAGAAAAAGGTTCATTTGGTGGCATGGTCGGAGATATTAAACCAAAATCTAAGGAAGGATGGGAATCATCCCATTGAAGTTGAGGAACCAAGCTCTTCTGTGTAAATGGGCATGGAGATTTGGGAGAGAACGAGACGCCTTGTGGGTCAAAATTTTGAAAGCCAAGTATGGTCTAGAGGAGGATATTGGGTGGTTCCTAAGTGACAATGTGGAAAAGAAAGGGGCCATGATAATCAAAGCCTGGTGGAAGCTAGGACAAGCAGGAGAGTGGCGGGAAATTTCGTCAGGAGTAGACAGAAAAGGAGATAGAACTTTTTTTCTAGGTAGATCTATGGTTAGGAGAAAGGCCACTGAAGGAAGTGTTCCCAAGGCTTTACCAGATTTCAAGGTACAAAAGAGCACTAGTTCAGGATTGCTACAAAACTGAGGGTAACCAAGTTTCCTAGCAATTGGACTTCAAGAGGGAACTACGGTTATTTGAGGAAGGTAGTAGAATAGATCTTTTAGGCCAGTTGGGGGAATTCCCTATTTCACCAAGTGAGGAGGATGAAGTTGTGGACTGGAGATTCATCTGGTTTTCTCTCGGTCAAAGCATTAGTAGATTTGTTCCTGCAACAACAATCCACTTTAGAAACCACAACCAATTTGGCCTGGAAATGAACTGCCCCCCTTACAGTTCAAATCTTTGTTTGGTGTGTTTTAAATAGAAGAGTTTAACTAGAATGGAACTTAGGAGGAGAGGAGTATCTCAAATGCCCAATCTATGAGACAGAGGAGGAAGATGATGTTCACCTTTTCATTGGTTGTCCAACGGCGCGGAGTCTTTGGATTAAGTTCGTATCTTGGGTGTTGGATAAACTTGCATTGGGATAGTGGAATTGTGGTCTCTCCCAATACTAACTCCTAGGCTTAAACTAGCTTGGAACACAGTCCCGGCAGTTATTCTTTGGACCATTTGAAAAGAAAGAAATTCCAAAATATTTGAAAGAAAATCAACAGACATTAATGAGCTTTTTCCAAATAGCTAAGTGGAGACTTTGTGTCTAGCTTCTATCCAACACAGAGTTTAGCAGTCTTACGCCTACGGACCTCCGTTCATCTTGGGAAGGTTGTATGAATGGGTATAGAAGGAAAGTGAGATCCATGGAGAGTTGGTCACCCCCAGATCAGAACGTCATGCAATTCAATGTAGATGGGACAACAAGAGGGAAACCGAGGCCGACAGGGATAGGTGTGGTGTTTAGGAATCATGAAGGGACTACATCTATTGCGTTTGGTGATTCAGTGGGAGTTAAGGACTCCAATGAGGCGGAAATCCTTAACATTAGGAGAGCTCTGACTATCTAGAAAACATATGGGTAAGGAAAACTCATTATTGAAGGGGATTCGGCAAAATGAAATTAAATGGAAGGGACAAAGGCATCCTCCATTGAGATTGATCACTTTGGTTATAGAGATTAGGGAGTTGGTCTCTGGGCTCTATGTATCCTTTATCCAGATCGGGCAAGTAACAAATAAAGTGACAGACTATTTTACCAAACTTGGAGTCACCGATTTGTCCTCTACCATTTTCTTTCTTTGAGCTGGAAGGATCTCTTTGTTTTGCAGTTTTAGTCTTTTGTTTTATTTTTATTGCTTGTATCTTTCTTTTCTTTTTCTTATTTTGGTCGAATTCTTTTAGACCTCGCCTTTTTGTACATGTACTCTTCTCCTTTTAATGAATTTCTTGGTTTCTATTTAAAAAAAAAAAAAAAAAGGAACTATTTGAAATCTCTTTATTAAAAAGATCAGCATAACATAATGTCCTAAGGGTGGAACATCAACCCTTTAAAAGGTACTGATGACTTTTAAAAAACAAAAAAAAAACCAAAAAAACCATGATGCAGTGGAAGTAGGCAATCACATAAGCAAAAAAACAAGGTTTATGTGGCATGACAATGTCCTTACATCCACAATGAGATGTGAGCAATTCATTATATTTGAGAATAGGGTCATTATGGAATTTATTTATTTTTTTTGGAGGGGGGACAGCGGGGTTAGCCCTTCCTCATGCCTTACTCAATGTGAATTAAAACCCTACAACTTAAAATCCCCTCAAGATATATTAGACATTGTTAGTGCCCTGGCTTGCCAAGTCACCTATTTGTCAATTCCATGACTTAGGTGAAACCTTGCCTCAGAAGATTGAAGCAATGAACAAGACTCAAGTGTTGGTTGAATCAAGCTCAAGTGGAAGATCATTGAAGATTCAACGGATCAACAAGTGTATAGCAATCACACAAAGGTAAATTAGTCATAGATGACTTTAGGTGGTACCCAACACCTTACGGTGACCATTCCTAAGCTTAGATCTCACATCTAGATAATCATAAGAAGCCTAGTGAGTATTTGACAAACCAACAAAATAAATTGGAACCTAACTTGGAAATATGAAGACATTGTCAGGGACGACACATCGTGTTGGCGATCATTCGTGGGTTCTACGATGCATTGTCTGGAATATAAAGGGTTTTGGATGGAATGGAGTGTCAAACACAATTGGTCTCAGGACGATACATTCATGCTCATGATGTATTGCTGGGACAGGACCGATCCAAACGTGCATACGATCAATCATCCTGGGCTTAGACAAATTTGGGTTGTCATTCACAGTCATGTATCGGAAAATCGATCATGCAGATGACCCTTCGTCTGGTGATGGGACGACCAATCACCCACACGATCAATCGCCTGAAGCTAGGGTTGAAAACCCACAGAAAAATACAGTCAGACTCAGGCCGATCCTTTCATCTGGCGATGACCCATCGTTTGGTACAGAGCACGATACATCGGGCGCACCACCAATCGTCGAGACAGGACCTTCCCTAAGCTTAAAACCCATATTGGTAAGATTAGAACAAGCCCAGAGAAATTGGGCCATTGCCTTGGAGCACCTTGATCATATCTTGGAAAATATGAGTTGTCAAAATGTCATGATTTGTGAGTCTCTTTCGACCAACCAAATGTAGTAATGAACTTGTAAAACCACCATGGTTGGTTAGTGCATTGAAAGAACTTTTCATAGAGCCCAAGAACACTGAAATAAGAGCTTGGGAGCCCAAGATATAGCCATTTTAGTAGAGAGCATTTTTGCTTAAAATTGTCTGTACGACCGATCGTAAGTATCCGTTGGGAAACCATTAATGCGCAACGGTAACATTCCAATGGCTCTTTTGGACACGACCGATAGCCCGTGTCAGCTCGGGATTCACTTGTTTGCCTATATATACTTCAAACTCTTATGAGTTGAATTGGACCCTTCAACTTGGAACATCTTAAGGCATCCCTAGTGACCCCAAACCTCTCAAAACCTCCTCTCTAAGTACCGCACTTGGTGAATCATCTAATATCCTCATCTTAATTGAGATTAAAAAAGAGAGAGTAAACCAAATCTAGAATAACTATTGGTGTATCTTAAATCCTAGAAACTTTACCCAAGGATTGTGATTGAGCATACACAAGGCACATCTTCAAGAAGCATACATCTACAAGGTTAAGCTATCAAAAGTCAAGTACTTCTTAGTGTTTGATTTTATTTTTAAATCATCATCATTGTGAAGTAGATTAAAGCAAGGGGCTTGAACCACTACAAAAAATAGAAGGATAGGAGTTGGGTGAAATTTTCAACCAATTGATTAGGCGGAAGTCCTAATCTATTAGTACGGGTGTAATTCCCCATTTAGTAAATTGGAGATAACCCAAAGTTGGGTGAGTCTCAACAATGAATGTAGGTTGTTTAACCGAACCACTATACATCAGTCTTATGGTGTTAGAGCAATTTTTTGTGATTGTTCTCTAATTAGCACACTCTCTTATCACACAACACAATCTCTTGATTAATTTGTTAATCCGCTGCATATCATCTTAATTAATAAAGAAATTTGTAAAGATCATAAAAATTGGTAATTGCCCTATTCACCCCTCCTCTAGGGTCAATCTTGACTCGTGTTCCACACCTGGAACTTCCAGACATTTTAAATTAAAATCACAAGGCATCTTTATGCTCCATAGATTAGGGACTATATCCCTAAACCACCAACCAAGGGATAGCAATATGACCTAGAACAACTTCACAACAAACTGGGGCTAAATGTAAATCCTATCTTAGACAAGTTCTTAGTCAAATAACTTCTCAATTCTAACCCACTACTAAATTGATTCCTACCAATTGAGCACTAACTATAAATGCAATCCCACATAAGACGTGTATGACTTGGACTAAAATTGGAAAAATAAACTAAATTACAAGTGTTGACATCCCAAGCTAATTGTCCACACATATGGAAGGCACACCCAAATGAAACATGTACGACTCAAACTAAGATAGGAATTCAAGTATCTATTAGATCAGCAATGAACGTCTATAAATTAATGTTTTCATTGTTACTACAGGCACATAATTATGCTATAAAATAAAATAAAAACTCAAATTCATATGAACGTGCATGCATGCAAATAGAACAAAATCCACAACCAACCCACTTAAGAGAGAAAAGGTACTGTTTTTGTGAAATGAGAAAGAACAAAAGGGTAGGAAAGTAACACACAGTCCTTTGTCTCTCTCACACACACATATGTAATAGATAGATATACATGTACAACCGATGGACTTACCTCCTTAAAATGCATTTTCAAAGAGAACAAAATTTAACGCCTTAGACTGACGGACCTCATGTCATCTTGAGACGAATGTATGAATGGCTTCAGAAGGAAGATGAAACCTAAAGACAAATGGCTTCCTCCAGAACAGAATGTTCAGAAGTTCAATGTTGACGGGGCAGCAAGAGGGAAACCGAGGCCTGTGGGGATAGGTGGGGTGCATAGAAATCACATGGGAACCACATCGATTGTTTTCAACGAGTCGTTTGGAACCAAAGATTCCAATGAGGTGGAAATTCTTAATATTAGGAGAGCTCCGCACATTTGAAAATCGTATGGTCAAGGAAAACTCATTATTGAAAGGGATTCGGCAAATGCAATTAAATGGGCAAAGGGTCAAAAAAAACCGCCCTGAAAATTGAGCACTGTAGTTAAGGAGATTAGGTTGTTAGCTTTGGAGATGGATGTTTCTTTTACCAAGATCAGGCGGACAGCGAATGGAGTGGAAGATTATTTTGCCAAGCTTGGAGTCACAGACCTTTTTCCTGGAGTTTTCCTGTTTTCTCCTTAGAGTTGTTCATACGTACTCATTGTATTTTACTATTTTCTTTTATTTTCCCTATTTTTGTTTCGGTGTAATCTTGTTAGACCTTTTTCTCTTATTTTTGTACTTCTTTTTCTTTAATATATTTCTCTTTATTACTGCTAAAAAATCAAAAAGATCACGAAAACTAATCTACGACTTTGTGATCCATCAATTACAACTTTATTTTGGGTATCCTTCATAAGACTAAATCTATCATACTCATCTCCAATTATCTAACTAAATCTAGGCCATTTAATTTTATCAAATCAAATCTTAAAATATTTATTTCTAATTTACACAAAACATCAACCTAATTATGTGGATCCCATTGGCCTAGCCCCTCCAGTGTGCATAGCTGAGTCATTGATGAAATTTAACACACACACTCAGTGATGAGTCAAAACAGTATTGACATCCCTTGCCAATTGTCCACACCTATGGAAGACACCCCCATATATAACATGTATGACTTGGACTAAAATTGGAAATATAAACTAAATTATAGCAATCTACATCCCACAACAACTGTACACACCTATGGAACATGGACCTGCATAGGCCCCATGTTGGGCCATAGAATGCTTCAAAGCTCTTCTAGAAAAGTCACAATTGCCTCTAATTTTAGTGTAGTCGTTTTGTTTGATTAGAAGTTTTTACCAACTACTAATGATTGTGAGAGAAAAAATAGTGTTTTCATCAAACAAAAGAAGTTTATCGATCTAAAGCAATTAAACTTCCATGCATATAATTAAATGAAATAAATCAGGAAAAAGAAGTATTTGGCATCATATTCAATTCAAAATACAATCTTGCAAAAGCCAAACAAGATGAACAACAATCAATTTAATAATTTTATATCTTAGCCATAGGTGAGCAATAGCTAACTTTAAAAATTTAACAATAAAAAGTACAAATACCAATGATATTTGTAGTTTCAATACCTCCTGAATTGCTATTAAAGCTTCAGCTGTCCAACGAGAAACTTCGCTAGCATAGAAATTACTAATCTCCCTGACCTAAAAGAAAAGGCAAGGAACATGAGAATCAACAAATATATATCAAACTACTATAATATGTGTAAGCACACATAATACAACCACCTATAATGGTAGTACACCAAATAAGAAGTTAATAACAAGAAAACACCGTTATCACTGAAAAAGAAAAAGACATGGAAACATATTCACTAACTTTGACACTAGTTCAAATCATGATTATCAAAACATTTTGACTTCCCATCATCATAGCCACTCATCCCATCTTATCTGGTAAGAACTCTTTAAGATGTGTGACATAATAGTGTTAGAAACTTGCACCCATGTCGGACACTATTACCCATTCTTCATGGACTCCAACATGACTAAAATATTACATCACCTTTCTGTTAGAATGAAAATAGAGAGAAAGTATTGGAGGAAAAGAGAAGAATTGAGAGAGATTATTCTCTTGAGTATTGTATTATTTGTCTTTCTAACGAAGGAGGGTTTTTTTTTTTGAAACATTAACAACTTAATTCCATTAAAATGAGAAAAGAGTATAAGAGAATGATACATGTATAGGAAAGATATACCCGGACCAAGACGAAGGAGGAAAGGAAGCAAGAGAGAAAAGAAAAAACATGAACAGAATAAAAAAATACAGCAAAACAATCCTCCTCCACTAAGAGCACCCCAGCTCTCCTAACTCCCAATGCCAGTCAGATGAAAAGATTTCCAGAGCTAGTCTTTGCTAACGAACACCAACTTTCGCCAATAAGTCTGCTACATTGTTTGTTGATCGGGGTGTGTGAGTGAAATACCTTCCAACCTGCACAGCCTCGAAATGTCCCTAGCAAACATATCAACATTCTAACAAAGGAGGTTACATGCATATAAAGAGTACAGGGAGCCAATCAAGGAGAAGAAAAGGGAAAGAAAAATAGGTTACAATCAATGATATCTAACAATATCTAAAAGTTAAAACACGTGTAAAATGTGATATACCGTATCCTACAACACTCCCCTCAAGCTGGTGCGAAGATATCAATCAAGCCCAGCTTATTGAAAACATCATCAATTGAGAGCGAGAAATGACTTTCGTTGTCATGTCTACTAATTGATCCTTGGACTTCAAATATGAAGTGACAATATTCCCAAAGGATACATGATGTCGAAGAAAATGACAATCTCTATATGTTCTATACACTCATGGAAAACTGAATTAGAAGCAATATTGATTGCAACATGTTTGTCACAAAAACATGATAAGTGCCTCTAAGTAAGGAAAGCTCAATTCATCAAGAAACTATTTGAACCACAGTAATTCACATGTTGTGTCGGCTATGGCCATATATTTTGCCTCTGCACTGAAATGAGCAACAACAGATTGTTTCTTATTTCGCCAATAAACCAAAAGAAATCCTAAAAGAATATAATAGCTCGAGGTAGATCGTCGATCATTAGGAAAACCAACTCAGTTAGCATTAGAGTGCCTACAAATATTAAACGTAGATTGATTCTTAAAAAAAATCCACGACTAGGGAGGGCCTTAAGATAACGTAAAATGCGAAAGACTGCATGAAAGTGTGCATTTGTAGGAGCATGCAAAAATTGACTGACAACATAGGCCAAGTCAGGCCAGGTGATGATAAGATAGATGACCTTGCCTACCAACTATTGATAAAAATGAGGATCATGAAGAGGAGTCCCATAAGATGTAAAAAGGTGTTGTAGATAGCTTTCAAAGCATTGATAGAAGACTCATTATTATGTTAAGACTATATTGTCTACATAAACCACAAGTCTAACATCTTTAGCACGATATACAAAAACAAAATGATTTGATTAACATCGTGCAAAAGCATAATTTAACAAAGCTATGCTAAATTTATCAAACCACTCCTAAGGAGATTGTTTGAGACCATACATTGTTTTCTTAAGCCGGCATACCTACCTTTGCTCTCCCTATCTAATAAAGCCCGAAGGTGGCAGCATGCAAACTTCTTTCAAGTCACCAATGGAGAAATGCATTCTTGACACATAACTGGTAAAGTCTCTATTACTGAGTAGTAGCAATAGAGATAATATCTCATACAGAAGTGATCTCTGCAATAAAAGAAAAAGTATCCTGATAATCAATTCCATAAGTCTGAGTGAAGCCTTTAGCCACTAGACAAGCTTTATTTCGAACAATGGGTATGTTTGAGATATGTTTGGGTTGTGTTTGAGAGCAAAGACCCACTTACACCCTAAAGTGTATTACCCTGTGGTAGGGATACCATCTCTCAAGCTTGATGTTTTCTCAAGCGCAACTATTTCTTCCTCCATAGCAGCTTTCCAGGAAGTGTCTCGAAGAGCATTATCAATCCTCTTCAAAATGGAAAAGGGATCTATTTTGGAGAGGAAGCTACAATATGATGGAAAAACAGTATTTTATTGGAAACAAAGTGGTTTATAAGATGTTCAGTACACGTATGTTTACATTTCATCAAAGCAATGGAGAGATCAGAATTCTTAAGTGATGGATCTGGACAGTCCAAGGATGATTGAGTGGTAGTGGGTGAAGCATGGGACCTGGTGATAAACAATGAGAGGCTTAGAGGTAGATAGATCACAGTGTCAACAGTATCCATAAGAGTAGGAAGAACAGAAGAAGAAGAAGATGATTTATGACTAGATGGGTGAAAAATATGGAGTATTTTCAAAAAGGCAATATCTATAGAAACAATTCTTTTACCAGATATCGGATCGAAACATTTATATCCTTTTTTTAGTGGAAGAGTAAGCCCAAGAAAATACATTTCACAATATTTTTGATAGTTTGTCAGCAAAAAAATCATGAACAAAACAGGTACATCCAAAAACACAATGAAAGTATAGAAACAAAACGATAATTAGAAATAACATCAATACATGCTTTATTATTTAAGACTCTTGTGGGCATGCGATTTATTAAATAACAAACAGTAAGAATAGAATTAAGCCAATATGACTTTGGAACATTCATTGCAAATAACAAAGATCGAAAATCTTTTTTTATTGGCCTAAAGGGATGGGATTTGGGAGCAAGGGGAAAGAAGGCCGGTGCAATATCCCCTCCCTCTCCTATAGGTGTCTCCTCTGACAGAGGGAGAGGAGAAACATGAGGTATACAACTGGTCAACCAAAATAGGAGAACGCAAAAAAATTAGTTTGATACCATGTCAAATAATAACACAAAGCATTTGATGTCTTCTTCTAAATAAAGGAGAGACTTATTATTTTATTTATATAGAGAAAAGAAAATACAAATAAAGAAGGTAAATCAAATAAAAGAGGAAACTTGGTAAATACAATATTAGTAAGCACTAATTAAGAAACAATCCAAATATATGATCTAAATATATCTTAACAATTTCTCCAGTGGATTCTCTAACAGTTAAAACAAAGGCCCTCCACCGTTAAGACTATCTCCGAACTTCCACCAATACCGTCAGTGTTGAGCAATCTTCCTTCTTCAAATTCCACTCGTCCACTTCCAAAAGCTTACCCAGTTTGCTGTCGAATGTTGTAATCAGCTTCACTCCACCCTTGAAAATGGTACCTAAGGCAATGACGCCAGACTTTCCTTATGTGGATGAAAGAGTTGGGACACCACCTTCCAAGAATCTGAAATCTTCTGATCTCCAAAGCTTTTCCTTCAAGCCTCTCCATCTCCACCACAATCTTCATTGTAACTAAGAAACAATTTTATCCTATGAGACTGATATCAGGGTCAAAGAAACCAACCTCTTTCAGCAAATTTTAGATCTTCTTCAAAGAGAAGAATGACCCACAGGAGACAGCACCAGGGCTATTGCAAGCCAGACTTTCATTTCTTTCCTTTCATTTGGTTCACTCATCAAATCAATGAAGTCTCTGTTCAAGTTATGGGCCTCTGATCCAAGTTCCTACTTGACTCTCTCTCCCAACATCAGCCCACCTTCCACCATCCACGACCTTCTGTTTGCCTTTTAACACCTTCATATTGTCTTCAGATTTGCTATTCACCCTCTGCTCTTTACTTTTAAGATTTTTGGTCTCTCCCAAAGTGAGCCGAATTAACCTGTAGTCTCCTTCCTTTCATCAACGATCCATGCAGCCCCTTGATCGCTCTTTCAGCCTAGGCTTTGTTGGCCAATCGAATGAAAGCAAAAACCCTTCCCATCGGATCCTTCTTCGATATGAAAACATCTCTTACGAGCCCCCATTGTTTGAAGAATTCAATCAACCAACTCCTAGTGGTCACTTCTGGAAGGTTGTGTCGAAAAGATTCTCCCTTGGACTACCGTTGTCTTATGCCCAGAACCTGTTGTCATCCACCACCATCGGTCTTGTCCCTGTCCCCTCACACATTCCACCTTCCTTCTCCGCTTCCTAAGTGCGTCTGCTGATTCACCTCTCCCATTCTCTCCCATTTCTAATTTTCTAGAGATTGGAAATTATAATTTTTAGACATCTCTGGAGAAGCCACATCATCAACAAAGATGCGACATCATCATTTCACTCTAATTGGGAGAAATGTGATTTGTACCACGTTCTACTAAATATTTTTATTACCACGTTGACATTGTAAGACTCAAGAAAATGATATGTTGATGTCCTCAAAATGAGATTTTGTTGAGGATTTCTTAGTGTGGCCATCATGGATCATTGGGTTGTGTTGTTTGGGAAGAGCTGGATAGATTTAACGGTGCATTAGGACCTGGGTTTAATCCATTAGTTAGGGTAACTTGGATTAAGGTCCAATCAGTACTGGGGTGTTGATGTAAACCAAGGAAGGGTAGGTTCCCTAACCTAGATCTGCTATGCAAGTCGAGACCACTCTGATCACCTCGAGGCCGAATTTTGGCCTGACAGTCGTGCTCACACGACTCCTTCTTGAGATAAGTTAACAAATTAAATGTCTAATTGGATAACCCACCTCGATTAACCAAGATTTGCACAACTCCCAACTCTGAATTCTCGATTAACTTGGTTCCAAAATCAATGCACAATTCACTATTGATCGCAATGTTCCTACTCACTATTGCTACTGAATTGATGTCAATTCAACCCGGATAAAATACCAAGTTTTAAACACAAAATCCGATTCCCCTAACTGGATCCACTAGGCCAATTCCTTTGCCCAACTGAGTGAGTTTGCTTGCCCGTTTCCATTGAGCAAGGGATTGACAACAGGTCCGTTTCCACAGCCCGATTGACTCAATGTCCAAGCCTGATATGCAGGCCCATTGTAGCCATAACTAGGTTGGATACTAATCAAATAGAGTAGCCCGTTTGCTGCTGTACAGGCCTAGAATGCAGCTGGGCTTGAGACTGCATGCAGAAAACCAAATGTCCCACTGAGTTTCTGCCCAATCCAGACCTTATGCCGTTGATGTTTTAATCAGAAACTCGACTCACTTAGATTCAGGCCCACTTAATACAGTAGATAGAATGGTTTTAAAATGATTTACAGCTCGGTTCAAATGCAGCGAGAGACTGCAGTAAACCAGACTGTTTTGATTCTGTCTGCAGGCTGGTATTTGAGACCAGTTCAGTGACGCGAAGCCACACCAGTGCTGCAGCTAAACACTGTTTGGGTTAACACTGTTTCAAACTGGGTTCTTCGCCCAGCTCAACAGCGATTGGAAGATGTATATCCTGGGTCTGGGCCTCCCTTAACACAGGCAGCCCAGCTGGTTCTACAGGTCCTGTTTCAGGACCAAGGCCAGTTCGTTTAAACAGCAGATAATTCCTGGGACGTTCCGCGAGTCCAAACAGTTCCCAGGCCCGAGTTAACATAGTGGAATTCAGACCACACAAACTCACTGATTAATCAACACAATCCAAGCAACATAGCCAAATAATTCAAAAACATACCCGAGTTGTGAAACATACCCGGATTTCTCCTCAACTTAGCAACAAAATACTACCCCCCCCCCCCCCCCCCACAAGGCTAGTACTCAGCATAGTCTTCCCTTAGGCCTGACCTCCACTCAGTACTTTTTATAGGGTCCGAACTTGGTTCGATCTCTCACTCAGATCTCACCTTCAAACTCAGACTGACCTTCCCCAAGGTCTTCTGCTAACTCAGCACTAAGACTCCTCCTAGTTGCCTCAAATCGGTCACACACCAAAGCTTTTATAGAACTAATTAAGCCTGGTTACTCGACCCAACTCACCCTAGTTCTAGATGAGTTAACCAATTAAAAACAGGGATTTAAACTCAGCCAATTATTGCATTGGCTGTGTCGACTGGGACTCTAGTATCCCACACTCCCTTAGGCCACATCCAAGTGACTCAATGAGTCACGCCTTCATTGCTTGAGTCTGCTGCCTTTTGAATTCAAATGGAGTCTAATTTGAGTGGGACTCAATGAGTCAGTCGCCCATAACTTGAGCTGCTCTTTTGAAATTCAAAACGAGTCCCAAACACTTCTGATGTCCGCATCAGGTGTGAGGGGAGAAAAGGGTGTGAATGTGAACCCCAATAAAAAGGTGCTCAGCAATTGGGTAATTTTTAACATGGGATTCACTCTCTTAAACTACTTTCTCCCAATCGCCTGGTTACCGCTAATTCTTCCACAATCACATTCTTCATAGACTCCAGAAAATGAACAGAAAAATTATTGAAATAAAAAGGAAAAATAACGCATTAGCAGCAGCAATTGCAAGCATAATCTGGAATTAAAGCACAGGTACTCACACATCGAATGAAAGGTGCACTGGGAATCAAAAGCTTCCACGACCTCTGATATTTCCGAATCTCCCGAAGTGCCACTGTCCCCGCCTTGAATCGATAGCGCCGCCGCTGCCTCCTCTCTGCAGGAGCTTCATTCTTCTGCCATTGTTTTTATTTTGAAGAAATCTCACGATTTCCAACGAATTCAAGTGAAATAAACACAGTCAAGGGAGAGAAAGAGAGAGATTACCGCTGTAGGTTGACCTGATTCTTGAGCTTCTGTTAAATAAAGAGAGAAGAAGAAGAAGAAAACGGGGATTAGTGCATCAGAATTTAGAAGATAGAAGAAGATGAAAAGGAGAGAGATAGAAAATGGATCTGACCTGGTTGACTCGTTCTGGAATCGGCGAATCCCCGAGAGGAGCGCCGACGTCGGACTGCCGGGTGTTTGGTGCGAGCCATGGGAAATGGCGAAGAGAAGAGGGAGGGAAAGACAGGACCTGGAATTGTTTTTAAAAGCTCCCGCTCGATTTTCAGACTCTATCACACGTGGAGGATGCAATACGATCGCACGTGTGAGAGGACTGATGATGGCCACAGTTGGTCCTCTTTAGACTTTAAGAAATTTATCTACATTTAAAAATATTATATTAGAGTTTATTTTTATTCATTAAATTTTAAAATATTTCATATAATTGACTCTTATTCTGACAAATGTTTAACAAGTTAAATATATTACTTGGAAATGCTCTCGTAAATAATATAATAATAAATTGAGTACACACTCTTACATTTGAATTGTGATTACATGATGAGAAATTGCAAGTATATCCTCAAATCAGGAGTCCAAATATCCACCTTTTTAAAAAAAAATAAGGCCGATAACGATATATCGATCGAGATATCATCTCGATTGATACCGAATTTTACACCTCTGCCTCAAACCATCCTATTTTTCTGAAATTTTTAAATATTTTAAACTCTAAAGTTATATTTAGCATCTAATATGATAAAGAAACAATGAAAATTAAAATTATTTTAAGAAAGTTAGTGTTTGATGAAAAATTGATTTTAACAAAATTGACTAAGAAAATTCAATTCTTAATATTTCTCCTGATTTTGTTTTCATTCCGAATAAAAATCATTTCCATTCTATCTTAAATGGTCTGCCAAAAATATCTGAAGTTTTAAAATTATCACGACAACTTACATTTATCATCATCTATCATAAATTACAATTTTATTTATTTTAAGTCAAGTTTTACTCTAATATATACCATGTCATCAGTCCCTCCACCAGGGGTCCAAATATCGGCGTATGATACGTATCGGCCGATATTCACAATATCGACCGATATTTCGGCCGTATCATATCAGCCGATATCAGCATTTTTTTTTAAAAAAAAAAAAAGAAGGAAGAGAGAGAAAAATATAGGCCGATACCGAATTTTTGACCCCTGCCCTCCACTATTTATTGTAAAAACTTATGCTCATTTAAATATATATTCAAGAAATCTCTCTAAAATTTTACTGTCTCAATTGAAATATAACTATAGGTGGCTTGCTAATCATTAGCTTCATGCCTTTGGAAAGTCTAGCCTGCTGCTGGCATGAGCCAACTCTTATCTTTTAGAATTGGTAATCTTTTTGTTTTCAATAATACTCTTAGAAATAGTTGTCCAACAGCTACTTGTTTTAAGCACTATATCTATGTCAATGTTGGATTAGAAGTTATGTGGTTCAGGGTGGATTTTTGTTAACGGTCATATGATATACGACAGCTAGATTAAATTATGAAAAAGTTCATTTAATTTATTCATTGTTCAACTTGCTCTGTAATTTGATGTCTATTCATTTTAATTAGAGAATTGAGTTGTATTAGTTTAATTTTACTTAGCAAGGTAGCCATATTTCTTCATTTCCTTATAAATTTTCCTTAAAGCCATTTTCATGTCCTATTAAAGTGTATTGAGTATCATTTTTAAAAAACAATTTTATTTTGAGAAGTAAAGCTACGTTATATGAGCAATACCATCATTCAAATTGAACTGTTGTTGTGCGATAACCCCACAAACATTAATCACAAATCACACACGAGCAAGAAGAACACATAATTTATGTGGATTACATTCAAGGGTAATAATCTCAGCCAATACGACATATATCGGCCGAGATTACTTTTATCAGCCGATATCCAATATATATATCACTGATATCGGCCGATAAAGGTAGTTTTAAAAAAAAATAGGAGAGAGAAATTTCTAAGCTGATATCCGAATATCGGCAGATATCTCGGCCAATACAGAGATTTATATCTCTGATTACATTAATCCTACCCACCCTTTCTCTCAGGCTGCGTTTGGATAGGAGATAAGAGCGGGTAACCCCGTTACCCCTTGTTACCCTCATTTGGTAACAAGGGAGTAAGGGTAAAAATTCAAATTTTTACCCCTCTGGTCACCATTTTGAATACCTCCATGGGGCTTAGGGAATGAATGAATACCCCTCCTTACCCTCCCTTTTGATTTTTGATGAGATTTTTCTTTTTTTACATTTTATTTATTTATTTATTTTGGTGAGTACTTGACTTTTATTTTATTTTTAAAAGCACTCCATTATTTCCATTTAATCAATTTCATATCACCAAACAACAAATTATATTTTTTTGTGAAGAAAATATGTAGAATTTTTTTATTCATTTATTGAAATTTAAAATAATAATAGTGGTTTTTATTTATTTTTTATTTTAAGGAAACTTTTCCCTATTTATCCCGTGCCTTCCTCTATTTTTCAAATATATATTATATAATTGAAAAATTAATAGATTTCAAATAATTAGCAATTTATTTTTTATATTATATAGATTTTCAACATGATTCATTTGGATGAGAAGTAATTTTTTACAGGAGTTACCCTTCAATAGGGGTAATTATAAGTAGGGGTAACTTGACATATTAACAATTTTAGAATAATTAATAATGTTATTTAATCCATATAATATAAAAATAAAAATAAAATTTTTCTGAAACGCATTTGTCAAAATTGTTCTATTTTAAGGGGTGATTCTGTCAAATTTCGATAGGGTCTCAAAACTCTGAAAAATTTGAGGTTCATGATAATTTCTTTCGGGGTAATTAACAATTTATTCTGTTAGAAGATTATTTTAAAAATTGTCAACATTTTCAACGTGATGCATTTGGGTGAAGGGTAAATTTTACAGGGGTTACCTTTGAGTAGGGGTAATTGTAAGTAGGAGTAAACTGACATATTAATAATTTTATGAGAATTAATAATTTTATTAAATCTATATAATATAAAAAAAAAATTCTGCAACATTTTCAACGTGATGCATTTGGGTGAGGGGTAAATTTTTATAGGGGTTACTATTGAGTAGGGGTAATTGTAAGTATGGGTAAAGTGACATATTAACAATTTTATAAGAATTAATAATTTTATTAAATCTATATAATATTAAAAAAATCTGTAATATTTTCAACGTGATGCATATGGGTGAGGGGTAAATTTTTATAGGGGTTACCCTTGAGTAAGGGTAAACTGACATATTAACAATTATGAGAATTAATAATTTTATTAAATCTATATAATAAACAAAAAAATTGCAATATTTTCAATGTGATGCATTTGGGTGATGGGTAAATTTTTATAAGGGTTACCCTTGAGTAGGGGTAAACTGACATATTAACAATTTTATGAGAATTAATAATTTTATTAAATTTATATAATATATAACAAAAAATCTGCAATATTTTCAACGTGATGCATTTGGGTGAGGGGTAAATTTTTCAGGGGTTACCCTTGAGTAGGGGTAAACTGACATATTAACAATTTTATGACAATTAATAATTTTATTAAATTTATATAATATAAAAAATCTGCAACATTTTCAAACGTGATGCATTTAGGTGAGAGATAAATTTTTAAAGGGTTACCTTGAGTAGGGGTAATTGTAAGTAGGGATAAACTGACATATTAATAATTTTATGCAAATTAATAATTTTATTAAATCTATATAATATAAAAATAAAAATAAAATTTTCTGAAACATATTTGTCAAAATATTCTATTTTTAAGGAGTTCAGCCCGTGACAATTTTTAATATTAATTTTATATTTGTTGTGATTTATTAAACTATTATAATAGTATTTATTTATATATTTCATGTTACCAATGAACAAATTATATTTTTTTATAAAGAGATATGTTGATATTTTTTTATTCATTTATTGGGATTTAAAATAATAATATCTATTTTTTCTTTATTTTTTTTTTTAATGTTTAGAATGCAAATGTTCATTTTAAATTATAGTTATAAAAAAGAATCTATAAAAGTAGATAATATTAGATTCACTTAATGAATATTATTTAATAATTATATTTTAAAATTTCTCATAAAATTGTTAATATATCAAGTTACCCCTGCTAATAGGTACCAAATAAGATTTTTTACCTTTAGAGTAAGTTTTTACTTTACCATTATAATTACCAAAAAAGATAAGGGTAACTCCTTTTCAAAGGTGACCCCTATTCAAGGGTGACCCATACTCAAGGGTAACCCGTATAAAAATTATCCTCCATCCAAATGCAGCCTCTGTCTCTCTTTCTCCTCTCTTCTCAAACCTAGAGAAAGCACAGCCAAAGAAACCCTAGGAAGGAAGAAAATATAAACATTATGGCTTACAATAGAATGGGCCCACTGGGCCTGAGCCCAACCAGCAATCCAGGCTTAACAGAGCCATAAAATTCAACAGTTGTTTGATACGTAGTTCTCCACATCAGCTCTCTGTCCTCACACACGCCCAAGCAAGCCTTTACATACTATTCTTGAAGTTGCAAAAATCAAATTTGTGGTCCTTATATGCTTACACAGCCAAAAATGCTAAGAATGAAGGATTCCATGCCATGTAGGCGATGACATGGCTTCCACATGTGCATTGAGGTGAATGATGATGTGGAAATTTGTCCAAAATGAGCCTTCTAAAGTGGGCTTTTGAGTCAAATCCATAACAAAATGGCCCTCAACCTTTAACTTGATCATTTGGGCTTAGAATAAGAGTGAAACTAAGCTCATTGGAAGGCTTACAAGGTGCAATCGTTCCTCCATCAATTCCCTATAAGAATTTGAGTGCAATTTCTTTCACTTGATCAAATTGGGCCTCACCATCTTCAATTGATTCAATTAGGCTTGGGGGCCGCATTAAGGGGTTAAGTCATTTTGGGCAGATTGAATTTAAATCTAATTAAATGAGGTTAAATTTAAATATGATTCAACCAGATGATAAAAATCATTCCAATGTGAGCGATACATGGGACGAAACAATGAGATTAGCCCTAGATGATCATTTAAACTGGGCTCAAATTTTACACCTAGTCAGGGCCTTTTGGCACAATGTTAAGTTATAGACTCATAGCATAGCTTGTAATTCAAATTCAAGAGTAGTTTTATCATTCTTTTATATAGATCAAGGTCATTTTTTATTTGACCATTAACTTTATATCTACTAATGAAACAACAAACTCATTCTAGAACTAAAAACTTAATGACAGATGCATCTTTATTTTTTATTATGTGAGACATTTTTTACTTAAAAATTAGATTTTGTAAATGTTAGGAACTTGACTTCCAACTCAAAAAACTAGCCTGTTAGGTAGAGTGACCCAAGTCCTTTATAAACCTTAGATCTCTACACTTCCAATGTAGGACGTTCACAGTAGCCCCAACAATTCCCCCCTCGAACAAGGCCCTTCGATTGAGAAAGCAACGCCGACCACCCATTTGCATGGGGGATCTCTTGAGCTCAAATGAGTTAGTTTGAGACCTGGCTCTGATACTATTTGTTAGGATATGGACTTCCAGCCAAAGTCGGCTCTATCCAAAGGCAACAAAATTGGCAGTTTAAGGCCCCAAATACTGGAAGGCCCGGAATTATTGATAATCTTACTGCAAAACCCTATTAGGGAGGCCCAAATTTCGGCCGCAGAAGTATTAAAAAAAAGGCCCGAATTTTTTTTCAGATTTTTTTACTACATAATTAAAATTTTAAGTAAATACTGCTTATAATAATATATTAAATATAAAGAAGGTCCCATTTAGATTTTTTACTTTAGGCCTCAACTTGTGTCTGGTTGGCCCTGTTTCCAGCACAAAAGACTAGCATTTTAGGTGGAGTGATTTAAGTCTTTTATAAATCCCTAAATCTCCTTTTTCACTTTCAATGTGGAACTCGTTCGCAGCAGACCCAATAGTAGAGACATATTTATTTTAATATTTATCATTTTGAACAAAGATGGCTTCCACACCAAATTGTAAAAAATGTTTCTATCATGGTCCAATAAAATCTCTTACAACATGACTCTCGGTATTCAAATAATATATATCTTGTGAATTTGTGACGTATATGAGATAGGCACTATCTTTGTATATAAAAGTGTTCTTATCATGTTTTACAAGTCTCGATAGAGAAGAGTTCAACTTCGTCAGGTGAGCAAACCAATATATAAGCTTATACCTATACCAAGACAAGAAACCTATAATGTTTTTACAAACTTAACCCAAAGTCTAGTAGATCATTACAACCAATTGACTAATCATGTTAACAAAACCAAAAAATACCATCATTTTGGACCAATTCAACCAAAACATGCAACCATTTGGATGGCTTACTTGGTATTGTCCATTAATAATGGTCGAAACTCAAGAAACTCACTAGTATATTATATATATATATATATATATACAATTTTTTTTTAATTTACATGTTGGAAATTGTAGAAAATAGTGTAAAACATTCATGAGTGATACCGATTGCTTTTAAGGAACATCAAGTAAGATAATAGGGCTCAAACCTGACACCTTCTAATGAGAGATTACCAGTTGAGCTAAACCATATTTTAAAGTAATAATATTTTAGGTTATGGCACAATAATATAGTATTTTGATAGAACCACCTCTTATTTTAGTTGTGGAATAAGAAGATGAATTTTGGTATTTAAAGACCATGGTAAGAGATGTGGATTAGTGCTCGAAGAAATCAAGGAAACAGCACAAACAACTTCCCTCCAAAGGGTGTAGGAGGGTTTTGGTGTGAAAGAATTTCCATTATTATAGTCTTGTCTTTTGGGGTGGAACCTCAGGTCCAATGAGTGGTATCAGAGTTAGGCCCCAAGTCAATGCATGTGGATTTAGGATTTTTTAGTCGAACGAGATGGTTGGTGACGATATTTGATCCGTCAGCGAACCTCTTTTGAGGGAGGGATTATTGGGGCTACAAATGAGCCCCACATCGGTCAGGAAAAGGGAAAATAGAGAGTTATATGGAGCTGGACAACTCCACCTATCAAACTAGCCTTTTGGACTAAAACCCCAAGCCTAACATATAGTTCGGTGAAAAAAACTTTTAAAAGATGTTTAAGAATTACACATTGCAGAAAAACCATTAATTCCTCTGTAAGAATTTGTTTTCCTAGCCTTTAAGCAGCAAAGTACAAGAGTAGTTGCACTCAAGTACAATAGAAGTAAATGGAAATTAATTAAAAAAAAAAATAAAAGAAATGATTTGTGCACCTCCATTTTACCCATGGTGCACTTCTTCATTTGTTTTTTTCAATTTTGCCCCCCACCTAAAAAATGATGGAAATGAAGAAAAGGTGGGTGGAGGGCAAAATTGGAAAAAAAAAAATTGTAAGATGCACCGTGGATAAAATGGGGATTGCACAAATCACTTCCCTTAAAATAACTTTACATACAATATCAATCATGAAGTTTGAAATCTACCAACGAATTAAAAGCACACCAATATCTATTGGCATAAGGAGTAGAAAGTGTTAGGATAAAATCTTTTAATTTTAGATAACTCTAATATAAAAGAAAATCTCAGATTAACATATAGATTAAAAATAAATTTTTACTAAAAAATTATCATTTACCTAATCATATTCTGAGTTCAATTCCCACTTTATTCTAAAAAATTACTTTCTCTAAAATTATTCGATATATATGAGTAGCCGAATACTTTAAAATATCAGAACATGTTAACATGTGAATAAATTTTGAGAGTATTGTTTGTAAATTTCAATTATATACAATCACCAACTTAAATAGAATAACTAGTAATATCTATCAATTCAATAACTCCTTTTATACTCATGAGGTGTGTCCACATTATCATGTCATTACATTTCAAACATCTGTTCAAGGACACACAGGATTTGAACTATCATTCAGCTGTTGAATGATGTTACAAAAGTAGAAATGATTCATGGACGGGGAAAAAAAGTGTGCCTGCATCATTAAAAAGAAGGGTTCTGATGTTACGATTTTCTGTTTCTTTTTTTACGATTCTCTTTTGCTTTTCTTTTTGTTAAAAATTGGTCCGGTCAATACAAAAAATATATAAAACTGATTCTGCTTTATATAAAAACTGTAAATCACGAAAGTGAGAGGTTGAAGAGGGAAGGCCTTTGATTAAAGAGAATAGGAACCCACCCATCTGCTCAAACCAAATGCTAGTTTGATATATTAATGTACCATTCATACTCTTTATGACACAATATACGTGATTAATTTAATTTATTTAATAAATGATGTAATTCAACTCGATTGAATAAATAGGTAGTTTTACCTGATTAATTTAAGTTATTTAATAAATGATGTATTTTAACTCAAATCATTTAATAGATAAGTAGATTCGAAGTAAACTTGTATAAATAAGTAGACTTCATTGACTTGACTTTTGTCGTGTCTATATAAAACACATCTTACTATATAACATCTACTTCTTTAAAGAGTACTTTTAGTATATGTCTTGGTATTTGTTAACTTAATGGATAATTTTTTTTTTTTTAATTTACGTGTGGGAAACTACGGGATAACTAGCGTAAAACCACCACGGGTGGACCTCTACCCCTAAGGCACAACAAAATTAGGCCATGGGCTCGAACCCATTACCTCCCGCTTCCTGAGACGGGAGGTAACCAGTTGAGTTACACCCATGTGGGTTAATAGATAATCTAATTTGAACTCAATTGTGATATCCTGACCCATGAGCCAGAGGCCAGGCCCTAGATAGGTTGATCCAAGTGAAACTGGGCCCTGTCGGACGGGCCAGCAGAGTGGGCCGGTCGGATCCGACAACCTCGCAGTGGGTGGGAGTTGTGGAAAGTCCCACATTGGAAGTTGAGGAGTTTGAGAGGGGGTTTATAAGTAACCTTGCTCCCTCAAACCAACAAGACGCGTTTTGGACCCGGATTTGGGCTGGGTCCGATCCAAAAACCGTGCGGGCTCGTGCTTGTGCACGTGTGTGCGCGTGTGGGCCCAAAGCGGACAATATCTTGTTGGCCGATCCCCAAGTCCTTTTTATGGGCCGGGCTGTTACAAATGGTATCAGAGCCGAGTTCAACACTCGGACTGTGTGGGCTTTCCTCCTTCCCTGCAGTTGTTGAGCTGGACCGGATTGAGCCGGGGACGGCTTAAGGCTTTAGAGAGGGTGATTGTGAAACCCACCTCCTTCCCAAACCCATGTGGGAAAGTGTCCCTCATCGGTTTGGGAGGAGAAAAGAGAAGGGGATATAAGTGGTGTACCCCTCTTGATTCTTGTGTGAGGCCTTTTGGGCCAAGCCAGGTGGGCCTGGGCCCAAATGCAACCGTGCGGGCTCGCTGTGTGCGAGGCCCAGAGCGGACAATATCACACTGAGTCAAGCCCTAAGCCCTGTATTCGGGTCGGGTCGTTACAAATGGTATCAGAGCTCCGGGTTCTACACTCGGACTGTGTGAACTTACTGCCTTCCACTGGGTTCATTGGGTCGAGCCGAGAGCTGCTCTGGGCTTTAGGGGGGTGGATTGTGATATCCTGATCCATGAGCCAGAGGCCAGGCCCTAAATAGGATGATCCAAGTGAAACTGGGCCCTGTCGGACGGGCCAGCAGAGTGGGCCGGTCGGATCCGATGGCCCAGCAGTGGGTGGGAGTTGTGGAAAGTCCTACATTGGAAGTTGAGGAGTTTGAGAGGGGTTTATAAGTAACCTTACTCCCTCAAACCAACAAGACGCATTTTGGACCCGGATTTGGACTGGGTCCGATCCAAAAACCGTGCGGGCTCGTGCGTGTACACGTGTGGTCCGATCCAAAAACCGTGCGAGCTCGTGCGTGTGCACGTGTGTGCGCGTGTGGGCCCAAAGCGGACAATATTTTGTTGGCCGATCCCCAAGCCCTTTTTATGGGCCGGCTGTTACATCAATTCTATCCAAATTCAAAATAAATTTGAATTAAACTTAACTCATTTAACAAGATTTAAAATATATTTGAATCCAAAATAACTCCAAAACAAATAAGGTCTTACGTAAATCTGAATCGACCCTTTCTCCCATTGTGATGTAGAATGGACCTCAAGGCACGATATTGTCTGTTATGACCGATTAAAAATTCACCAGGTCGAACTCACACCTTTGTTTTTCAACAAATGAAAACATTTTATGTCTAAGAAAAATGAGCTCCGATGTGGAACTGATGTCCAACTCAGAATCTTACAACCTAATAAGTGAGACTCCAAACCACTAAGACGACTTCAAATCAACCAGGCCCAACATCACATTCTGAAGATGCAAATCTTGGGTTTTACCTATCGAGAAATCTCGGCCAATATGGTTAGTATCGACCGTACTATGATGAAATCGACTGATATATCAGCCAATATCATCAAATATCATTTTTTTTTTTTAAAAAAAATAATTATTTGACCATGGGCCCAGGCCGCGATATGATTTCAATTTTTTTCTTTCAAAATCACCTCTTTTCATTTTTTTTAAATTCAGAAAAATTAAATATAAAAAAATCTCGGAATTTCAAAAAAAAAAAAAAGGAGGAGAGAGATACAGGCAGAGATCTCTTTTTTGGAGATTTTTATCATTGCTATGAACACTTAAAAGAAGCATTCATTCCTTCCATCTGCCTTTATTCTGAGGTTTCTTTTGCACGTGGGCATGTTTAATGTAGATAAGACTTTACCAATCACCATTAAAATGAATGGAAAAAAATAATTAAAAGTATAAAGTACATGCTTTACACTTTTGTACCAAAGTATATTCATGATTCTTGTATATAAGCAACAAAATAATTCCAACTTTTAAGATAAGATGAAGCTCACACTCCTCTCTTTTCCAACCCATCATCTACTTTACACTTGTGACCCACCAGCCCAACTCTACCCAAATCTTTAAGGTGAGATCAAATTTCATTCCTTTTTCAACCCAAGAGGCAGTAGTGATGAGTCACCAAATTCCCAGTAAATACGGTAATTAATTTTAGATCACTAAAGGTGGTGGATAAGGCCAAAACTCTATGTTTTTCTTTTGCAACCTCATAAAGATAAAGTCCACATCTTTTGCATCTAATTGGAAGTGGGTTACACATCATCTTCTTTTTCCTTTATGATAAAGGAAAATTGACTTTTTCTTTCATATATTTATAATTTGCAATTTCTAATTTTAAATCAATGTTTAAGAACTTAAAAAACCCAATCTAAATTCAAAAGCTTAATTGCTATCTCAATTGAGTCTAATAAGGTTGGTAAAATGTCACTTCTGAGTCTGACTAAATGATTTATCAAGTTAAATTTGAGTTTTTAATCAATTAGTTGCAATGAAAGAAGTGGAAAAAATCAATTGAGTTGTTGAAAAGGATAAAAAAATTTGAATTACTAACCTCTCATTTAAAAAAAGGATAAAAAAGCTTTTTTTAATTTATTAAATTCAAGATTTATTGAGTCAAATCAACCCTAACTCGATAAAGTTTTTAATTTTTTTTAATATGAGATAGTAAATACAGATTTATCATGGCAGAATCATTTTTCCTAGAGACTAACTGGGGTTTTTAGTTCTGACATAAAGTTGAGGTATATCCCCTTTTAAAAGTCTGTCACTAGGTCCAATACCATGAAAGAGATTGCCTACCCGATTCAATGCAAAAAGTTTTGGCAAAAGAAAATGGCATCAATTCTCCTCCTTGGTGATGACGTCTAGGTATGGCCATAGTGCATGGGCAAAATGAAGTGTAGAGGTGGGGGTAATATTGAATTTTTTTTTTTTAATATAATATTTTTTAACAATAATTGAGGTGATTTTTTTTTTTTTAATTTACAAGTAAAAAATCACAGAAAACTCAGCATAAAATCTCTACGACTGATATTCACTGCCTTTAAAGCAACATCAGGTAAGGGATTCAAACCTATCCTAACAAGAGATTACAATTGAGCTATAACCATTTAAGTAATTAAGGTGAATTTCATTAAAAAGGGAGAAAGTATAAAAAATGCTCTAAGATATTTAAATTCTAAAAAGAAAATAATAGGTTAAAATACAACTAGAACCCATATTCTATAAATACAATGTAGAATCTCCTCAAAATTATTAAAAGAATTTTATAAAAAGAGAAATATTTTAATTAGATTATCTTTTAAAAGAATCTTGAGTCTTACATAGTTGTGAATGTGAGTAAATTGTTTCTGAAATTTTATGTCAAATGAAATTAAAAAAAATCAATAATTTGTATTTAATATATTATATTATATTATAATAATAAAAATAGAATTTATGACTCAACTCCACGTACTGAGTGAGATGTGCCCACATATGGCCCACCTGCTGTCATTTTCAAGTAGCTAACATTACAGTGGGTCCCACATTAATCTCAACATCAGTCTTAGGTAGATGGAATTGGTGGGACGTCGACAAAACCAGAAATTTCTTTCTATAATTATGAATCATTGCGATGATTATAAAATATTATTTACAAATATTCCCTAAATATTTTATGAAAGTCCCTACTATTGTTTAATGTCTCTTTATTTAAATTGATACTATTTTTGTCATTCTATACAATAATTACAATTGAAAATAATGACAAAGAAAGTATCTAACAATTTAAGTCGGTGCCAACTTAAGATAACAAAGTTAGCACATGCCACCTGGTGATTCGGATGCATGCATGCACATATTCTCTAAAATTTAAATAACAAAATAGCTAAAATAAGAAGGGAGAATATTTTTTTTATACTTAAATTTAATTATTCTTAATTTTTTTTATGTTCAGCACAACAGTCCTATATGAGATTTACTTGACATTAAATTTAATCTGTCAAAATTATTTTTATTATAAAACTTAAATTCCACTTATTTATAATTTTTTATTAGTCACTCTTGAATTAATTATAATAAGTTAAAATATTTATTAGTCAGTTTATTTATAATTTTATTTGATATATTTTTATCAGTCACTATTGAATTAATTATAATAAGTTAAATTTTTTTAATAATTTATATGTAATTTTAAAAGCTAATATAATTAAATGAGTTTCATTATTTACATGATAATAGAGCTCACTTGGATTATTAAATGAGAGTGACACACCACCAGATAGAACACCATGCCAGAAAGCTGTCACATCTGCCAACATGTCTTTTTTATATACTAAAAATAGAATATAATTTTTTGTTTTATACAATATCTAATTCTTATTTTAAATATCTACACTAACTTTCTAATTGACCATCATTTAGAATTTAAGAATTGGAATTTTCTTAAGAATTATTAATAATTATTTTATTTTAATGACAATATTTATTCATAATAACATAAATTTATTATAAAAAGTTTTAAAATAGTTAGTTAAAAATTTGAGTGCAAAAAGTTTTAGGAGAGGCATCAAATAGATTTAAAGATTATATGAGAGTTGTGCTTTCCAACAATACGAAAATAACAATTTTAGAATATAAAATTAACTTAAAATAAAAAATGTTTATATCATTTAATTTAAAAATATAGTTGATTCCCAGATCAGAAGATCCTTTCCATGTGTCAACCCTCTGTTTTCTATTATTTTATTATTTTACAGTAAAAACAGAGTAGTATAGCTGCCTGGGCCCTCTCTCTCTCATCTTGTGATGCCTTTTTGCATGAAAGCCATGTCGATTTGCCTCACATGAACTGTAAACATCGCCACATTTCATGATTCTCTTATCTGCTGCTTCTCTGAAATCCACGACTTGTTCGTGGATCGTGGTTTTTTTTTTTTTCAGTAATTGATACATTTCCAGGTGAAAATTCCAACCTTTTCTTCATGTTTTCTCTTCTTTATGAGAGAATTCATGTACTGTTTCACTGGTGGGTTTGATTTATGTTAGCTCTTTTTTTTTTTTTATTGATTTTATGGTTTATCACTTATCGGGAGGCTCGTTTTTTTTCCCTCTTTTTTGAGCTTTAGTGAGTGAGATTCCTAAATTTTGTTTCGTGATTTGAGTGGATTGAAATTTAAAGTGTTGGGTTCTAGTTTCTTGCTTTTTGCTTCAATTTTGGTTTCTGTTATACGGATCCATCGGGAATTTGTTTTTTTCCCCCTCTTTTGGTTGAACTGAATTTTGTTTTGCGAATCAGATTCTTAGAGAAATGTTACTTTTTATTAATTTTCTTGATCTTGAGTGGCCTGAATTTTTCCTTTTTTTAAAGTGGAGTAGAATTGTGGAGGTATGGGTCTTTGTAATCGGTGCTTTGATTTTATATCAAATTCTTTTGAAGTGATTCATATCAACTTGGTTTTTATCTCTCTTTTTCTCCATTTGAGTGGCTTGAAATTTGTCGAGTAACTCTTTGGTTTTTTTATTCCTTTCTTCTGAGATGATTAATGTTTAACTTTTGGTTTTTTTAAGAGTTTAGTTGGTTGGTTTGTGGATGTAGAAATACAAAGAATGAGTTTTTTCTTTTCTTTTTTTGTGTATCTGTTTTATGGTTTTGAATTGGTGGTTATTTGATATAATTTTCTGTAAATTAAATTATTCACATAAAAGATTTTCATCATTTTTTCTTTTCATTTCATGGAACGTTTTTTCTTTTGGTAATGTTGTTGATTCATAAACAATTTGCTCTCTCTCTCTCTCTCTCTCTCTCTCTCTCTCTTTCTGGGTGCGCACGCCACATGTGTGGGCTGGAGTTTGATACTTTTAGCTACAAATTTTCAATTTATGAGTTTGGAGTCATGGATGGTTTTCATGCGTCTTCCGTTTGTTTCCCTTGATTAGATTCACAGCTAAGTTGTTTCTTTTCATTCTTTGCTTCTGAATTTTGAATTTTGCCAGTGAATTTGTGGATGGGAGAGATGAAGACTAAGGTTTTCAAACATGCATATATGATGGTTTTGAATCTTCAGATGAAGATGATTATTTAGGAGGAAGATAGTTATTTGGAAGGATTGGGGGACTTAGTTATTACTTATAACACTGTAATTTTTCTTGCCTTAAAATTTTATAAATAAATAAGTTATCATTTTTTATTTACTTCTGAGCATATTATATGTTGATTACCTGGAGTTTTTTTTTCCTGTTTTAGAATTCAGGGTGGATTTTGTTCTTTTTACCCCTTCTGGGGAAGGCAGATTTGGAATTTCGAGTACTCTCTCACTGATTCAATGGATTGAATGGAAAAGTTAGCGTTCTTGAAATGGATTTGGCAGTCTAGTCATGAGCTATGGTAGTAAATTGTAATTATTGATGAATGTAGCAATTTTTGTGGGTTTGGAGCATTAGAAGGAAGAGTAATGCAGTATTAATATTTTTATACCTTCTGGTTTATTGATTAACACCATAGAGGTATAGCCACTTAGCTTGTGATTTATGAAACATTGATATCAATTTATGCCAGAAGGAACGGAATCATCTGCATTAAATCTATTTGCAGTCTCGAGTTTTGTAATGGATGTGGCATTAAGAAAATTCCTGCATATGTTAGTGTAAAATCTATTATCATGTGAGATAGATGTTGGAACTTCTAAGTGGATATTCTACAATATTCTTGATTAGTTGAGAGTCGGGTTTTAGTTTTACCTGTTGACTTCTTAGTAGTTTCTTTCTTCCCCATTGGGGTCTCTAAATATTTTTATGCATTTGGGCTTATGAATGCTTTAAGGATGATTCTGATGCTGCTGATGAAGATAAATCAGCTACATTAACTGTCTGGTCTGGCAGTTCACACTGAACCTTTTTCTTGATTTTTTTTCTTGCAGAAAATGGGGGTATCAAGTTCTAAAATAGAAGATGACAAGGCCTTACTGCTATGCCGAGAAAGGAAGCGCTTTGTTAAACAGATGCTTGATGGCAGGTGCTCACTGGCAGCTGCTCATGTTGCTTATATACACTCTCTCAGAAACACAGGAGCTGCACTAAAAAAGTTTGTAGAACCTGATGCACAAGTTGACTCTTCTTTGTACACTTCCACATCTGCAACCCCTGAGCCTCTTGCTTTGACAGACAAGTCTCTTTCACAATTCTCTTACTCGTCTCCATCTCCTTCACAGCATGTGGAATCTGTTGAACCCCTTTCGCCAGGACTACCTTCTCCAAACTCTGGCCAGTTTCAGGTAAGTTATATGAGAACTGTTGGGACTTCTTTAGCAAAGGTTGAAGAGAGACCACCGGTTTGTGCAAGAGTGAAGTTAATGCCACCTTCAGCTACTCCTCAAAATCATACACCACGATCTACTGAAAACCATCCTTCATTTGAAGATCCAAGCCCACCTCCAGGAACTTCACCATGGGATTATTTTGGCCTTTTTGATACGATTGACAGCCAGTTCTCTTTCCATGATGAGAGGACATTGAACCATGAATTGGAAAATGCTGATGATATCCAACGACTTAGAGAAGAGGAGGGAATTCCTGATTTGGAAGATGCGGGGGCTTGTATTAGGACACAACATGAGATCTCTGATGACAATGAATCTTCTGTTAGCATGTCACTTCAAAGTCTGAAAAAAGATAACGATAGAATAGATTCTAATTCAAATAATGTATCTCCTAAATTGAAATCAACGAGAAGTATAACTCATAAAGTTGGACATTTAAATGGAGAAGACATGATGCCCAAGGAAAGCATGGATGTTGCAGCTGAAAGTGAAACTCCTGATATGGCACCTTCAAAAGACTCTTCTCTAGTTACCCTTCCTACTGATGAAAACAGAGGAATGGTGAAAAAATCCACTTCTCAGAATAAACTTGCGCCCAGGGATTTCTTATCAAGCATAAAAGAAATAGAGTATCTTTTCATCAAAGCTTCTGAATCTGGCAATGAAGTTCCCAGGATGCTTGAGGCAAATAAGGTGCAGCACCGACCAATTTTCCCTGAAACAAAAGGTCTGATATCTAGCATTGTTGCTAAGCTATATTCTGTCTTGTAAGGAAACTTCCCATTTTGGAGGAAACATACAATCGAACAATTTATCAGAATATACGCTGTACATGTGCAACTCATTTTTGGTGACTGAACCCATTATGTTATAGGCCCAATCATGTAAGGGAAATGACTAAAAGTCTCTCCCACCAGATGATCCTAACCTTCAGATTTTGGTCACATCAAGTGTAGAAATGACAATAATTGCTTACTTGAATGGCACCAGTTGGGTGCATGGCTGGGATTATGCATTGAGGGAGCCATGAAAACGATTGCTCTTCCATGATGAGAATTATGAATCAAATGACTTAGTTCATTTAATGGTGGGCCTTCGCCGTACTAATACTGATTGGGGAAAAAAGGCACTCAGCTGGGCATTATGTTATACCGTCTACATCATGTGTTTATTTTTAATATAAATCCCATGTTGAAGCTTTTGAAATAATCTAGGGCTCATATTCTCTCACCTGCAACTGTTCATGTTTCACTAAATCTTACAAAATCTTATCTACTGTTGGGATGAGATCTTGTAATGATAATTCTTTTCTTTTTAATGCAGCTAGGAGGTCAAGTGCTTCAGTTTTCTTCAAAGCCTGTTTGTTTTGTTTTGAGGATTCAGAGCATATTTCTCAAGGTAGGTCTCTCTATGCCAATTCTTATTCTGGCAAATTCTCCTCTATATAACTCGGAAACTAGCACGTGTCAGTGTCACAGAAATGAATTTTGAACACAGTGCCCTTGAAATAATGACAACTTGGCAAGTGTCTCTTGAACTCATCTCTTTCTTGGCAATATTTTGGAATGTTGAGCTTTGTTGTTTAACTAATCTTCCAATCATTTTATTGTTTTGAGCATGTCAGTATAATAAATTGGATTATTCTTTCACTATCTCTAATTATTGAGTGCAGGTTGGTGGTGGCTAATCTATCAAATTTGATGATGTTGTTATCCTCTTATATAGTGGATACTACATGAATCTCTTAAACGATTTGAACTTTATATCTCGACAATAAACTAATCTGTAGCTTTTCAAGTATATGTGTTATGATATTTGGCTGACACATACAAATGTGCTTATTAGGATGAAAATCTGTATTTCCTCTCCTAGTTAACCCTGATGTTTGTTGATCTTGACAGTCAATCAACAGCTTGTAATAGATGGTTGAGAAAGAGACACTGACCTTCCTTTTTAATGTGATAAAGAGACATTCTTTGGATTACTACAATTTTTCAAACTGAGTTATTGTTTGGTATACTTTATCCACAATGGGAATCATCGATCGAAATGCTGAAGCTTGGGCCTGAATGCCCAGTTAAACCTGACAATATACCATTCTTATCTTGAATCAAGGATTATCTACTTCTCACCCAGATACATTTCTATATTTTGTACTTAGATCCAGTTTTTAACTACTCGGGCATGATAAATGCATTTTTCAAGGTTGTTAGTGAACTGTTAGGAGTTATAATGTGGCTGTGTCTAAACAGAATTGTGTCTCTCTTTTGAACTTATGTTATATGTCTAATCTCTTGAACATTATCTGCAGAACCTGCTACAAGTGCTGTAAAGTACTTAACGTGGAATAGATCAGTGTCATCACGTTCTTCATCATCCAGGAATCCTCTTGCCTCAACTTCAAAAGACAGTATTGGAGATAGCAGCAGTAGCCTTTTTAATAGTTTTTGCATGAATTCTGGCAGTCATGCATCAACTTTAGATAGATTGTATGCATGGGAAAGAAAGCTTTATGATGAAATCAAGGTAATTGATTTTTTTTTTTCTTTTTATCTACCTTTCCTGCTCCTCACTCTAGGTCATGTATGTGTTTATCCCATATGGAATCATACCTATAGCCTTCAATATTTTACTTTACTACTGAGTAGGAGAGCATCATTCTGATGGACTCGACTCATAATATGATATAGCTCAAAGAATATCTCCTAGACTTGAATATCATATCCCTTCTATTGGTGGCATACGTATATGTGGGCTAGAAGAAAATACTGTTACGTTCAATGCTACGTAGGCCATTTTTTTGGGACATCACTTGCCAATCATAGCACCTGTCTTGTCAATGACCTAAATCAATTCACCATTATCCCACATGAATTTAATTCTGTACCCCAGCAAAATTTACATTTTGAAGCTTAGAACCATGCAATTCCTATTATTTCATAATCACTGATCACTAGATAGTTGACCTAAGATGCCATGTATATGAAATATAAGATACTTGATCTGGTTATCTAAATTTTGTGGGTCTCCTCTGAATATACCCTCTCCCAGAAACAAATTGTATTTAAAGATCAAAACTGTCTATTTATCTCTTTTGACATGTTCCTTTACTTGACTGGAGAGTTAAATTTGTACATGGGGTAGACTTTGGGGCATGGTCTACCCACAGTATTATCTAATGATACATACATATTAGAAATATAAAAGATGACGAGTAATCTGCCTGCATGTATTCTGCATGGTTGGAAATGAAACAGTGTTGATTGCTGAAATAAAATTTAATTTGATTTAATTGTCATAACCACCACATCAAGATGATGTAATTTCTAATTTGAACTGTTGAAACAAACTTGTCCGAGGACATCATGGGACTCCAGCAAAGAATGATGTATCGGAACCCAGATTTTACCTAATCATGGTTGGATGATGAATTTTTGTTCAATCCCTACATTTCTGACCATGGATAGAGGCAGATCTAGCCATAGACAGTCCAGATAGTGCATTGATCCGTGACTTAATTGCTTGGAAGGCCTTATCTGACTGTTCATTTCATCAAATCGGGTTTGGAAGCTGTTTTGTCCATCAGATCGTGATTGAATTGATCCAACTGTCTTATGGATCCAGAGTTGCCATAGTAGTGAATTTAAGAAGTTTAGTTTATTGTTTATTTTATTTTTATTTATCAACTTTGAAATGTAATAAGTTAATTTAAAGGGTTTGCATTGTTCACACATTTGGTACACATGCGTGTGTTTCTAGGGTTTCATAGGTATTTCTTATAAACAATTGTAAACACTTATTGTTTCGAGAATAGAATACAAGTGAAGAATTTCTGCATGCTCTCTTAAGATAACTGGTGGTGTGATTCCATCCCTCCTTTAGTGTGACTCCAAGGAAACGGGTGCTTATTATCCTTTTTCTTCTTCCTAATCTCTCTTTCTTCTTCTCTTTCCTTCTTCTCCTTTTCATTCTTCCCCAACTGTCACACGTTTCGGAACCCAAAACAACTCAAAAATTTGAAATCTAATCCAACCAGGCCCAGATCTCAACTTAGCAGGTCGTCCCAACCCGGATCTCATGGATGGATTGATTTCAGTCCTGTTTTGTGTGCCGATTCCATTCCCCGCCTGTTACGAACTTTTTTGTGCCCGATATCCCCTAAGCAGCCTCGTTTTTAGTCCTATTTTAAGTGTTTTTGGCTTTGGATTCAAGTAGGACTTTATTCTTCATTAAGAATCTGTACTTGTTCACTTGTTTGTGGAATTCTAGGTATCTTGAATCTGATCATAGGATATTTGAAGCCCTAATCTTGACTTGTGATTATTTCTAGGATTTCATATGCTTCCATGCTATGAATCTCTTTAGATCTTTTGATTTTTGTGATGTTATTTGCATATATCTTGTTTTAATCATTGAATATGGAATGTTATCTTATTAAATCAGCGTTTTCATTGCATATTTTAAGCATATAACAGTAGATACCACTTAGATTTCTTATTTTCTTTCATTATATTCCTAGAATCTAGGATTTTGAATGCCTTAACCTCATCTTAGGACACACTTCACTTCTGTCCTATGTCAAAGCTGTTGTAGGATGGTTACGTCATTAGAGTTGGCAAATTAAGGTTTTTTTTTTTAACGAGTGGGTGCATGGTGGGTGTGGGGGGAATGACAATTCTGATCTATAGGGAGGCCTCCTTATCCAACCATTCTTAACATGTTTGGGTGGGCCAGAATGGGCCCACAAGACTGGTTGGACTAAATTGTTTCTGATTTTATATTTTTGTATATTTTTTACATGTTATATATATATATATATATATTTAAAATCTTCTAATTTTTATAAATATGAATATCACACATGATATGTCGGACAAGTAGAATATTGACTTCCCTTCATATAATTCCTCCAAAATGCATAGTCGCTAAAACCTATCAATTAGCCATATATTGGAAATTAAAACACCATTTACAAATTCCTTTCTTACTTCCAGGCAAGTGAAATCATCAGAAAAGAGTACGACATGAAGTGCAAATTGTTAAGACACCAGGAGTCTAAAGTGGAAAGTCCTTACAAGGTTGATAAAACTCGTGCCATTGTCAAGGATCTGCATTCAAGGATCAGGGTTGCAATTCACCGAATTAATACAATATCAAAGAAAATTGAGGAGCTAAGGGACAAAGAACTTGAACCACAACTTGAGGAATTGATTGAAAGGTAAGATGTCTTTCATTCCTTCTCTATCCTTCAGATAGTCTTGAAGGAGTAGTTTAAATATTTAGATGAAGTCATTGTTCATTGTTTGTTCTGTGCTTCGTAGTTTTGACATGTTGGATGCAATTTCAAGATATTTCTATTCAAGAATTTGTTTGGATGCACACAAGATTGCAACTGAATTATTGATTCAACGTGAAAGGTGTTGATATTACTTCTGCAATGGGAATGGATGATTGGTGAAGAAAGTAAAAATGATTTCCTTCAATATGATTTAACCAGATATGTACTAAATATTGGTTTCATGTGAAAACTAATCTCACTTACATGTTCTTATCAAGAGAACCTCTAGTGCACTCATTACTTCTATGTGAAAGAAACATCTATACCATGATTTAGAGAAACATGCCTGTTCTTTCTTGGCTTATAGGGGCTTGATCATGTGACTGGGTCTATGGGAAAGAAGCATTATCACATAAATATTGTCAACTTTGCATGTTTGGAGTAGCTATTTAATATTTGATCATCATCATGATCATCATAATCATCATTGCCACTTTCCAAACAACTATTTTATATTTTATTCTTCTTAAATATTGACATGGATATTTTTAGTGTGGTTGAGCACTGCATAGGAAACTCTTCATTCAAAGTGAATGCTTTCTAAAAATGGATTGTCAAGAGAAATACCCTTAAACCTTACAATGGTAACTTGTATCTTTTACAATCTCCTTAAGGTGCATCTGCACTTGTCTCGAAAGTTGGACAAACAAATAAAAAAGAAAAAGGCTTCCATAGGTGTTGCTTGCCTACATCAATGGCAGATGCTTCATGAGAAATCAGGAGATAGAAGGAACTTTTACCACTTGTTGAGGTGCCAAAGCATGATATGCACGTTTTGCTTTCTGACCGAAATTTCCCTTTGTCTGTAGCTTTCCTCTTTGAGAGAGGCAGTATTCTTGACAAAGGTATTTTACAAGGAAAAATTCCGTTTAAAAAAAATGTGGAGGACATTATTTTCCAACAGATGTTGAATCATTGCCTCAGAAATTGGTAGACTACGTGTAGGGCAACTTATCCTCTTCTAACATTTGCAAACTCTTCCTAAGTAACTTTCACTAGGAAAAAGTTTCTCCACCACTCCAATAAACACCAAACAAGAGTGAAGTAAAAAGTGAGGTTTCTCTATCTTGGGGACCTTCAAGTTGCTCTTGCTTTTTCACCTAGTAGGGAATCTCCATTTTTTACTGTTTTTCCTCATTTAAATGTCCTTTAAATTGTGCATATTTTGAACGCCATTGCAGAATCAATGGTTATGTATACCTATGCACCTCCTCAACAAACAAGTATAAATTGATACTGATTTTCCATTCTCATCCCAAACCATCATCAGTGCCTATCATTGATACTGATTTCTCAAACAACTTCCCAAACTAATTCATTGGAAATTTTATCAACTGATTGAATGGCAATATCAGTGTGAAGACAAAAAATATCCAGATCAATAGATGGATATGAATGTGTTCCAATGCAAGGGATAAGGCTTCACTGATGGTGATGGCACTTATTTTAGTAAAAAAAAGAAAGAAAGAAAAAGAAATAAAGGCTTATCTTAGCAGCAAAGACATGAAATACTTATCCACATGGATACAAATAGAGATAATTTATAGAATGTCTAGTCAGTACATAAATTGTACTAAAAAGAAGGGAACCTTGTTATATAGATTGTCCCTATACAGAAATTCCTCCAAACCTGAACTGCCTAACTTTCTGTCCAATCTTTGGCATTTTCCTATTGCTATTGGTCTTCCATCTCTTGAGAATATTTTTGTGGATGGATGTTCATAACGATAACCAGCATTTTGGATCACTAAAGAATCCCACTTTTACAATCTTATAGACAAGTTTATGCATAGTAGACAAAGTCGAGCCTTAGATGTGCTTAGCCTCGCACCTAGGATCTAGACCCATTTTGTTCCTTGCCCAGCTGTAAGGCAAGATCACCTTAATTAAGTCCTTTTTTTAGAATGATTCTATAATCCTCTTTTAGTTTTTATGTAATAATGATTAGATATCCCCATTAATATGAATTCTTACCTAGTAATACTTGATGTGAGATTCCATATTACTTGCCTCTACATACAATGAATATGTTTTTAATATGTTTAGAAGTTAAGCTGCCCTTTCATTTTGGTGTTTTAGATAAATGATTTATATTTGTTAATATTGGTGTGATAAAGAGGCAAATTAATTATTTAATGCATATTTATAAACTATTTAAATGTGTGCCGAGCAAAATTAGTACCATGCTGGGGCGGCAACTTGGGCTCCATAACCCATTGGTGCCATAAGTGCACCTTACGCCTCTATTCCTATGAGTATATTGATATTCTTCTCTAAAGTTATGTAGATTTCTGTGTTCCCACATTCCCTGTGTAGAGTACAATTGAACCTGCGAATCTATGTTACATTGGTTCCTTGAGATGGGTCATATGTGTGTTGCAGACAGATTTTTCCAGATTGGTTTGTTAACAGATTTGTCTTGTATTTTTCTAATACTAGCTCATAAATATTAGGCATGGTGATAAAAATGTTGTTATCAGATTTTCTTCTTTTGAAATCCAACTAAAATTTTCAAATATTTATTTGATTGTTTTGAGTAAATGTATAGTTTTATTGATGTTATTATCGCATGTTATTTTATTTTAAAATATTTTTTGTTTAAATTATTCAAATATTATGTTGAGCCCATGAATGTCAAGTTTTAGCATTTGTTGAATTGGAGACCTCATATCCTGTTGGATCCCAACACTTGAAACCATATTCATGTGATTTAGTTATCAATGCAAAGCAAAAGGATAACCACAAGGAAAAAATAA
This sequence comes from Chimonanthus praecox, assembly GCA_022113865.1. Lineage (NCBI taxonomy): Eukaryota > Viridiplantae > Streptophyta > Magnoliopsida > Laurales > Calycanthaceae > Chimonanthus > Chimonanthus praecox. The sequence goes on from JAINRJ010000126.1 coordinate 96,847, forward strand.
AGAACAGGTATAATGCATCCCTTGAACACTGCATGTGTATGTATATATGAATTCCATAAAAGTGCTTACATGATTTTATGTTGCCTTTATTTCTGTGTCACTTGTTCATTCAACATGATTCCCGACCTTGCCAAATGCAGTTCGAGCCGAATGTGGGAGATGATACTTGACTACCACAAGCTTCAGTTCAACATCATTTCAATAGCATACAATGATGAAAGCTCCAAAATCTCCGTACATTCTGAATCCCATCAACACGCAACCATCCATCTTGAGAATGAGTTGAAAACTCTCTCTTTGAGCCTCACGAAATGGATTGGTATGCATAAATCCTACTTGCAGGCTATAAATGGTTGGCTGCTCAAATGTGTCGTCTTTCCCCTGCAACGGAAATCTTCAAGGCGGAGACAGATGCCATTCTCACCCCGGAGATATATTGCTCCTCCAATATTCATCATTTGTCGTGATTGGTTAAAGGGGCTTGAAGACCTGGAGAAGAAGGAAGAGGCAGTAATAGATTCTATAAGAAAACTACTAGCGGTCACAACCCGTTTCCTACCACAGCAAGAGAAGGCCCACAGAAGGAATCCTAGTTCAACTCTGTCATCAGTGCCATGGGATGATGGTGACCATAGTGAAACAGTACAGACTCACAGATATGAATCAACAATGGATTGGAACTCAGGTTTCCATAGTCTACAGTCAAGTTTGGTAGGATTCTTCAATCAATTGAGTGAATTTGCTGATTCATCAGTGAAGATGTATTCAGATCTACAAAAGTCAATCAAGGAGGCTCATTATAAGTATGACCCAACCATGCCAAGTAGACAAATGTAACCAACGATGGTGTTACCATGAAGGACAAAACTGGGATCAGAATTGGTAACAATGTGTTAGGATGCACCCCAAATTGCTGGTAAGCAATTTTTGTCGACCACATTTTATTCATTCTACCAGACAACTTGGGGGTGCATGGAAGTGAAACTCACATTCAGTGTTTTTCCCTTTGTCTTGCTGAGGTCAATTGGCTGGAAAAGAGGGAAGAAAACAGTAATTCACATATTGTCGTTGCATTCCAAAATTAAGGACGCGAAATAGATAATAGCCATTCTTATAGGTAATTTAGCCATTTGAGAATTTGAGGTATCTCCAAATGCTTCCTATGTTATATTGGCTTGGGCAATTTGGAGACGTGTAGATGAGGAAGCATTTCATATGGGGATTCAAATGACTGCTTGTGTTGTAAATCTGCGAGGAATAAGGAGGATTTTGAGGTTGCTCACATGGCAGTGCTGGAGGGATTCAAATAAATACATCGTGATAAGGTGATTTTATCAAATGAATATGGGATAAGAAAAGGAGTCGGGTTTGTGATTTTGGTTGGTATATGGTGGATTGGTAAGGGTGTTATGTATACTGCATAATATAGGACTTGTACATTAGATGCACCCCTTGGAAGGTTTTGAAGCAATAAAGAACATGCATTTCTCCTTCTCTTTTGGTATATTCTTCACTCTGTTTCTTGCTCGTGTGCATAAATATTAGTTTTGACATGTGTTTTGAATAGATATGTTTTCAAAGGATTGTTCATTTTAAAATAAAAATAGCCTACTATTATGGTCGACATCATATTGAAACTTTAATTTGTTTTATATTATTCTGGTCACCCTTAGTATTGTACTATGAAAAACTTACATTTTTTTTTTCTAACATAAAGGTGTTCAGGCATCTTAGAGCACCTGACTAATCCTTGGAGCATATGCAAACCTCCCTATTCATAAATGAAATTCCGTTACTAGAAGTATGCACGACTTAAAAGGAGGTGAATAGGTCGGTTTCAATTTTAGTTCTCTTTTAAAAATAAATTAGATTCAACAATATATGCAGCGGAATAAACGTATGTGCAAGTGATAAACAAATGAATCAAACCATTAATACAAACCACATATGCACAATGATATATAGTGGTTCGGTTCACCTGAACCTACATCCACTGTTGGACTCACCCTCTCTAGGGCTATCCTAAATATATTATGTAAGGGTCCCACAGCCCAAATAATACAACCTAGTTTTTTATAGAGGTTCAACCCAATCGGTCTAATCCTCTACACCTATTTTTTAGAGTGGTTCGAACACACTATTCTAATCCACTTTACAATGTTTGAAATAAAACAAAGAAGAAATACTTGCCTTGGGCCTTGACCGTTTTCCGTTAAGCTCTTTCTTCTTTACTGAATCTGTGTGCTCCTTTCCATTAGTTTAGCTCCATCAAAATGACTATCGGCACAGCAGTATAGGACAAGGGTATGACTGATTTTATAGTCCTATATGAACACCTTGCTCTTCATTAGGATTGCGGTATTAATTACCCAAACATTTACTAAGAAGGATGGTGAAGAAAGGTGTCTAGAGGGGAAGGCCGAATGATCACTCACTGGTAATATGTTCCTGAGTATTTGCTGTGTGTATTCGGTACTTAAAACAGCTCCTTTACTGTTATTTTATAAGCAGTTTTAAGGAGTGCAGTAAGTCACGCCAGCGAGGCCTCACTGCTTCTGATGAGGCCTCGCCAGAGGTAATTCTGGAAAGACAGCTTGCAGTTTTGCTGTAAGTCACGCCTGCGAGGCCTCGCTGATTCTGACGAGGCCTCGCCAGCGGTAATTGCTGGAAAGACAACACACATGTGATGTGTCAATGATTCAGCCACATCAGCCAGATATCAATCAGATATCAGCCACCTCATCTCCACCGTGCATGACTTGCAAATCATTTATTTTAGCCACTAATCAAGGACTTGATGAGAATATTGTAAGGTGGATTACAAATCATGGAGGAGCCTTTCCATAATTGTTATGGACAGCTCCCTAAGGATATTCAAATTCAAACTTAAGAGAGGTGGCAACATCTCACCATGGATAAATTTGTTTACCATAATAAGCTTCCAATCAATTTACCATAATTACTCATCTCACCATGTGGATAATTTTATTTACCATAATAAGCTTCCAATAAATTTACCATAATTACCTCTCAATTAAACAGTTACAGATTTTAACTTTCTAAAACTTTAAGAGACTGAGTAAGCTCGACAAAGGATCAGCTAGACTCAGCTCAGCATAACTGGCTGCGATGCCTCGGCAGATTGCATTAGGCCTCGAGGCTGAAAGTCACGTATTTAATTTATTTTCCAATTGACTTCTAGGTATATGACTTAGCCTAAGGTCTCCTATGGTTCACTTATCTGTGTACCAATATCGTATTCGGTGTAGACGCTTCAACTCCATAGTAGATCTTCTTATTCATCCAAGACAAGTTCAACTGAGTCACGTAATTGACAATAAGGGTGACTCGGATAAACCGGGGCACTTATAATACACACCAGGTAAAACTACGGAGAGTGGCTCTTTGGAATAGCAGGAATTGAATTCAAGACCTCCCACTTTCAAAGGTGAGTTATTGGCTATCACTTCAACCTCATTGGATTTTTGAAAACTTACATTTTACTTGACGGTTCTTATTGTCGATTCAGCTCCAATCAAAGTGTTATCAAATGCCAATATTGCAAGCTAATCTCCGTTCATTTAAATAGTCCGTCCATATTCTATCACTTCCTCGTCCCATACATTTTGTCATTCAAGCTTATGCGAATCGATGTATTTTTTCTCTAATTAGTCTCACCCAGGGGTTCAAATCTCGGTATTGGCGAGAACTTTCTCTCACCTATTTTTTTTTTTTTTTAAATTAAAACTTAAAGCGTATAGGCTGATATTTAACTCAGTGGTCTCACTGTAGATGCTCATTTAGTAACTTAAAATATAACTCAACGATCACACGTTCGAAGTATGCGCTTCTTATTAGTTTTAGTTTAGTAGTTCTAAAAGAATTTGTGCTACGGGTATTTCAATTTTAGGCAGAAGGCACATTTCATGTAGAAATTTTTGATGGATACATTCTTTTCATAGCATTCTAAATCTCATTTCCTCATTTAATTACGATGGTATCCACTTTTCAGATTCCATATTCGACAATGTAAGGCTACATCTAATAATCATATTAAAAATTTTAACAAAGAAGAAGTTGACTTGCTGTAAACTAGTCATGAGTTGGTTGCCTTCTGCCTTAGGAAGTGGGAGGTTGCGGGTTGAGCTCCCATGGCCTAACTTTAGTGTGCCTTAGGAATAGTGGGCTCATCAGTGGGGATTTTAGTAGGACTGTGTCTAAATTTTCTACACGTTAATCCAAAAAAAAAGATATTGAAGTAGGGGTGAAGTGGTTTCGGCCCCCAACCCACCTGGCCCAACTCAAACCTGGGACCAGTCTTGGAGTAAAGCTTCTTGGACTCACGCCCAGGCTTGATCTTAGCCTACTGGTAGCCCAACCCGAGCCCAGGCCCAGACCTCTATTAATTCAAAACCGTTCTATGGCATCATAAAAGGGACGACAAAGTGTGGGATGATCTAAATATGATGAACGGCTAATATCAAATTAGTAAGAGGAGGGCCTCGCATGTTTTGGACCCAGTAGAAAAGTTGCAATGAGGCAGAGAGAACGTGGATGGACAGTTATGAGTTATCATAGGTGATTCCTTTAATATTTCTCAACATTTACATGGACTTTTTACGACCTTTTGTAGGCAACAGAATCACTAGTGGCAACAATGGGTTCCATTCAAGAATCAGCTGATCATCCTAATAAATAACCTTTTTTTTTAAAAAATGAATATCGGCAAGTAGGATATGAGGTAACTACACCATGTATTGCCAATACGTATCATCAGTTGGAGTCCAAGCTTGACTTGTCGGCTGATATGTGTGTTCAAACTTCAAACACATTATGGGCTCAAATGACTCTCGGGCCATATTTGAGCTGAAGAACAAGCCTACTTTAGCATACATAAGCTCCAAGATAAGCAGTGAAAAGTGGAGGGAGTTGGAGAAGGATCAAGAGGATTGCATGCCAATGATCATGGAGTTTTCTAGCCTTTCTTGTGAGTTTTATTTTTCTTATTCTACCTCTCCACCCATTTAACTCTGTACATTTTCATTAGACACCAGCAACTTCTGGTTTTGGAATTGCCGCCGAAATATCGATAAATACAATACATATGTCGTATCGGCTGATATAATATATATATATATATCGACCGTACATTTAGAATATCACCAATATCTCGGCTGTGATATCGGCTGATATCAATTTTTTTTTTGAAAAACAAAAATTCACAAAAATATGATTTGTTTATTAAAGAAATAAATTTTTATTTTTATAAACAATAAACAATTTAAAAATACAAATAAAAATACAACACAAAATTCTTTTAGTAACTTATATGCTAAAAGAAAAGAAATTCAAAATTAAAAAAAGGGCGATCGTACAACTTGAAAAAAAAGGAAATGCTGAAATTTCGACTAAGAAAATATTATCAAGTTTCCAAAAAATTATGATTCAAATTACCTAAAATTTATGATTCTAAAATACTTCACATAATTTAAGCTAAAATTTTGGTATAAATCTTGGCAGAAATTTAAAACTAAATTTTGGACTAAAATTTCATAAATCTTGGACAAAATTTTGAACAAATATGTTAGCAGAAATTTCAGCTTAAATTATGATTGTAATTTCAGAAGAATTTACGAAAAAAATTCGACTGAGATTTATGGCAAAATTTAGACTGGTTATGATTGAAATTTATGGCAAAAGGAAAAACTAATTTCTTCTTAAAAGAAGTGATAAAAAAAAGAAATGCAGAAATTTCGGCTAAAAATTGTTAATACATGATTCAAGTAAACTAAATTTATGATTCTAAAATATTCACATCGTTATAATTTACATAAATTTTTTCCCAAAATTTAGAGATGAAATTTGGACTGAAATTTCATCAATTATAGGGTGAAATTCGACTGAAATTTCGTAATTTAAAAATAACATTTTTTATAATCAATTTAAAAATAACATTTGAATATGTAAATAACCGATATTTAATGATAAAATTACATATCCATGAAGTCCATAATTTTCTCCACTTTTTGTTAATTTTCTGATTTTTTTTTTTAAAAAATTGAGTGGAGAGAGAAAAATATCGCGTGAATATCAGCCGATATATTGGTATCACTGATATTTTCACCCTGCTTCGAATATGAGTAATATGCACCAAGTAGGCCCTGATTGCATCATTTATTGGATGAATCCTCTATAGACCATGCCGTATTTACCCAGCCACATTTAAGCCAGCCACAAATTGCTGCCTATAGCTTTCATTTCGATAAATGATATGATACCTGGATACATTAAAAGTAGGGGAAACTCAGGTAACAGAACAAGTATCGGAATCACTGGTCTCTCTATCCAAGTCTTGAGGTAGTTGGATTAGTCGGGTTAAAATGTCCTCTGTCCAAATATAAGTGAAACCCTCCTGTATACCTTGGTTATAAATATATTAAAAAAAAAGACTCATGTAGTTCAGATCAGCCTTTTTATTGAACTCTATAGATGATTTACTACTATGTGATATCCAAGCCTGATATCTAATTAGTTTGTCAGGTGGTGTGAAAGTTCAGATCATTCAAGAAAATCCAGTGCAATATACAGATGAAAGTGCTTATTGGTAAGACATGAAAATGACAAGAACTATTGCAACCACAGCAATTTAAAGATGAAGCCTGTTCACATACCAGATATTTAAATGTTCGTAGCAAGGAAATTCAGACTTTTGGTAGATGGGTATCAATCAGTTGGTATATATCTTCCCGTCTTTGTTTGTCAAGCGGGAGACTTTCTCTGCATGTTTCAGATAGCATGAGAGAGAGAGAGAGAGAGAGAGAGAGAGATCCATAAGGGGACCATCACCTTCGGAGTTGAATCAGAGAATAATCAATCTCAGCCATAATGGTTGTCTCATGATGTCCTGTAGTTGCAATTATTTCACCAAACTGCAAAGGGAAAACAAGACCAATTTTGTTTATCAAACCACATTTATGTACTACTCACTGAAACTAAGATACACAATTATCTGGGTTAGTTCATTATTTCTTACAGGTCCAACAAGAGTAGAATGACCCCAAGTAATGTAACTGGCTTTTGTGTCTCGAGCTGGAGAACAAGTGGCTACAAATAGCTATGACAACAGTACATTACCGGATGTTACTATTGTTAGTCAAGCTTTTAGACCAACAACTATTACTTCCATAAATTTCATCCTAGATGCACCAATGCAGAACAAAGAATAGCAAGAACTTACCTGATTATCAACTGCCCTGCAAGGCAAACAGAAATAGAATGAAAGGTATTAGTACCACTTGATGAAATTTAGAAAATGTTGCAACAAATAAAGCATAGACTTCCACATGCTTATCCTCATGTAGGGCTGCAACTCGGGTTGGGCGGGTCGGGTTCTTTAAAACCCAACCCGGCCCGACTTGATATATATGGAATCCGACCCGACCCGATCCTAATTTTCAACCCGAACTTCACAACCCGACCCAACCCGAATTCTGACCCGACCCGCATTCTGAACCCATTTTAGCCTAATTTTAACTGGGTTGGGTCGGATTAACTTGTAAAATCCTCAACCCAACTCGACCCGAATTTCATGCGAGTTTTTATCTTCTCAACCCAACCCGACCCGACCCGTTGACCCGAAATTCTCAATCCGACCCGCATGATTTCTCTGGTCGGGTCATGCGGGTCGGTCCAAAACCCGACCCGAGTTGCAGCCCTATCCTCATGTTATCAGAGACCTATTCTCACTTGCATGCCACTTTTAACCAGAGTTCAAAAACTCGAAAGTCAGACTCTAACTCGAAATCTTATCAAGTAACTCGGCCGATTTTTTGGACTCGACTCGAAAAACTCGGTAAAACTTGTTGACTTGCTTGACTTGAAATCCCATCAAGTCTAGTCAACTCGGGCTAACTCGCTTGAGTTTTTTCAAGTTTTGAAACTATGCCTTTGGCTGATCAAGTCCATTCCTTTAGCAGACCCTCTCTTCTCTCAAGATGTGTCACAGTACTACTATATCCTGATTTAACAGTACTAACCAATACTAACCTATACATTTATTAGCTGTATTGGGTACCATACATGTCTTGGTCTATACATTTCAAATTAATCCACCATGAAGTATGCATTTTAGTAACTTGCAAGTTGAAACAATCAACATCGTGAACATCAAATATCAAGAAATAACAAAATTTTAATACTCTACCTTGCTCTTTGCATCAGTTCCCACAGCAGTTGACCTGTACTCATGTTGAATGCTCCGGGATAGCATATTAAATGAGCACCTGATTTTCAACAACGACAACAAAATAAATTTTGGTGTTATCTTTCACTCCTAAACAGAGGATTTTTCTTTTCTTTTTCATATGGTCCTGAACAGCAGCATTAACCCTAAAGATCCAGTGGTCCTGGAATTAGAAAGCCTCTGAATTTAGAGGCTACTGAAGAAATGGTTGAAGGTGGCCATTTGTGCATAAGTGGACAAGAGAAGGAAACTGCTATCCTTGGGAATTGGAAACTAACTTGGAGGAGAAAAGACCCATAGTAACGATGTAGAGTCTAGCTCTTCAACATTTCATAGACCGGCAAATGTTGGACCATAATTGTTAAAATCTTACAATTTATGATTTGAATCTTATGATATGATACAATTTTTAAAGAAAAAGGTTTAGATCTTATAATACGATATGGTTCATTTAACAACCTAACAATTTTTGCTATTCAAATGTTAGTTTTACCAAAAGATGGTTGTCCTTTATGATTTAAGCCAATTTTCAAAACATTATTCTTATAAACTATTCATGATCACATGTTATTAGCAAGCCATATACATGACTTCCTTTTAGAATCTTAAACAATGTTTACATAAATAAAAATTATCATGTTATATATACAATATATCATCATTTTTTGTCACTTAACCAATAATGTTTTGAATACCAAGTACATGGAATATGAATTTTTTTTTTTTACATTTTAAAAGATTTTACCTTTTTTCTAGAAAATTATAAAAAATCTTACAATTTATGATACGATTTGCGATTAGATTACGATTTGATTACTAGAACCATTTACAATAGGATTTTGATTTTCAGAACATTGTGCTGGACTATCAGGGATTAAGTTTGCTTTTATGCCTTGGTTTTTCATTTTTGTATTGGACCCCCTTTTGTATTGTTTCCTTTTGGAATGTATTTACAATTACCATTCCAAAGAAACAAAAGAACATTTATCAATGAGGAAAAGGAACCATTTTATTTTCATTTGTTGTCACCAAACAAGTTGCTATGCCAAATTTGAATTATCAAGTGACAAATGGATGATTTCAATGTTTGAGACAATAGTTAGTAGTTGCTTCCAAAAATGAAGTCATTGATTGATATGAATCAAACCTCTAGCTGCGTACAACATAGCAAGTTCTGGGAAGCGAATATCGTGACAAATACCAATCCCGATACGCCCTACATCTGCACAGAATTTCCTCATCAGTTTCATGAGTAACTTGGATTCTCAAAAGAAAATCAATATCCAGTATTATGTGCTAAATTTTGTGTGAGAGGCACAGTTCAAAATTTGATAGCTCAGGGTAATACCAAAAAATTTAGATTCAAATTTAAATATCATGGAATGAAAAAACAATTAATTTATTTGACATTCAGAGGTATGTTACAATCGTCTATAATATTAAAAAGGTGATTGAAACTATAAAGTGACTTAACCTGGAATATCTCAGTTGGAAAGAGCATGAATCCATTAAGCATACAGTTGAACCATCAAGGCCTCCCTCTACTGTATATTTCGTATACTAACCAATAATCAGGGGAAAAAAGAGGACAAAGGGTGTTATAAGTGGAAACCTTGAGAGGAGGTTACCAGTGGAAATGGATGGGCACCATGCAAACAAGAAATGCCGTGTCCAAAGCAATTGAGATAAACAAGATAGTTGATTCAATTCAACCCATTATGGATGAGACAGGACCAGAATTTCTAGATTAAAAGCTTATAGCCTGTCTAGAGAAATTGAGATAAACAAGATAGTTGATCCAATTCAACCAATTATGGATGAGACATGACCCAGAATTTCTAGATTAAAAGCTTATAGAGATGAAATTGATACAATTAGGATTTTTATTTCTGTATTAATCATTCAGATTAGGTGATGGGTAGTTGCTGAGTAAAGGGATATGTACCCCTATCTTATCAAAAGGTTCCTTTTATGGCATTGTACCCCTATAGCCCTATTTATATTCATTTTTGTCACTAATGAAGGGTTTGAGAGATTTTCCACAAATACAGCTCAGACTAGGAGGGTTGGTTTCTCCTGAATTGAAACCCAAGTTGGAGGCTTGATTTCTCCCCAAAAAATCCCTGTCCCTATTTCCATTAGGTTCTTATCAGAAATACTTGGCTTCGGACTAAAATTTCTTTACTATTATTTCTGGGTAAATGCAAGTACCAGGTCCTTGATTGGGAGTATAACAATTAGCACAGGCCAAATACATAATAGCCAAATAGGAGAAAATGGAAATTTTACATGCAATCTTACAGATGAACTACCTGTATCAACAACAGTAGCTTCATTGCCTGCTGTGACGGTGTCTGATTCCATGAAGGTAATATCCCCAGGGATGTGAACATCAAATAGATGTATCTGCAAGTTACCACATTTATGTATTCAAGTCCATATATGTATTGATATCAAAGAGAAATAGTAAATTTCTCCACATGAAGAGCATCATGTAAGTGCCAGATCATTTGTCCAACATTTGTAACTAAATGCATCTGATCTTAAAATAGAAGCTCTTATGTACATTTTATTATCATAAATCTTGGGCTAGGGTGACAATCAAAGGTTGTATCAGATCTTCAGATGCAATTTTTCAACCTTCTTGCAAAAGTTGAAACTGACTGGGGCAGCATCATGCATTGGCAAACTAAGAAAAAGGTATGGAGCATGCTTTTCCGTCCTAAATTACAAAAAATAATATGCAGCTCCTGGAACACACTGGATATTGATTTATAGGAGGAAATGCATAGTGTGCATATCGTCCATGCAGATTTCCTACCACATGCAGCATTAATATTCTCTGTCACTCCAAGATGCTTGGCGAGATGGATGAATATCCATTCCACCAGAATATCCAACTCACAGAAAGTTTTGAGTTATCCAAACATACCCTTTGCATGATTGTAGGTTTCACAACCATAAAATAGGACCATCTATCCAAAAAAGAAAATGCAGAAACAATATATGAGATTACATCTCAACATCTACAGGTTCCTTACTTTCTTGTGCTTAGCCTTTAGTTTTCCATCTGCCCCAAATACACAGCAGGTATTATACAACCTACCACTGCTCAGTTCTGGTATGGATCCCCCTACAACTGTGATTCCTTGAACACGTGCAACTTCAGATAGCATTGAGAATGATGGTGACTCATCTTCAATGTCAAAATCCTCGGCATATTTTAGAAAATTCTCGTTTGAATACGGACAGTTCCATATTTCCTATCCAATCAATCACAAAATCAACATCAGTGACAATGCTGCACATCTAAATGTATTATTGCAGATATGTTTGACATGAGGATAGGTCCAAATTTGAGCTTTTGTTGAAAATCAAATGAACCAAAATTGGATCAGATCATAGACTCACAGGTAAAACTACAAGCTTTGCACCATTTTCAGCAGCATTTTCAATTGCTCTGTGTGCGTGACCTATGTTCATCGCCTTGTCTGAAGTGACCGATAGTTGGCATAGTGCGATTGTAAACTGAACCAAAACAGATAAGTAACAACATGGCCTTTCTCATTGACCAGAAAAGATTGCAGCATATTGCACAATGACCAAAAATGTACCAGAAACATATTTTAAAGGCCGTAACAAAAAAATAGCTGACTCTAATACACAAGAGCAAGAACTGCATGGGTTCCAATATCTATTTTCCAACAAGCAAAGGTGGTATGGTCATTACACTTTCCAAGAGCATGCAATGTTTTGACACTGAATCATTGAGTCTGTACAAGAGAGGCTACAGATCGGTGTCCAAACACCCAATAATCAGCAATTGAATCTTTAAACTCTTTCCCATTAAATGTGAACAGCAGTTGTTCCATCAACCACAACATGAACACTACCTCTGCCTATTTGAAGGTCAGCAATCGAATTGTTAAAATTATCCCATCAGAAAAGCTTTGGAGCATAGTTTATCAACTCTGAGGCATATCAGATAAGCAACCAAGATCACTGAACAGTGGCCCCCACTTCCACAGACTCACAGCCCAAGAATCTGTGATGTATAGGAACAAGAACCATAATTTCTCATCTTCAGTTATAAATGGAGAGGTCTGATATGGACCTCAACTTGCCAATAATTTTATCAAAATACCAACCTCAGGCACTTTGTACAAGTTGAGCCTATGGCCTGCTTATCCACTGTGAATCTGCGGATGTTTTATCTTAGTCTAGATCATATGGGGGTTAATTGGTAAGAAACTGCAGAAAGCGGTTCTCCTACAGTGAAGATGGATAGTTGGAAGAGAGGAGGTTGTGGAGAATTGAATTTTTAAAAGAATACTCCAGATATTGATAGGCATCCAACATATTTCCTAATGTTTTGACAGATATATCTGTTGGATCCAATTTTTTATCAATTTGAACATTTGCAACTTGCTTATGTTGTTGGGGTCCCTATTATTATGAGTGTGTGCTTTATGCATGGTTGCATGGGTGTCCAGCCCCATGAGTCCCACACCTTTGTGTGGAGACCAAATTAGAAGGAGAGACTTGTGTAAGGCAGCACACTTGGCTTGTGGGATTTATAATGACGAAAAAGGGGAAATCTTTATAATAGGACATTTATAGATTTAGATATACATTCTAGAGATTCAGGGTTTGAGATTCTCTTTTCTAAGGGTTAGACAAAAGGAGAGGAGGAGTAAGTGACAACAAAGAAAAATTGGATTTTTCCTTCGGTGTTCCATCCAATCAATCAAGAAGTCGCTGCATGATAGTTCTTTGTTTGCCATCGCCATGTTTTAGATCTCATCACAACAAATGACTCTTTGGTTATAATATTTCTTCTTCTTTACAAAAAAGGACTATGGGTGAGGTGAATGAGGGTTTTTTGGAGGCATTAAGAGGTAATCTTGTATTTCTCAAGTTTCATGTAATGTCTCACATTTGGATATAACTTGAGAAACAAATATTATACTCTTTATTAATTACTGGATACTCTCTCGAGTTTGTCCCGTGGTTCTTCCTTCATGTTGGAGGATTTTTCACATAAAATTTGTGTAGTGGTTTGGTGACTGACTATTTTTGGTGGTAATGTCATCTTTATTTTACCATATTTATTCATATACAAACGAGAAGGCATCATCATCCCAACATTTCCCACCATCATGTAGGCTGTCATGCAGGAAAACTGTCTTGTACAGCTCCCTACAGAATGCTTCCCGCCAGCTTCAATTTGAATCTTTGTTTCCTGAAGCAAATGAATTCAGACCACTGATAAAGAATTCATGATTGGAGACATCATCTATCTATGACAGGCTCATCACGTTACCTGTCTATGTGAAACTTCGGGTCCCATTCAATTTATGACTGACTGAAAATGAAGAAAAACACAGTTTGGTGCTGATTATTGGTTAGTTGGGGCCTGTATTCATATAAGTTTCCAGAAGAATTTGGAATCCCCCAAATTTTAGAATTAGCAAATGCTGCTCATCGTAGAATATGGAGAATTCCTGCAATTGCAATTTTGTGTTTGGGTAGCCTTTGAAATACTAGCGGGAACCGAATTCAGACTTTAAAAATACAAATGACATTTTCACATAGGGATTAATAAATCCCTTAGAATTCAAATTTTGAGGGATTTTAGAATTAGCAATCTAGAATTTTGGTTTCAGCAAACACGAATTATCATTCCAATCCCATTTAAGAATTTGAGGCTATAAGGGAAATGCTTGAGACAAAATCACTACAAACCAAATTAATTACACTATAAATCTGATTATACCCAATGTAGAATTCTTTGGAGAATTTTATAAATTCTACAAAATGCCAAGTGTATATAAGATTCTGGACTACTAAACAAGCAGTAGTATCATGCACCCCAATGCAGCAGGAACAAAATGAGAGTTAAAAGAGAAAGAAAGAAGATAAGGAAGTAGAAACCTTGGATAAGATTAGCAAAGACAGAAAGGGAGAACCTTAGTCATTTTGGGAGGCGGCAATGGAAGGGAGAAAGAGAAGCTGGCAGATGTAGACATTGGCTCAGAGAGCTGAGTACTTCACTCGAAAAACTGAGGGATTAGAATTTCTTTAGGCTTTCAGATGCACTACTCGCGCCAGTACGAGGCGGGAACGGATTCTGCCTCGAATCTGAATCTCAGGATTGGACTTCCACAGATCATTCTCGATGAGAGAGATGAGACAGAGTTGTCTCCACAAATAGGAGAAAATGCCCTTCGCTCTCGTGGAAGTCCACTTCCATACGATCTCGACCGAGACTCTTCTGCTGGCCGTACGTAGGTCGGGTACAGTCATTTTCTTTTTATTATTTTTCACACTTATTTTTTAATGAATTTTATAAATCATATTAATTAAAAAAAATTATCAGATATATTCAACTACAATTTTTTTATACACCCTAGATTTGCTGTGGTATGCTTGGGTTATGGTTTACTTTAGTTTTCTGCCTGTATAGCGACTGATCAACAGTATTTCTGTGAAACAAGCAATGGAGAGACCTATCACTTATTTGAACGGAGGAAGTCGTGTCGGGAGTCCGAATACGGAGGCTGTAGATATCTCTCTAATGAAGGAAGCGCAGGGGACGTCTAGAAAGAAGGTGGGGGCTAAAATAAAAAATTTAAATACGAAATTTTTGATATTTAATATATTATTATAAGTAATATTTAATTAAAATATTCTACACAACAATTTTTTAAACTTAAAAAAATCAAGAGGCCAACAATACAGAGCATTGAAAAATTTACCCATCTGAATAAAATTAGCATATTCATTTTCTATATAATTTGAATAAGGGTAATTATTTAGACACGAGAATTTTCTTTCAGCAGACACAGGTTTTCAATTTTTTTAATTGGAAATTACCATTTTGCCCTTCCGCTTCGGCACCGTCCGGACGTGAGTTAAGAATATTTTTACTTCGTTCAGACCATTATTCATGCGTAAATTCCATTCATTCGGACGGTCTACAGATGCCACAGTAATGCATAATGCATTAATTAAAAAAAACTATATAATTCCTATAATTTTGAATAATAAAATCTCCTTTAAAACTTTAAAGTTATTTTTTAAGCACTGTGTATTTCCAAAATTTCTCAAATTGAATATCCGGACTAATTATGATAACCTGATAAAAATACTTTAAGACTTTAAGGTATTTTGACACTCCCAAATGTTTAAAACACAGTGTTTTACAAATAAATGGTATATCGCGGTTGTGCCGAAAATACACTTTTGGAAGTCCAAATGATAAACTGTAAAAACCGTTGAACTCCAAATTCAAAACTAAACAAATATGTGAAATTTGAAAACTTAATTATTTCAAATGATTGTTTAACTGGATTTTTTTTGTTTTGAAGAAGGGATGGAATTTGGGATGGGAAAAGGTCACCTATTTTTTATAAACAATCATTTAAAAGATCTAAGTTTTCAAATTTCACATATTTGTTCAGCTTTGAATTTGGAGTTCAACGGTTTTTACGGTTTGTCGTTTAGACTTCCGAAAGTGTGTTTTTCGGCACAGCTGAAGGATACCCTCATTTGTAAAACACTGTGTTTTAAGCATTTAGGGGTGTCAAAAGACCTTGAATTCTTAAAGTATTTTTATGAGATTTTCGTAATTAGTTCGAATATTCAATTTGAGAAATTTTGAAAATACACAGTACTTAAAAAATAACTTTAAGGAGATTTTATTATTCAAAACTATAGAAATTATATAATTTTTTTTTAACTAATAGTGCACTATTGGAGCGCAGCAAAACAAGAGGGGCCTTCTTCATCCGGGGGCCTAAGGCGACCGCCTTTCTCGGCTAAGGGTTAAGACGGCCCTGCGTACATGTCCACTGGAGGGCGAGTGGGTTCGGCGGGTAATGTCACTCCTGTGGCTTGTCCTAATCAGGGGCCCACAGACCAGAGACCTATGATGGAGATACTCACGAGGATGATGGTTGCGATAGAGAGAACGACACAGATGCAACAAATTTTGTTGGAGCGGTAGGAAGCACCTCTGCAGCCTCCACTACCTCCCTCGCCACCACTGTCACCTGGCGGGGGTTATCATGAGACTAGGGAGATGGTTGCTCTGCGAGAGTTCAAATGCCATTTCCCCTCCTTGTTCAAGGGAGAACGAGACTCGATGGTCGCAGAGGATTGGATTGACGACATCAGTGGACTCCTAGATAAGCTTGGCATCAGGGAACGAGATCTGCAGGTGATTCTACGATGCAACAATATGTGGGTGAGGCTGCCCATTGGTTGGTAGATGGGCCTTCAGAGCAGCAGCTATGGTAAATTGGGACAGATTTCATCAAGTGTTTTGGGCAAAGTACTATCCGTCCGTAGTCAAGGAAGCTAAGATAACAGAGTTCATCAGTTTGGTGCAGGGAAGTGGTATGGTAGTGCAGTATGAGGTGAGGTTTACAGAGTTGGCTCGGTATGCACCTCACATCATGGGGAATGATGAGAGTCCGATGGTTCGAGCAGGGGTTGCACACGATGATTGCACATGCTGCGGTGACCTTGAGGTGTACCACCTCTGTTGAGGTGGTAAAGAGGGTGGTTCTGGCAAAGGATACTACTCTCCGATGCAGTGGGCTACTTTATCAGCCTACAACATTCAGTGCTCCCAGGTCAAGTAGGGGTATTGACAAGTGTTAGCGTTACGTGCGGAAACAAGAAAAATCGAACGGAAATAAACACACAACACAACACAATATTTTAACGTGGTTTGGCCCACCTGGCTTACGTCCACGGAGCGACAGAATATTCACTATATGAAAGAAAAATATATACATGTACAATATTAATGACTCCCTTGAGTCATGAGCCCAAAGCTGAAGTCCCGAGCCCTTTGTACACCCATGTGTAAGACACATCGACGTCACCTCTCAGTTGATATGAATCTCTCTCATACCCAGAATAGTGAACCCAAGTTCTGTGTCCCGCTTTCCTCTACGCTTCCTGCGTTCTACGAGCAACTCCCTATATGCTTCTCAAACGCGAGCGTCTCCGATGATGGTGTGTCCTCGCACACACACACAGATCTCCACCTTTGCTCTGGCAAAGGGGCTTGTCTTTCCAGCCGCACTTCTGCTAGCCGCCACTCACAGATCTGAAAATCCAGATCTGGAGCGGTACTACACTATTGCTTCTGCCCCTCTTTACCAGCAGACAGCATCAGATCTGCGTACCTTTGAGATCCCACCTGTAATGCCCTGCCCTTTTTCACTCGCTTCTTCCCATAAATTCAGAGTGTTTTTTTTTTTTTATATATAACAGAGTAGAGTGATAGAGCGCGCGACGTCACAACGCAAGCTAAATCCGAACTCCCAAAGTCCGACCCTTAACTGGTATGTGTGTATGGAGCAAGTCCACGAAAATGGTTCACACATAATAATATCAACTTGAGGAATGAAAATCATAAACTGCAGAATCATAACATCAATTTGCGGAATCATAATAGAATCAAGTTTTATTCCATTTAGATAGCAAAGTACGTCAAGTCATTAATCATCATTATCATAACGCAATTATCCAATAAAATATCCAACCATAACAAATCCATCTAAGTTATTACAATCCGAATTAATACTCAAATATAAGCCTATGAGTATCTTAAAAAAAATATAAACTAAAAACGTTCTAAGCTCCTATGCTTGTCCCTTTCCTCGTTCAGCGTTTCCCTCATTTCCTACATCATCCACTAAAGGGTAGAAGTAGAGTGTTAGTATAACGCACCCAGTAGGTATTCCAATTAGGGTTAACACATGGGTTAGTACCAACAATCCAGATATAATATATATCAAAACCAGTTATAATAAATCATTCCATACTTTCAAATCATTGTATCCAAAACAGTGTATGATAATAGAGATCCAATCACACAGATAAAAACCAGAAAACCTTGCATGATAATAAAGGTCATAATCATGTCGATTCAATGCCATGCCATGCTATCATATGCAATGAGTCCCACCCATCACAAAATATAGGATATACTCTTGATGGAATTCTCCTCATCAAAGTATCTTCCTGGTGGAATGCTCGTCACCAAGGTCTTCTCTTTTGATGGAATTCTCCTCATCAAGGTATTCCCCATAGTTGCCTTACGGACATTCCGACGGAGTGTGGGCTCTTTTTACTTAATATCCTCTTGATGGAATTCTCATCATCAAGGTATCCCCTGATGGAATGCTTATCACCAGGGTCTTCATACATAGTATCCTCTTGATGGGATTCTAATCATCAAGGTTTCCCCCCACGAGAGTTTTACGGACGCCCCGACGGAGTGTGGGTCCCCGGTTACCTATTATCCCTCCCATGCCATGCATGATATGTAAATACCACATGCTATGCAATTATACAAAATCATAGCATTTAAAAGCTCATATTAAAACACATGCTATTTTATCAAATAAACATAGCACATAAAATTATCATTTGAAATATATCCTTTGCAATATAAATTCATTAAATAAAGATAAAAATAATGTACCTAAACTCATGGTTTCAAAGAGGTGAAATCCTACCAAAGACCGTTACGTGTCCTTGCGTCTTTCGTCCGGTAACCGCTCACGATCGTAAACACCTGGTGAGGTCCCATTACCTTATAATATAACAATCAATCAAAACCAAGTCTCACTTGATTCACAATATTTTAAATCCATAAACCAATCCCATGGTTTATCATTTTCAGCCGTTATTACCAAAATGCCATTATACATATCCATAGCCATTTTACCTTCCCTATTTTCATATATTTACAAGATTGCCATCCATGGCTAATATAACCCAATATTCTTATTTACAATATACTTAAGCTAATAATTAACCCATTAATCCAAATTCATGGGGTTTGGCCATACCCATGGCCGAATCCATGATCTTTCATTTTTGGTGATAATTACAAAATTGCCATTCGAGGTTAACCTTTCATTTTAGCAAGTATTTACAACCTTGCCATTGCCTAAAACAACTTTAGGCTTAGGTTCCAACACATAGGTCCATTTATTTATTTTAAACATGTTAGGTCCATACATGAACCCTAAAAAAATATCTTAACCACTTAAGTCTCTAGAGAGCCTCATGGGGTTCGGCCAGACACCATGGCCAAACCCATGATCCTCTATTGTGGCCTTTAATTACTCTTTTGCCATTCATAATATTTCATGACCAATAACATACTTAAATCCATTGTATACTTGCTCAAACATCCAATTATTTATTCATGATTCACATTACCAATAACCCATAAAAATGGTCCATCATCTTAGGTCCATAATTAGAAAGTCTATAAATAGAAACTTTCTAAATTCAATATACAACTTCCATAAATAAAAGCTTTCTAATTAGTATCCAACTTCCATATTTGAATCCATAATTCAAGTTGCCTTTCAACAAATCCATATTTAGAAGGTTTCCAATTTAGCACCCATTCTTCCATAATTGTAAGGTTTTCCAATTTTAATCTTTACTTTCCATAAATAGAAACTTTCCCATTTTAAACTCCTCCTTCCAAAATTAGAAACTTACTAATTTAAACTAACTTCCATAAATAAATGCTTTCTAATTTGGCAACCTCTTTCCATAAACTAGATAGTTTCCTAAATTAGAAACCATCTTTCCATAATTGGAATGCTTTCCAAATTTAGCAACGTCTTTCCATAAACTAGATAGTTTCCTAAATTAGAAACCATTTTTCCATAATTAGAAACCATCTTTTCATAATTGAAATGTTTTCCAAATTTAGCAACCTCTTCCATAAACTAGATAGTTTTCTAAATTAGAAACCATCTTTCCATAATTAGAATGCTTTCCAAATTTAGCAACCTCTTTCCATAAACTAGATAGTTTCCTAAATTAGAAACCATCTTTCCATAATTGGAATGCTTTCCAAATTTAGCAACCTCTTTCCATAGACTAGATAGTTTCCTAAATTAGAAACCATCTTTCCATAATTGAAATGCTTTCCAAATTTAACAACCTCTTTCCATAAACTAGATAGTTTCCTAAATTAGAAACCATCTTTTCATAATTGAAATGCTTTTCAAATTTAGCAACCTCTTTTCATAAACTAGATAGTTTTCTAAATTAGAAACCATCTTTCCATAATTGGAATGCTTTCCAAATTTAGCAACTTAAATCCATCTACCATTCCAAAACAACCCATGGGGTTCGGCCATACACCATGGCCGAACCCTATGGTTCACAATCCTTTTTATTAAATGATTCAAACCCCTATTAACCAACTCCAATACACCTCCATTTCAAAATTAAAACATAATTAACCTTTCCCATCACTTTAAATCCTTTAAAATTTATTAATAACCTTTCGCATGGCAAACCCAATGGTTCATCTTATTCCATGGTTTTTCTTCCATAAAATAACCAATCATCTTTCATGGGGTTCGGCCATAGTGGGCCGAACCCTATGGTTTATCAACTTCTTCTTAAACCACTTTAAATCCCTTTTAAAACATGCATAATCAGTCCATGGTTTTCAACCCAAAAACCCATAATTTAAACCATGTCTTTCTATGGTTTTTGTCATTGAAATTCATTAACCAACTCCCATATTTTTCCTCATTAAAACGACATAAATTATAAGCAACAACCTTCCATGGGGTTCCGCGCTTCATCATGGCCGAACCCTATGGTTTATCCAATTCTCTTAAACCATCTAAACCATAAATCAAAACATCAAACTACTAACCGTTTTCCGCGATTGATTCTTTCTCCTCCAATTCTTCTGCTTTCTTCTTGATTTTTCCCTCTTGCTGGCTGCTCTTTCTTTCTCTTGTTCTTGCCGTGAATGTGGATTGAGATAGAGAGAAAAATCAGCTAAAGTGGTAATGCCGTGCGCCCCTCTCCATGTATCTCTTTATAAGTTCTCCTGAGTCTCATATTTAGAAGGTACTTAAAATAAACAATGCCCCCTTAGGCCGTGCGCCCCTTGTGTTTTTCTTATTTAATAAAAACTCCAATCAACCAATGCTTAATTGCCGTGAGCCCTTATGGTTGCCTCTCTTGTATCTACTTTCCAATTAGTCCAATCTATACTTAGATAGTACCATGCGCCCCTCTCCCTTTAATTTAGTCATTGCCTTAATGCCATTTTAATCTTGGAAAGACCCTCTTTAAAATAAATCTAGCACATGCGCATATCTTGGATATGCCATGTCACATACGGCCATGAAATCTCTATACACGGCCATGCATCTATCTCATTCCTAAAAATCTTTATGCGCATAAACATAGCTTGTATATCTTTCCACATGGCTAAAACATCATCTATATTTATTTGAACATCTTCTTTAGATATTCTAGCATATCAATGTGGATATGAAAATCCCACATATATCTCATGCGCATAAAATTAATTCAAATCCCTTATTGCATTACTAATTAAGTCTAACCCCATTTAATTTATTTGAAACCATTTACCAAAACCGTTGGGTCTTATTTGGGCCAATGACCCAGCTCTTTGCCCAATTTAAGGTTCATAACTAATATTCATAAATTAAATGGATTATTTTCATACAAAATAACTAACTTAAAATCCGAGGTGCTACACCACCCACTTGCATTACAGCCATGCATTCCTTCACAAGGATGCATGCAATAACTGCATGTTGACATGTAGTCAACGTCCATCATCCATTGCTCATGCTGAGACTTCCTCCATGGTAGCCAATGAAGGCACACCTTAGTTGACGTGTCTTACAACCCTTTTGTAGATAGCAACTAGAAACCATACAATTGGCAACTGTCATGTAATCATACACCCCCCATCGTTGCCTACAAAATAGCCTCCATATTTAGAAGAACCCATCCAGATTAGGACTCCCTCATGCTGCCTTGTAAAGTTTTGCATGTCCAGTTTAGAATCCAACATATAGAAGCCTTGCACTTCTATTACATACAGCTGTCCCACTTTGAATTAGAAAGACCCCATTCGGCTAAGCCCAATTTAGCCTCACCTTCTAATTAAATTCAAGCTGATAAGATTTGGTCTTCTTGCCATGATTAGAGTTGTGAATCCTAGCCATACAACCCTAACAATCTCCACCTTGGCGAGAATTCACCGACCAACTACAAAGACGAACTGAGTCACCGACCTTGTTCCACCTACATCGCAGCTCCACCTCTCAGCAAATGACCGCTCTTGGCTTTGCTCCTTTTTTGCTTGTTTTTCCCGACTGAAAAATAAATCCAGCTTCACAACCGCAACACATCCTTTCTGCCTACTGTACCCTTCACAGTCTCTTGTGTAGGCGTCCCCACACAAACTCATGCTGCTGCCATTTGTTCCTTTGAGAAACTCCAGCAGATTTTACACAATCACCACCATGTATTGCTGTCCAGAGAGATACCTCTCTTCTCTGGAGAGACTGAACTGAGAGACTCCACCTTGCTGATGGTTTGCTGCCACCTTCCACGCATACATGGTCTCAAGTCTAAATAACACTTTGCACACTGCTCACACACCGTTTGTATTGGCA
Organism: Chimonanthus praecox; assembly: GCA_022113865.1. Taxonomy (NCBI): domain Eukaryota; kingdom Viridiplantae; phylum Streptophyta; class Magnoliopsida; order Laurales; family Calycanthaceae; genus Chimonanthus; species Chimonanthus praecox. Next base: position 119,599 of record JAINRJ010000126.1, read on the forward strand.
GCACCCTTTGTAAACTCTTGTGTTGGCAGCACTTTGCTTGCAGCCAGCGCACTTCCTCCTTTGTTCTGCTAAGCACGACACCTGCTATGGTCCGGCCAGCCAGCCCTTTTGTAGATATACTTGCTACACCTGTTCTCAAGGTGCAACCCCTCAATCGTATAATCAGAGCCTTTCTCATTGCTGTGTTTTATAGCCAGATCTGACCCTAGTGTACTGTATACACCTTTGTGCACCCATAAAGCACGTGCGCTGACGCTGATGTCTCCACCTATTATGAAGAATCTGCAGAACACCGATCTGCAATCCTCGGTGCTGTACTCCGTTCACCCTCGAGTCCCTGGTCTCCAACCAAAGCTCTGATACCACTTGTTAGCGTTATGCGCGGAAACAAGAAAAATCGAACGGAAATAAACACATAGCACAACACAATATTTTAACTTAGTTTGGCCCACCTGGCCTACGTCCACGGAGCGACAGAATATTCACTATATGAAAGAGAAAGATATACATGTACAATATTAATGACTCCCTTAAGTCATGAGTCCAAACCTGAAGTCCCAAGCCCTTTTTACACCCATGTATAAGACACATCGATGTCACCTCTCAGTTGATGTGAATCTCTCTCATACCCAAAATAGTGAACCTAAGTTCTGTGTCCCGCTTTCCTCTACGCTTCCTGCGTTCTACGAGCAACTCCCGATATGCTTCTCAAACGTGAGCGTCTCCGATGATGGTGTGTCCTCACCACACACACAGATCTCCACCTCTGCTCTTGCGAAGGGGTTTGTCTTTCCAGCCGCATTTCTGCTGGTTGCCACTCACAGATCTAAAAACCCAGATCTACAACGGTACTGCACTATTGTTTCTGCCCCTCTTCGGCCATTGAGCTGTCCTCCAGACAGCATCAGATCTGCGTACCGTTGAGATCCCACCCACTTGCATTACAACCATGCATTCCTTCACAAGGATGCATGCAATAATTGCATGTTGACATGTAGTCAACATCCATCATCCATTGCTCATGCTGAGACTTCCTCCATGGTAGCCAATGAAGGCACACCTTAGTTGACGTGTCTTACAACCCTTTTGTAGATAGCAACTAGAAACCATACAATTGGCAACTGTCATGTAATCATACACCCCCCATCGTTGCCTACAAAATAGCCTCCATATTTAGAAGAACCCATCCAGATTAGGACTCCCTCATGCTGCTGTGTAAAGCTTTGCATGTCCAGTTTAGAATCCAACATATAGAAGCCTTGCACTTTTATTACATACAGCTGTCCCGCTTTGAATTAGAAAGACCCCATTCGGCTAGGCCCAATTTAGCCTCACCTTCTAATTAAATTCAAGCTGATAAGATTTGGTCTTCTTCCCATGATTAGAGTTGTGAATCCTAGCCATACAACCCTAACAACAAGAAGAGAAATAGGCCAACATCTCATCAACCCTAGAAGTTTCATTCAGGCCCCCAACAACAGATTTTGGCCAGGCCAATGAAAGGTGGTTAGCCTAGGCAACTTATATGCTATCAGTGCCATCAGGTCGGTCACACTCAAAGGGAGTGCCCTTAGCGTCAGGGTGGTTAGCCTAGGCACATGGCCTTTATTGTTACAATTTTGGAAGGGATGGACACTTCGCCAAGGACTGTAATCAGAGTAAGGGCCAGAATGTGGTGGTGGTTCCTGCGCAAGTGATTGTACATGCCCCTACCTATGTGCAGATGGCACCAAGCACCTCCACCGGACAAAGTTCAGCACCTCCTCAGAGGGACCGAGGCCATGGTAGATCTAGACCGGTGACTCATAGTAGAGTTAATTCTGGAGTTTGTGCCACCAACTGTGATGCAGGGTTGCATGGTTTTTGGGTATAGATTTTTATTTGATTCTGGTGCTTCGCACTCCTTTGTTGCTTTGAGTTTTGTCGTTAGGTCCAGCTTGAGGATAGAATTAGCAGAGACCCCAATCTCTATCAGAACTTTGCTAGAGAGGATAGAGGTTGTAAATCGGATTTGTCGGTCATGTGTTCTGGCCCATTGGGGCTTTGTCACGAGTTTTTGATTTGCGAGTTATGGATATGTCAGAATTCGACGTTATCCTAGAGATGGTTGTTTCTCCTACAAGGTTACCTTTTTGGACAGTTATCGTAGGAAGGTGATGGGTCTTTCACTTTCGAGAGATGTCTTTGTTGAGCGGCTTAGCTCAACTTTCAATCCAAGTGTTGAAGAGTTATGTGGTTTGGTACCAACTTGAGTTGGGAAGGTTCGGCGCAAGTGGATCTTGAGATGTTTCGTGTGGTCCAAGAGTTCCCGGATGTCTTTCTCGATAAGCTCCATGGATTACCACCACACAGAGAGGAAGAGTTTGTGATTGACTTACTCCTCGGTACAAAGCCCATTATGATTCCTCCTTGTTGGATGTCACCTGTGGAAAAATTGAAGTTGGAAAGTCAACTCCAGGAACTGGAGACTCTTGGTTTCATTCAACCCAGCGCTTTATCTTGGGGCGCACCGGCATCATTTGCCATGAAAAAGGATGGCTCCATGAGATTATGTATAGACTATCAACATTTAAATAGAGTCATTGTGAAGAACAAGTACCTGCTGCCGAGGGTTGATGATCTATTCGATTAGTTGAGAGGGTCCCGATGTTTTTCAAAGATAGATCTTCGTTCGAACTACCATAAGGTGAGGGTGCGGGATTGTGATAGTAAGAAAACAACATTTCACACCCCTTTCGGTCACTTTGAGTTTGTTTTGATGCCATTTGGAGTGACCAATGATGCTATTGCAACATTCATTACTCTTGGGGTAACTTTTCATTACTTCATAATTCTTATGATTATTTATGATAGATTTTGCTGAGAAATTCTTTGTTTGTATAAAAGATAAGGATATCAACGGTATAGATGGCTTATTAATCCATAAATGGCATGAATTTGTATGTGTTTTATAATGGGATTATTTACTAAAAATACTTTGAAACTTGTGAATCCTGTCAAACTGCTTGGAACTTTTTTTGAGAGGCTGCCTCGTACATCTAGGTCGGATATTTTCGGATGAAAACAATACATAATTCATACTGAAAAATAATTGAAATGATAATTATAAAAATTAAAAAACAATTGAATATGCTTAGATACTATGGCATATTGGTTATTATGAACCAATAAAACGGGTGTTATGGATCACTGTGATGGGCCAATATAATAGATCCATATCAACCGTATTTATTTTATACAGACAATGCAGTACATATCAACATATATAAAATTGATATATATTAACCTGACTTCTTTACCATTGATTAAGACTAACATCTTTACAATATATCTCATAGGGGGCTGATACTCTATTGACAATGTTTAGTTAACTCAATAACATTTATATTATTTATTATATTATATTGCATACATGTAAACATAAATTGATATATAATATAAACAACAAAAGTCTCAGCTTCGAATCTTGTAATAATTCAATGTCTATGGCTTACAATAAGCTGCGTACATATAGAGTTTTATTCAATGCCATCGTACTTAAAAGAGAAGTGGAGATCTTAAAATTCTTCAGCGCAAAAAAAAAAAATCATTAGACACTAATAACCAAACTAAAACTCAAACTCAAACTCAAATGAACCTTAACCAAAACTGTATCTAAATCGATCTAACTAATACTTATGGACGCTTATCTTAATACGGACAAAGTTTGTTAGGAGACACGAGATAAGTGAAATTCTCATTTTACCTCTACTAGTGTACTGCTCATCAAGTACCAGTGTATCGATATACAGAACATATATATACAACGGCGTATTATAGGTATACTGGTACTTGATGAGCGGTACATCAATATAGATAAATTGGGAATTTCATTTTATCCCTCATCTCCTAACATATGTTGTCCGTTTTAGGTGTTTGAAACTTTGAATTTATCTCGTTTATTCAATGACCAGCCTCAAGTTTATTCTTAATCAAATTAGAAGGCTGATCATATGACATTGTGGGCCCTACGTGCGGACTCACGAATTAAAATATTGATAGTTCATTTCGAAAGTTTGTGTTTGAGCACATGTCCCATATCGAATTATTTTGTTTGGATGAATGTAGTTGTATTATAAAAAATATAAACATGTAGAGATTAAAACTAATTTGAATTGACTAAACTTTTAAAAGTTTTAAAAAAAATATGATTTAATACTAAATAAAGTGACTTTGTTAGCCATATACTCAAATATAAACCTTATAAATAAAACCATTATCAGTCCAATTAATGAATACCATCTGCAAATAGTTAAAAATAGAAGTAGGACTGAAACTTGGGTGGATCGGACCGAGTTTTAATAAACTCAATCCGACTCATATAAAAAATTATTGAACTTAAGCCGAATCAATCTGACCCAAATTGCTTAATCCAACCAACCCCCGAATTGCTGACCTGACTCAACCTGAATGTTGAACTGAATTACTGGCCCGACTCAACCCGTGTGCTATATTAAATTTTTGAGTGGGTCAGGTCAGGCCAATTTGGATCGGGTTAATTCTAAAAAAGTTTGACCTAACCCGACTTGAATTTTGTTCGATTTTTTTTTCTTCAATTCAATCCTATCCTAATTTAAAAAATGTAAAACCCAATCGATCTGACACAAATTGTTCAATCCAATCTGACCCGAATTGCTAACCTGACTCAATCTGAATGTTGAACCGAATTACTGACCCGACTCAACCCGTGTGCTATATTAAATTTTTGAGTGGGTCGGTCGGGTCAATTTGAGTCGGGTCAATTCTACAAAAGTTTGACCTAACCCGACATGAATTTTGTTCGATTTTTTTTTCTTCAAATCAATCCTATTCTAATTTTAAAAATGTAAAACCCAACCAGCTTGATTTCTGGTGTGGGTTGAATTAAAACCCGACCCAAGTTTCACTCCTAAAAAGAAGGTCAGCGAGTGGTAATCACAAATTAAACTGAGCCAAACTAGTTTCTCTGCAAGCTGGGTTTATTTAGTGACTAAGTTTCGATTCTGCAAAGTAAATGTCTCCTTGGACGTTAGAACAGAACCATCGATGATGGCAAAAAAAAAAAAGAAGAAAAAAAAATCTTGCTTCACTTTCATTCATTTGTCTTTAATGAAATATGACTGCTACCCATAATATTGCATTTTTTTGTTGAAATAGAATAATTTTTTTTTTCATTTCAGCCGATATTTTGGTGATATATCAGGATTTTATTTTTCTTTTTTACACAATTCGATCCCAAAATGGGTTAAAGCTGCTGATATTTTAGCAGAATTTTTTTGACTAACTAAACGTTTGATAAATTTGTTTTGGTAGACATTCAAAACTTTACTCCAAATCCCTAATGAAGTTTCTAGGTTATGGCTGGTACATGATATAGTCCACTAATTCGATGGTTCAGATTGGTATCCAAATTGCAAAATTATAGGTTCATGTGCTTAGGAAAAACTACAAGTGTCATATAACAATGAATTAAAAAATATTTATCAAATTTATTTATAAGTGTCAATTACAATATACAAAATAAATAACTTTAATAATAAAAATTATTAATCTATTTCACAATTAGATCTAGTAAAATTTGACCTGATCCAATTATCCAAATTGAACCTGAATTTTCTAATCAAATATCAATTTAAAATTTTGTAACCTAAATTTAAAATAGTCAAATAGACATGAATCACTGACTCATTTAATAAATAAATAAATAATGAATCGAGAATTATTGACTTGAATGAGAAATCAAGTCAATTCGACAAAAGCATTATGCCTCACAAAGTGAGGGTCTTATGTTCGAATGATGCTTAACTTCAAAAGACCACTCCTCATTTACATATTTCGAAGATTATTCCGGTGAAATGTCTCCACAACGTTGATAAAAAGAAAAAAACCTATAAAAGGCCTCTCAATTGCTCACTTTTTGTCGAAATCACCGAAGCTCTGCGTTCTTTTCCAAAGGACAAGTCCAAAACAAGAAAATGTTTAGTGAATTACGTAATGAATTTAACAAAAAAAAACCTTTACATCGCAGGAATACAATTTTTTGGCAACTTTTGGAATTCGGATATCCGAATATGCGCTTCAACTAGTTAGTATAAATGTATAACAGATGCTTGCCTGAATCTCCCGCCGCCGCCACTCTCGCCGTTCTGTTCTTTGATTCAGTTCTCTGGTTGATTGACTGGAAGAAATCCCCTTGTTTTTCATTCATGAAATCTCTACTCATTCTCTACCATTGAATTCATCCCATTTTTCTGAGTTTTCATTGATCTACCAGCAAACATGCCACTTACCCAGATTTACCAACATCACCCTTGAATCAGAGAAATCAAAGTAGAACACCCATGGACTGAATCCAATCACGGAATCCGAAAAAGCAATTAAGTAAACTAGAATTCCGACACCAACAAAGCAATCATCCAATCCAAAACTCACAGAATAGCACCCAATTCCTTGCATGTACATGCTAAGATCTGTTTCTTTCTTATCAGATTCAGTTTTTTCTTTTAATTGTATAAATACATAAAGCAAACTAGCACTCGAAGAGGTCCCTCGACGGAAGGTGAGATGTCGGAGACGGCTCAGAGGTTGGTGTTTGTCCAGGATGCATTGAGAAATGTTTGTTCTGAAGCACTCCGAAGGTCTTTTCAAGCCCGACAACTTGGCGAAGGAGATGAGTTTACACTCCTCTGCATTCTTCACCAGGTTAATACCCCTAGTACGTCCAAATACTGCTTTGTATGACTCTTTATCTGTAGATTACCTTCTTTATTTGTTGATTGCAGGGCGCCCCTAGGCATAGGCAGTGTAGGCTGCCGCCTAAGGCCTCCAAACAGAAAGGGTCCTCATATACTTAAACTCTTTAATATACCCATCAGAAAGAGCCTCTAAAATCTCACTCCGCCTAAGGCCCTGAGATTTTAAGGGATCTCAGGGCCGGCCCTGATTGATTGTAAATTTTCCTTCTCTGAATTGAGGAAGACACAACAAATCTTGTATCTCATTTTATACGCAGAGCAGTATGTAAGAATTCATGCTTTTTTCTTTCCAAACAGATGAAAAATCAAACCAAATAGAACAGAAATGAAATGGTTATTTACTTATCTCTTCTGCATTTTCACCTCTCATTGTTCTCAGTGGGATATAAGAGCAAAGTGGACTCGAGATCATTATTCGGGGCAAACAAGAACATCATCAGGGATGCAATTGCAAAGAAGTTGGAAGAGTACAACAACAATCCAATACTTACTGAGATTCATAACCTGTGTCAGACGCTAAGGTTGTATGATAGAAACTCACTTAGCCAAAGCTTTTAAAATTGCTAAACAAAAAGCTGCAAATACTACTTTAAAACTTCTCATTTCTGAAACAAAAACAGAAGGGGTTCGGCCGTTTGGCATGAATCACCTTTTGTGAAAGAATACTGGTTCAAATATGCTTATTTGAACTCTCATGGTTCGCCTCACCGCCACAAACCCGCTTTAAAAATCAAGGTCTTGAGTTCAATTCACGCTCAACTCCAAAAGGCTACTCTCTCCCAATTGTATGAATTTGGAAAGTTTACACAGGCTCCAAGAATTAGTCGAGTGAGAAGCCTGGACACCTTGGTAAAAAAAAAAACTGCTTATTTAAAAATAAATAAAGTTTGGTCATATTCATGAATCAACTTTTCTAGGTCTGCAACTTGGGTGGGACGGGATGGTTTTTGATCTACCTTAGCTTAGATATGAATTGCAATTAAAGGGCTTCAGCCTGAGTCTATTCCGTAGTTAGCTCGAATTAGTCAAACCTGGTCTTAGGCTGCACATGGGACTTGAGTTTGATTTCATGCTTGAACCCCTATACCCATCCATCCCGGTTTTCTAGATACTCCATCAACATTAAATTTCATAACTCCAAAAAGCTATTAAAAAAATTTCAAAAATTTAGGCCGAAAATAAATGGAGCCAATAATCAATACATAGCTCTAATTTGATTATATTGTTCATGATTTCAGGTTAAGTTCAGAGTAAAAGTGACAGCAGCAGCTTCACCAAAGATAGTTTCTCTGATAGCTGCAGAGAAATTAGGGGCAACATGGATAGTCCTCGACAGGTCAGTCTAATACATGGCAAAGAGGTTTGACAGGGTTAGCTGAACTTGCTAAGCACTACACAAAAAGTTCTTAGACATTTCTTGAAAAACAAAAAGAAAGTCCAAACTCTACAAGGTTCAGTACAAATAGTACAAAATTTTGCAAGTTCATCCAGAAAAAAAAAAGAAAGATTAAAGAAATCCCAATTGCTATTATTTCAGGAATACAGAGATACTGAGGTTTTTTCTAGCAGAAAAAAAATGAGGACTACCATCTATTTTATGTTGGGCAGTCGAACGAGTTCCGCATCAGGTAGTGAAGAGGGAGATTTAGAGACTTATATTGGACTTGGATCACTCCACTTAATGAGCTAATCTTTTGGACTAGATACCCAGTCCTAACATCTTATCAGTCAAATATTTTCCTGCTTAACTTTTGCTGGTGTGTTATTACAGGGAAATGAAGAAGAATAGAAGTTACTTCTTGGAGCATATGTCTTGCGGGATTTCTAATATCAAGCGTGGTGGCTATGTTAAGAAGTTGAGGGGACCAAAAGGCACAGGAACAAGCAGAGCAGAGAGTTGGAATTGGGAAGAAAGTATGAAAGAAATTGATTCTTATGGTTTAGTTGGTGATGAACCTGAGATCACCAAAGAAATTGACTCATACCAAGTGGTTGGTAGTGAAGATGATAACCAAAGGATCACCCCCATCAACTGATCCTAATACTCCAACCTGATCCTCTACATGGTTGATTCCAATTTTAGGAGTTTGATCATATGGTTGGGAACCAGAGAAAAAAGGAAAAGAAAGAAAAATGAGGCATGTTCCATTACATGAAGAGTTCACCAGATCCAAGGCTTAATGCTGACAAAGGATAGATTCCTACCTGTACAAATTGCTTGGTTGAACCAATAAAAAATAAATGTATTTGTTAATTCAATTACGCATCATTCACTCTCTCTCTCTCTCTCTTTAACTTTTATTTTTCAGGCATTTAAAAGTTAAAACCAGCTTAAATTGTCCCACTTTCCCCCTTTCTTTCTCGTATGGTTAGTGTGTGGGCAGTTGAGGAAAAGTGATTTGTGCAACGGTACTTTTTTTTTTTTTAAAACATATTAAATGATGACGTAAATTTAAAAAAAAATATTATTCTTTTCATTTTATCCATCATGACAGTCAAAATTAGAAGTAACTGAGTATCCGTGTACGAATCAGTAGGACTGGGGGTTGGACTTTTTTCTAGACATCCAGGACTGCGTTTGGACAAGGGAGGTGATGAGAAGAGGTATTACCTCTCCCATTGCACTTGTTTGATAACTAAAAGATAAGGGTAGAAAATCTCAATTTTACTCTTCTTTATCTCTCTACTCTCACTTTTTGAAAATCATTCAAAGGACATTCATAATTAGTTACCCACCCCTCGTTATCCACGTCTGGTTATCAACCCCTCCAAAATTTACCTCTCATCCAAACGCAGCCCTAGGGGTTTGTTTGGATTTAGACCACTCAAGATCTATTCAACTCAAAATTAACCTTATTTTAAAATATTTAAAATTTGACAATTTTCATTTTATAGGTGGCTTTAGAAGATTAGTTGCTGTAATTGCATAATTTAAAATCATCAATTCATTTGAAAAAAAATTAGAAATTATGGAAATAATTTGTGGCGTTTTTATTAGACAGAAAATAATGTAGAATGACATTTTGCAGATTCCACAATTTTACAAGGGATTTTTATTGAAAATACCTTTAAAAGTTTTGTAATTAAAGTGATTTTCTTTTGTCTAAGAATAAAATAGATTAGACTTTTTAGACTTTCCAAATTTTGATTGTTTCAACAACGTTTATTACGTTTATATAGGACGCCCATCCTAACACGGGTGAAATTTGTTAAGAGACACGGAATGGATGAAATTTCTATTTTACCCTTACTGGTGTATCGCTCATCAAATACCGGTGTACCGATATGCGGAATATATAGATGCAACGGTGTCTTATTGGTACACTGACACTTGATGAACGGTACACTGGTAGGAATAAAATAGGAATTTCACTTTATTCCATGTCTCCTAACCGATTTTGTCTGTCTTAAAATGGCTGACCTTTATATACAAGCCATTTCTTCAAAGTTTGTTCACTTTATTAATGAGTTAGAATGTCTATGTTTAAATATAAGGTCCAAAAGGCTAAAAATATACTTGATGGATTTAATTAAAGAACATCGACTACAATGTTTTAGGCATTAAAAAAAAAAAAAAAAGTTAAAGTGGTCAAATTTGAAAAGTCTAATAAACTTGACTTGATTGATATGACTCATAACAATTATTTATGTGCATCACATTTAAATTGATATTTACATTGAATAATTAAAAGATTTAAAAGATTAGAGATTAAAAATAATTTGAAGCAAGTAGATTTTGAAAAAGCTAAAGATATAGCTCAATTAGGTTAAAGTGAATTTTTTGGTCCCTACAGTGCAAATCTTCTAATGAATAATTAAATAGGTTACAAACATTTAAGAATAAAAAATAATTCAAAGTAAATTATTTTGTAGAGACTAAAAATATGATTTAATTGTTTAAAATCAAAATGAATTTTTATAGGCCTTATTTAAGCCTGTATCTTTTCTTGAAATCTATAGTCCTAAGTATTAGAGATAATTTGTGAAAAGTCTATAAAAGCCAATTTTATTATATAAAAAGACGATACTTGGAATTTGGGTAAGTTGAAGTTAGATCAAGTTCAACTTAAACCATTAACTTTAATTCAAATTTAATTTTGAATTTCAATTGAAAAATTCAGAGAAATCAATCCACTCCAATCCAACTAAGCTCAACTCAAATTTGAATTGAATTGATTAAATTCAGGCCGAACACAATCCAACTATGAAACAATATTGGTGGAAAAGTAAATAAAATGAAAATAGTGATAAAAGAGTAAATTTTGATAAAGTACTTTCAAAATGTATAAAATTTTCATTGTGTGAATAATAGATATGACCTACAAGCATAAATAACTTTATCCTATTGAGTAACTTGTCGGATTGCCGTAACTTGATGGGGGGTCTTCCTCTCTGAGATGAAACTGCTGAGGGTTAAGCAGCCGGAAATGGTTGTCAAAAGGTTAAACTTAACATCCATCCAATTAAAGTTGACTAATCCACTAATTAATATCATTATTTTCAAGAATCTACTACTAAATCTCATATTCTTGAAGAGTAATAGCAAAACTACACGTTGAAAGACTTGAGAGTATGAATATTTTATAAAAAGTTTTTTTTTCCCAAGGTTTTAACTAACATATTGATAGGTTTTGGAAATTAGACTCAATATTTTCTTATTGGGATAGTGTGGTTTATATGGAAGTTTTAGGACATTACCCAGTTAAAACACTTTTTGAGATGTTCTGGTTTTACGATGAAGTCATTGAAAACTTTTTTTTTTTTTTCAAATGAGCATCAAAACTAAAAATTCCATGATGTTGTGGTTTTGAGTTGATTTAAGTTAGCCCTTCTTGGGTTGTACCTTTTTGTCTCTTTTTCTTGTTCTTGGGTTATTCCATGTTTTACTCTCAAAGTATTCAATGTAAGTTCCAAACCTTGAAAACATGTTCAGAAAATTGCATGAGTATGAGATTTTCTCTAGTGATCTCTCATTATTCCTCAATTGAGTTTTAAGTTCATTTAGTAATCGTTTTCCTTTCAAAATATAAGCTTCATCTTGTGTTTGACTATTTGTATCGGTTTTTCCATATGTAGGTTGTAGACACGCTTAGGAAGGATGCATGCCGACAATATAGAGTTTCTGGAATAACTTCTGCACCCACAAGCCAGTGGACGTTAGATTCCGATCCCCTTCTAATACCATCATCTTTATCATGTTATTTTCTTTTGTCATAAAACTTCTAATTTTTTTGAATTTATGTGTAGAAAACTACAGGATACCCAGCGTAAAGCTCCTACGGATGAGCCCACTATTCCTAGGGCACATCAATGTTAGGCCATGAGGACTTGAACCCGCAAGCTCTCGCTTCCTGAGGCAGAAGGTAACCAGTTGAGCTACACCTAATGTAACTGCTGCTCTTCCTTTCATGTTCTATTCTATGATTACAAGCATTATTGATTGATAATGTTTCGGTATTTAATAGGTTTCCTGAAGAGCATGGACATACAATTTCTGTGGTTCAGTACTTTAAGAACAAATACAACATCACCTTGGAGTATGTTACATCGCCATCTCTTCTTGTTGTTTTGGCTGCTCAATTAAGTGTAATGTCAATTCTTTTATTTTTGCAGGTTTGAGTACTATAATGGAAGGACAGAGATACTCAAAGAAATTGAATAAAAATCAAGTTACTGCCTTTCTGAAAGCTTCATGCCAACATCCTCATGAGAGGGAAAGAAATATAAAGAAGGTAAAAACATTCAATATTGCAAGTCTTTGTAAGGTGGCCTTTATGATCGCTTTGGTGAGAACAGTTTCACTTGAACTCAATGCCTGTAACTGTTACTTTATTTAAGCAGCAAATAGTTCTCTGTTTTGGTTCTCTAGATTTTGCATTTGCTTCAATATTTCCCCTTATGCTTGCATTTGATACCCCTTCTAGATGGTTGACTATAACAACTACAGTGGGATAAGTTTGCCAAGGAATTTGGTATTGAAGTAAAAGCCGAGCTTGCTTGTGTTCTGCAACCTCCGGTGGTAATAGAATGGCCTAAAATCTCTTATTATATTTCAGTAATTTGTGTTTATGCCACATAAATTTCTATTGGTTGTTTCAGGTCAAGTATCATCCAAGTAGTAATGAGGATGGATCACTACTGTCCTCAAGGGCAGTGGAACATGATCAACAAGGTACTGTAACTTGTTCTATTAATTGATTCTTTTTTTAAACGGTAACAGAAACAAATTTATTCGGAAGAATAACATAGTACCAGAAAGGCATCATATACAATCACCTACTCCAGATAAAAAAAATTACAAATAGCACCATTGATAAGAACCCATAAACCACCCCATGTACTTAACCTCCACCCATTTTCTTTTTCTTTGAACTCGCACAAATTCCCTCCCTCCACCCAACTAAGTGCTGCCTCTGCTCGCTCCTCATCCTCGAAATCAATCTCCAATGATCTTCCCAGTCCAACCATTCTTTTGAGGTGACAAATATCATTTGTAACATGTCATATTGCTTGTGCATGCTATACAATATTCTAGCAGCATTTTTGCTAAGTTCCCTTCATGTTTGGGGATTAATTTGATCGCATTACCAAACAAGACCGATGTTCTACTCCGACCATGTGATTAATATGTTGTGTTTGCTTGATTCTTGCTTGCCATGGCCTTTGTTAATCGTTGTGTGTCTGTCTCAATGTCTTAAAAGTTGCAAGTCCTTGAACCAGTAGTAGTCTATCCAATCCAGCAAATGCCAAAACTAACTCTTGATACAACTTTTGGCCAAATGCAGAAACTGGTTGATGGTGTGGTGAGGTAGAAAATTGGACGTGCTTGACTTATCACTCGCGAAACAAAATGTTGTTGTTTCCTTCTGCCATGAACTCATTTGTTTTGCAGAGATATTGGAATAGATGATGTTTTACCTGTTCATTTAGATCAAATTATTGGTATTACTTTCAACAAACAACACCTACAACCTGGTGGATGCTGCTGTGGTTCATTTAGATCAAATTATTGGGATTTACTTTGCATTTTGAGAAGGCCTTCTGGCTTAATCTTGAGTTTTTGACCGTAGTTGCATCCAATTCTGGTGGATGTTGCTGTGGTTCATCTTGACAAGGCCACTACCCAACTAGTCCTTGTTTACAGAGAAACTTAGGAACTATCATCATATAATTCTTAGTGTCAAATCTAAATCTGTTCTTGTTCACACCCAACATTTTTAAAGCATTTATATGCACATAGAGTAGAGTAATACACTAATTAAAGAGTCGGGTAAATGACAGTGAGCAACAAAGTGATAGAACCACAAAAAAAGGCAGTAAAATAAAAACAATGGCAAATGTATGGATAGTATAATCTCTGAATATATTTATTATTAGTTTGAAAAGTAAAGATTTACAGTTCCACCTAAATTGATGAACTGGGAAATTTACAAAACCTGTAATTGTATCCTATAAGAATGTATGCAGAAGACTTGAAGAACAATACGAGCCCCATCAAGAAAAAGGGTAAAAAACATGAAAAATAGCCTAAAAAACTAGCCTGATAGGTGGAGTTGCCCAGCTCCTTATAACTCTCTATTTCCCCCTTTTCTCAACTGATGTGGGTCTCATTTGCAGCCCCAACAACGGAAACCTCCCAAGCAAACAAAATCAGTACAGTCAAATTCCTCCTTAACCCTCTTCAAGATCCTAGAGGAATCAATATGGCCAAGCCTCCATGGCTCAGAGACACAGGCACGAGCAATTGAGGAGTCTTATCTCCTCTTCATCTTCCTCAACAGGGCTTACACCATCAACAGATGGAGCCACCATCGTAGAACCTGAGACAGAGTACAACACGTTTTGAGGAAAGCTCATATGCAGAGCTATCAAAGAAGACATTTCTTGGAGGTGGGTCTTGACATGAAATGGTGCAAGAAGGTCTGAGAGCTTCTGATGGGTGGTAGCATCAGGGATCCGGAGCTTCACCTCAACTTCGATTTCAGTCAATAAGGTCTTGAAGGAAGAAGAACGAGTTAGAGGATCAGGGTTATGAGTCTGGTTGGTTGATAAGGCCAATGCGTTGGGCTTTGTTAGAAGAGTCCTTAGAGTGATCAAGGTGTTGCAGTAGAATGGAAGTGGCAGTGTTGGTGTTGGTAGAGGGTTTGGAAGCAGAGCGCTTACAGGCTTCTTCTAACTCTTCCTTATCCTCAACCTTAACATCCACCTTGCTCGGCTTCCTTCTTAACATTATAAACCTCTCTTCCCTTTGTTCCCTATTTTTTTTCCTTTCTTTAGAATGTGGCAAAGTAAACAAGGATTAGAAAGTTCTCATCAGAAATTGGACCACAAATGAGAATCAAGAAAAAAGAACTCTTGCACTTCACCTTAATAATTAGCTAAAAAAACTTGACAATATTTGATCAAGTTAAAACAAGATAGGATGAAAAAAATTATATCAAACAGCCAGTTTCTACAAGAAGCAGCATACTAAGATCTTTAAGACTAAGAGAAACACGAGAAAATGGCTAGTTGAGAATTACATGATAAATAATTATGTCAAAAAACAACTGCTAGATTATAAAACAAGCAGCATTTGGACCTTGAAATCTAAGAGAAACAAGGGCATTGATAGTTCAGTAGTTGGAAAATGCATGCAAAATCACATTTAACACAAAATGTCTACATTTTAAACAGCATCACAACAAGCCACCAGAGACAATGAAACTGAATTATTGGAGAATATGTCTCATATGGTATAGCATTTGCATTTGATTAACTAGTTTCCACCACTAAAACTAAACAAGTGAAATAAAGTCCATCAACCAAACCATAGATAAGGAGCACAACAGAAAAAAATGACCATCTGATCAGCAGCATAGAGATGAAGAACAGAATTGAACATTGACAAAAACAATACATGCAATTTCCCTATAGTAGCCTCTGAAAGTCATAATACATGTAATATTTATGACATGCAGAGAACAGTGCCCCATTATTGATAATTGACACGCAGTTTCATTAACTGGTTATGAAGGAGACACCCAGAATCAAATAAACTCACACTTTGTATCATTATTTGTTTCAACCACCCATTTGATGTCCCATACAAATTTAAGTTTGTTTCTTTTTTCAATTATTTTATTCTTAGCAGTATCTACCCAGTAACATCAGCTTAAATATCCAACAAGAAAGATAATTTTCCAATGATTTGAATCTGTTTGAAAGATGCACTTGCGAACAAAAAGGAATAAATCATCAATCAACACAGTATCAGGCATCCACCCTTTTGTTATTCAGATGTTCAATTGGGTAGAAAACAATTATGCACATTCACGGCTAATTATTCACATTATGTGAAGAAAGTCAGAAACTACTTATCATGACAAAAAATTGATGATAAAATCCGATAATATCACCCCCAAAAAAATGATCATTGAGAGCATCTCTCAGAATAATATTTGATTTGAATCTGTTGAAAGATGCACTTGCAAACAAAAAAGAAAATCATCAATCAACACAGTATCAGGCATCCACTCCTTTTGTTATTCAGATGTTCAATTGGGTAGAAAACAATTATGCACATTCACGGCTAATTATTCACATTATGTGAAGAAAGTCAGAAACTACTTATCATGACAAAAAATTGATGATAAAATCCGATAATATCACCCCCAAAAAAATGATCATTGAGAGCATCTCTCAGAATAATATTTGATTTGAATCTGTTGAAAGATGCACTTGCAAACAAAAAGAATAAATCATCAATCAACACAGTATCAGGCATCCACTCCTTTTGTTATTCAGATGTTCAATTGGGTAGAAAACAATTATGCACATTCACGGCTAATTATTCACATTATGTGAAGAAAGTCAGAAACTACTTATCATGACAAAAAATTGATGATAAAATCCGATAATATCACCCCCAAAAAAATGATCATTGAGAGCATCTCTCAGAATAATATTTGATTGAACACACTTGTATGGCACACATTTATGACCCTCCCCTGCAGCCCCTATTATCATCCATGAATTAGATAAACACCAAATTCGGATCCATTTTAAATTGCACACACTGCTCGGCACTTGGACGAAAGCTGAGTGATGGAAGAGAGTTCCATTTGAGACATTCATAAATTAGTAGTGGAACTTCAGTCTCTAGACATATTCAAATCTAAAATTGTTCTTGCTCATACCCAACGTTCTTAAAGCATTTATATGCACATAGAATAGAATAATACACTAATTAAAGAGTCAAGTAAATGACAGTGACTAACCAGAACCAGGAAAAAAAGGCAGTAAAATAAAACCAATGGCAATTGTATGGATGGTATAATCTCTGAAGATATTATTGATGTAAAAATGTCAACAGTTAATTTGAAAAGTAAATGATGATTTACAGTTTCACCTGAATTGATGAGCTGGGAAATTTACAAAACCTGTAATTGTATCCTTTAAAAAATTGATGATAAAATCCGATAATATCACCCCCAAAAAAATGATCATTGAGAGCATCTCTCAGAATAATATTTGATTGAACACACTTGTATGGCACACATTTATGACCCTCCCCTGCAGCCCCTATCATCATCCATGAATTAGATAAACACCAAATTCGGATCCATTTTAAATTGCACACACTGCTCGGCACTTGGACGAAAGCTGAGTGATGGAAGAGAGTTCCATTTGAGACATTCATAAATTAGTAGTGGAACTTCAGTCTCTAGACATATTCAAATCTAAAATTGTTCTTGCTCATACCCAACGTTCTTAAAGCATTTATATGCACATAGAATAGAATAATACACTAATTAAAGAGTCAAGTAAATGACAGTGACTAACCAGAACCAGGAAAAAGGCAGTAAAATAAAACCAATGGCAATTGTATGGATGGTATAATCTCTGAAGATATTATTGATGTAAAAATGTCAACAGTTAATTTGAAAAGTAAATGATGATTTACAGTTTAACCTGAATTGATGAGCTGGGAAATTTACAAAACCTGTAATTGTATCCTTTAAAATGAATGCAGAATACTTGAAGACCAATTCGAACCCCATCAAGAAAGAGGGTAAAAAATCAGGGGAAAAAATCAGGAATCCCATCAAAGAAGCTGCTATCAACCAAGTCAGAGGTGAATGAAAGAGATGACTCAGAGACTGCCGACATCGCCTGCGTTCGATCGTAGACATCATAGAAAACATTGGCAGCGTCATAACCTTCCATCCATGGAACCAATGTTGCATCACAGACAGGCCCCAAGATATCTTGGCCACAATAGGTATTGTTGACTTGATCGGGTTGTTGTTTGCCCTGGGCCAGCAATACCTCCCTCCTCTCATTCACACGTTCCTGCAGCTTCTCCAATTCATCTAAATCGTCCATGGCTTCCAATTCGTCTAAATAGTCCATGGCTTCAATGTTAACCCGTTCTTCAATCCCACCCAATTGGGTTTTCTTCTCCTCCGAGATGACATAACTGTTTTCATCTTCGAGTTGCAAGACTCTATTGGAGGAGATGGCAGAGTCCGGTGTCATCTGTTCATCGGCGGCAGGAGGAGACTCGCCAATCTTGGTGAGGTAACGGCGGATGACAGTTTCGGCACTGGTAGGACTGCCAAATACATAGGGTTTATCATCAGAAGGGAGGACGACAACGGCAACGTCGGCCCTGCAGAGGGTTTTGAGCTCTGAGGCTTTCTTGAAAAGACTGGCGCACCTCTTCTTCAAACAGAGATGTCGCTTCCGGCGATCTTCGATTCTGGCCATATTGATTTTACGTTTTCCCATCTCTTTAATCTCTTCCAGGAATGAAAATAGACAACCTTTTTTAGAATTTCAAAGTGATCTCTCACCAGTGTCTGGAAACAACAAATTTCTTTCAGAATTTCAGGACAGATATTGTAATATCAGAAAACAGAAAATCAAAGGTATTGTATCTCTTCGCAGAATGGACGCGTTTGAGTATCCGTTGGAGGTGGGACGCGGCTTTATATTGCCGTAGGAAAGTCACGTGGATGTAGGGAGCACTCGAGGGTTCATAGTCTCGCTCAAAATTGAAAATTGAAATTTGAAATTCAAGTAGTGCCCGCAACGGTCGTTAAATTCTTATTTCGAAAATCATAAAGTTCTTAATAAGTTTTAAAAAAGAAAATTTTAAAATTTTAAAAAAATATTTTTTTAAGAATGAGCATATATTTTTAAATAATGGTCATTTTTAAACCCTTAAAATTTGAAATTTTGATAATTGATATAAATAATGTCCTAAAATTTTTAAAATTTAAAATTTTAGAAATATCTAAAAAATTATAAAATTCATATTCTCAACGGCTCCCCATTTAGATACCGAGCAAATCTGCCAGCAAACATCGAATTTAAGATTTTTAGTGGAAATTACAGTTATGTCCTTCTGTCTGAAATCGATCGCACAATTCTGTTTTGTAAAACAGAATCAATCGATTCATACATGCAATTGATTCGATTTTCATCGATCGATTGATTCAGGTATAGCTATCAATTGATGGATTCAGGTTTAATCTATAGTAATATAGTATATTATTTAAATAATAAAATTTCTTTTAAAACTTTAATGTTATCTTTTAAGCACTGTATATTTTTAAAATTTCTCAAATTGAATATCCGGACTAATTACGATAAGCTGATAAAAATACTTTAAAAGTTTAAGGTCTTTTGACACTCCCAAATGCTTAAAATAGAGTGTTTTATAAATAAGGATATCCCTACGCTGTGCCGAAAACAAATTTGGGAGTGTCAAAAGACCTTAAAGTTTGAAAGTATTTTTATCAGGTTATTTTAATTAGTCCGGATATTCAATTTGAGAAATTTTGAAAATACACAGTGCTTAAAAAAATAACGTTAAAGTTTTAAACGAAATATAAAATTTTAACGTTATTTTTTAAGCACTTTATATTTTCAAAATTTCTCAAATTAAATATCCAAATTAATTACGATAACATGATAAAAATACTTCAAGGTATTTTGACATTCCCAAATGCTTAAAATAAAGTGTTTTACAAATAAGGGTATCCCTAGGTTGTGCCGAAAACACATTTGGGAGTGTCAAAAGACCTTGAAATCTTAAAATATTTTTTATCATGTTATCGTAATTAGTCCGAATATTAAATTTGAGAAATTTTGAAAATACACCGTGCTTAAAAAATAACGTTAAAGTTTTATCTTTCCTTTAAAACTTTAACATTATTTTTTAAGTACTGTGTATTTTCAAAATTTCTCAAATTGAATATCCAAACTAATTACGATAACCTGATAAAAAAACTTTAAGACTTAAAGGTCTTTTGACACTCCCAAATGCTTAAAATAGAGTGTTTTACAAATAAGGGTATCCCTAGGCTGTGCCGAAAACACATTTGAGAGTGTCAAAAGACCTTAAAGTCTTAAAGTATTTTTATCAGGTTATCGTAATTAGTCCGGATATTCAATTTGAGAAATTTTGAAAATACACAGTGCGTAAAAAATAATGTTAAAGTTTTAGGAGTGCCAAAATACATTCAAGTCTTAAAGTATTTTTATCATGTTATATTCTGGATATTAAATTTGAGAAATTTTAAAAATACACAGTGCTTAAAAAATAACGTTAAAATTTTATCTTTCCTTTAAAACTTTAACGTTATTTTTTTAAGCACTATGTATTTTCAAAATTTCTCAAATTAAATATCCGAACTAATTACGATAACCTGATAAAAATACTTTAAAACTTTAAGGTCTTTTGACACTCCCAAATGTATTTTCCGTAAAGCTTAGGGATACCCTTATTTGTAAAACACTCTATTTTAAGCATTTAGGAGTGTCAAAAGACCTTAAAGTCTTAAAGTATTTTTATCAGGTTATCGTAATTAGTCCGGATATTCAATTTGAGAAATTTTGAAAATACACAGTGCTTAAAAAATAATGTTAAAATTTTAAAAGAAATTTTATTATTTAAATAATATACTATATTATTATAGATTAAACCTGAATCGATCGATTGATAGTTACACCTGAATCAATCGATCGATTGTACAATCGATCGATGAAAATCTAATCAATTGCATGTATGAATCAATCGCATGTATGAATCGATCGATTCTGTTTTACAAAACAGAATCGTGCGATCCATTTCAGACGGAAGGACAGAACTATAATTTTCACTAAAAATCTTAAATTCGGTGTCTGCTGGCAGATTTGCTCGGTGTCTAAATGGGGAGCCATTCTCAATTGTCACTCAATTACATGATTTTTCAATATAGTTGATAACTTTTTATTACAAAATTTATGAAGTTCATAAAAATATTAGAAAATTAAAAAAGTATACAGACATCCTAAAATTTATAAATATTAAAAGACTCTTCATTTAATTATATAAATATTTAGAGATCTCGACTTTTATTAATTTTCAAAAGAATCTTAGAAAATCATAAAGAGTCTGTACAAATCATATTAATAACATTAACACATCTCCATTTAATTTCATAAACACTAAATATTATTCATTGAATTATGTTCACAAAAACCCCTATTTTCCAATTCTCTTACAACTAAAATTCAAAAAAAATTGATGAAATAATTAAAAATGGTCAATATCGATGAAAATTATTCAAAAATTGAATAACTTGCTTATAAACCTAAAATTACGCCAAATATAAGATTCAATTCGAAAATTTTAATAACTATATAGAGCTCATCAGGGTAAAAATATCGACTGATACGAAACGTATCGGCCGATATATTTTGGTTTTTAAGCACCACATTATATCGGCCGATACGTATTGAATCGGCCGTACACACTATTTCTCGGCCGATATATCGATGATATATATATTGGTCCGCTATCGGCCGATATGATTAATATTGGTCTTCTTTTTTTAAAAAAAAAGTCAAAACGGTGGTGGGCCCGCGTCGATATCTCGGCCGATATCAGCCGATATTTACATTTTCAAATTTTTTTTTTTTTAAATCCAGCTACCTTTTGGGTTATTTATTTATTTTTTAATTCAGATAAAATAAAATAATGAAAAAATACTGATATTTTAAAAAAAAAAACAAAAGAGGAGAGAGAAACTTATCGGCCGATATCTCGGCCAAGCCGAATTTTGCACCCCTGGAGCTCAGAAATAATTTTAATAAAAAATATATATTTTGAATGTGAACTTATAGAAATCTTCTTAATTTAACTAATGATGTCAATTTTTTGTGTTTTTGAAATTTGATCATTTTAAATTATTTTATTTCTAAATTTATATTTGTTGTAAATTTTAATGCTCATGTACGATTATATGGAATATATTATGACATTACATTTATATTTGTCAATACACTTTATCTTTTTCAATTTATGTAATAGTTCATTTAGTTGAATCTCTTATAATTTTTTTATAATTTAATTAATTTATATTTTATATTTATTCAATTAGATAAATGCAGTCTCTTGTTATATTCTAAAAAATTCTTTATTCATATTTAAAATATTAACCAATATTCATGTTAATAAGATGAATAAATTTGATATGTCGTAAAAAATATGAGAAAATCAACTTGAAATTGCAATGTGGTCATTTTTCTTAGGTAGCTAACTGTAATTCAATAGAAACCATTCTCCATTTTGAATTTAGATTGTAAGGTAGAAATGACTAGTTTAGCTTTAATTTGGTTCAGTCGATGAAAGGTCAAAATATAGGTCGATAAATATCGTATCAGCTGATATATAATGATTTTTCAAAGGTAGATAAATATCAGTCAATACGATATGTATTGATCGTACATGATTAATATCGGCACTATTGGCCGATGTCTTGGAGATGATATTGTCGATATTATAAATATCGCCCGAGAATTTTTTTTTTTAAATAAAATAACATATCGGCGATGAGGCCCACCATATCGCCGATATTTGGCGAAATCGGAGAGATATTGGCTAATATTTTGAAATATCGGCTGATATTTTGTTTTTTTTAGATTTTTTTTTAAAAAAAAAAGACATGTTTTTATGGTTTCTTTTATTCAGAAAAAATTAAAACGAAATTTTCGGTGGATATCTAAAAAAAAAATCCAGTTACAAATAGCACCATTGATAAGAACCCGCAAACCACCCCATGTTCTTTACCTCCACGGCTCCACCCATTTTCTTTTTCTTTGAACTCGCACAAATTCCCTCCACCCAACGAAGGGCTGCCTCGGCTCACTCCTCATCCTCGAAATCAATCTCCAATGATCTTCCCAGTCCAACCATTCTTTTGAGGTGACAAATATCATTTGTAACATGTCATATTGCTTGTGTATGCTACACAATATTCTAGCAGCATTTTTGCGAAGTTCCCTTCATGTTTGGGGATTAATTTGATCCCATTACCAAACAAGACCGATGTTCTACTCCGACCTAACCATGTGATTAATATGTTGTGTTTGCTTGATTCTTGCTTGCCATGGCCTTTGTTAATCGTTGTGTGTCTGTGTCAATGTCTTAAAAGTTGCAAGTCCTTGAACCAGTAATAGCCTATCCAATCCAACAAATCAAATTATACATAATTGACATTTAAAATAACAGCATGCTAATCATGCTTGTATGGTGATGCTGCTGCTGTTGTTGACTGATTGCTTTATCTTGCTTATGTTAGTAGGGCTGCAACTCGGGTCGGGTTTTGGCTCGACCAACATGACCCGACCTGAGAATTCATGCAGGTCGGATTGAGATTTTCGGGCCAACGGGTTGGGTCGGTTGAGAATATAAAAACCTACATGAAATTCTGGTCGGATAGGGTTGAGGATTTTACAAGTTAATCTGATCCGACACAACTCGATCCAACTCAGCTAAAATTAAGCTAAAATAGGTTTAGAATAAGAGAGTTTGGTCAGAATTCGGGTTAGAATTCGAGTTAGAATTCGAGTCGGGTCAGATTCTAGAGTTCGAGTTGAGAATTTGGATTGGGTTGGGTCATGTCGAGTTCTATATATATATCAATTCGGGTTGAATTGAATTATAAGAAATCCGACCCGCTCGACCCGAGTTGCTGCCCTTTATGATGCATTCACTCGTTCAACATGCAAGTTAACATTCAAATGCCTAAACTAACTCTTGATACAACTTTTGAGCAAATGCAGAAACTGGTTGATGGTGTGGTGAGGTAGAAAATTGGACGTGCTTGAACTTATCACGCGCGAAACAAAGTTGTTTGTTTCCTTCTGCTCGGAACTCATTTGTTTTTGCAGAGATATTGGAATAGTATGATTTTTTTACCTGTTCATTTAGATTAAATTATTGGTATTACTTTCAACAAACAACACCAACAACGTGAGGCCTTTTCTTCTTCTTGGTAGGATTTTGCAACAGATTCTTTAATTCCCATGTGCTATTTCGTAAAATCTCAGGGGTTTTACGCGGAGTGAGATTTAAGGAACCCTTTATGACTAAAGAATTTAAGTGTGTGGTGGCCCTGGCCAGCCCGATCAAATTGATGATGTACTCAGAGACATTTCTAGTCAGTCCACTGCAAAATTGGCAAATATGCAAGTTGAATATAAACATCTTCAGTTGTTGATTGTTATTTTACATATGGTAAAGTGCATATAAGCCTCTGAAATCCAAATTTAGTGAATGATCTTACTCACAAAAACATGCTGAACGGTATTTTTTCCTTATTTGCAGGAAGGATAAAACGAATTTGTGAAACAGAGTAGGCATAGTTACACAGAATTTGTGCACGGATCATTATCCTTTATTTATATTAGTAGAAATATAGAATTCTATACAAATTTGAAGTGGGTGCCACTTGACCTCTCATGCAACGGACATCTTACTAAGGTGCCCACCAAATTGAGAAATAATAAATCTATTAGAAAGGTCTAAATTTAAATATGAAACTCACAAGAAAATCACCTCAATTATATTAGTCAGTCATAACTTGAAAAGCTAAAAAAGGTCAGAGATAAAAAAAAGTAGTTCAAAGCAATCAAAATTTATGCACAATAAGAGTATGTAGGGATAATTATTTTACTAGATTAAATCGGGGAACAAATCTCGACCGATATATCTCGGTTTTAAAACTTTGATATCTCAACTGAAACAATATGTATTGGCCGATATCTGATATATCGCCGATATCAGTCGATAAAGGTGATTTTTAAAAAAAAATAGGAGAGAGAAATTTCTCGACCGATATCCGAGATTTAAATCCCTGGATTAAATATGTTCTGATGAGATTTGCTATGTTAAAATGATAACAACATGTTTTTTATATATCTCACCTATTTTTTTAATTGAATCTGTTTTCGAACACCATGACTCATAAAGCTAGCATGCATCAATGGTTTTTTCTTTATTCTTTTTTTTTTTTTTTTCTTGTTTTTTGTTTTTTTTCCCCTTTAAATCCCGGCACCGATAGACATATTGATATATTTGACAGTATTTAATCTTAAATTCTGAATGATACACACCATGAACAGTATTTTAATGAATTTTCAATTGTAATATAACTTAAATTCGACATAAGTGAATTCTCCAAAGTTATTGTCTCCTTGGAACAGAATCATCGATGGCTAAGATATGAAAAATAAAAGAGAGAGAGAGAGAGAATCTTTACAGACTAAGAGTAGAATGACAATTTCAATTTCACATTCATTCATTTGTCTTTACTAAATACAATACAATTAGAAAAAAAAGATGCAGGATGTTGAGAGATTGGCACCATTGAGTTGGAGGTATCAACCCATAATATATTTGAAATGTGACTATCAATCCCAA
Organism: Chimonanthus praecox; assembly: GCA_022113865.1. Taxonomy (NCBI): domain Eukaryota; kingdom Viridiplantae; phylum Streptophyta; class Magnoliopsida; order Laurales; family Calycanthaceae; genus Chimonanthus; species Chimonanthus praecox. The sequence continues at coordinate 145,108 of JAINRJ010000126.1, forward strand.
GTTCCAAACAGACTAACTTAATGGGTCACTTCATGGATGGCTGAATGGTGAAAGAATGATAATGTATGCAGTAAATGGCTGGTTCTAATCATTTGAGTGTTGACTATGGACTTCAATTTAGTAGGATCACTAATTTTAACTTTTCCAGACATACCAGAAGTGAGTTGTGGATCATGCAGGAAATGGCCCACTACCTTGATTATTCAGACCTATATCAAAATTGCAAAATTACAAGTTTACATGTTAAAGGAAATATTACTGGCTTCATATCAGTTGTTTGGGTTAGAAAATCGTGAGTTGATAACATTTTTTAGGTAGAACTCATTCTCAAAAGTTGACTATTAAGAGAAGGGTGCCTCAAGTATTATATAGAGTCATTGGTTTTACAATTAATCGATGCAGGCTTTTTTATCACTTCACACGTTGGTCTATGAAATAATTTGTGGAATCTCTAATTAGAAGTGTTGATTCTATATAAGTAGGAATTTTTTTGGCTCGAGTCTGATGCACAAGGTAATATCATCTTAATTATTATAGTCATTAATTTCATTTATCGGAAGTAGGCTTTCTAATTTCTTTTCTTCCATTGTTTCATAAAAAAATATAACCTTCCATTAACCTGTTAGGTTCTGTGGAGCCTGAGCCATGAAGTTGGCTATCGGGTCAGAGCTTCAAACTCTCCGACTCGAAACTCTGAATCATCGCGAGATGGATCTACAAGATCATGGTCCCAGGTAGTCTCCGAGGTTGGTGGAATTCTCGCCATAGTGGAGATTGTTGGGATGTGGCTCGAAATATTCAAGATTCTCTCTTAGAAAATCAAGGAGAGTGGCTAGCGAAAATCCGAGACGCGGCATTGTGTGTTGTGTGTTACATATATTGGAGAGGCTTCTAGAAAGCCTCTTATCCTTGTGCGGTTAGCCTTTTAGGTCGCCCTTTTCTCAAAGTAGAGCAGCACCGAATAAAAGGAGATGTCTCTAGGAGATGTAGACACACATGGCATGGTGTGTGTGGACGGCCTTGTGGCTGTGGGCCTTTTGGCCGTATCATGGAAGAGGGCTGCCTTTGGCCGAATGCAACATGGTGATGGTGCTTGGTAATGGACGGTGGATGCATGTGGAAGACCATATGCATGGAGGAAGCATTGAAGGTGTTGTGGAGGAGCTACAACAGGAAGCACACAGGGAGCTTATTAGAAAAAATGATTCTTTTGGAGAGTGTTAGTCAGAGAAGGGCAACTGGGATTCAATTGTGGTTGTGAGTAACAACGATGTTTCTGTACAAGGGTTACAAGACTTGGATTTCGAATGTGTATCTCGTACTGATGTTCTCTCTTGTCTCTCATAGCGGATTATATTGCTTTGTAGACGTAGGTAGGTCTTTGCCAAACCACGTAAATCTCAGTGTCCAAATTTATACATGGTGTGCTTGTTTGATGATCTATTATCATGTTGTGATCCGCTGATTAATTGATTGATTATTTCGCGCATATCATATTCCTAACAGTGGTATCAGTAGCTTTTGGTTACTACCAAGGAGGAATCAAGAGTGGGTTACAGCGTGATGGACCTCGACATACATGTTCGAGGTGGAGCTCTTTGAGCAAGGGCTGATCAGTCTTTCTCACTAAAGACTAGTGGAGCATCCCGAGGCGTGGGATGTGGATCCTTCATAGAGATGCAAAGCTGCAAATATGTTCAAGAGGAGTGCTTACTCAGTCTCCAAGGTGGCAATTGTTAGGTTCTATGGAGCCTGAGCCATGAAGTTGGCTATCGGGTCAGAGCTCCGAACTCTACTCGAAACTCCGAATCAGCGCGAGATGGGTCTACGGGATCATGGTCCCATATAGTCTCCCGGGTTGGTGGAATTCTCGTCAAGGTGGAGATTGTTGGGATGTGGCTCTTTCTCCAAGATTTTCTCCTAGGAAATCAAGGAGAGTGGCTGGCGAAAGTCCGAGACACGGCATTGTGTGACGTGTGTTACATACATTGGAAAGGCTTTTGGAGAGCCTCTTGTCCTTGGCACTCAGCCTTTTGGGCCACCTCTTTCTCAAGCAGCAGCACATAAGAAAGGAGATATCTCTAAGAGGAAAGATGTAGACACGCATGACATGGTGTGTGTGAACGGTTTTGTGGCCGTATCATGGAAGAGGGTCGACTTTGGCCGAATGCAACATGGTGATGGTGCATGGTGATGGACGGCAAATGCATGGAGGCGGCATTGAAGGTGTTGTGGAAGAGCTACAACAGGAAGCACACTAGGAGCTGATTAGAAGAAAGGATTCTTCTGGAGAATGCAAGTCAAAGAAGGGCAATTGGGATTCCTTTGTGGTTGCGGGTAGCAACGGTGTTTTTGTATAAGGATTTTGGAACTTGGATTTCAGATGTGTATCTTATATTGATATTCTCTCTTCTCTCTCATAGTAGATTATATTGCTCTATAGATTTAGGCAGGTCTTTGTCAAACCACGTAAATCTCAGTATCCAGATTTATAGCGTGGTGTGCTTGTTGATTGATTCATTATCGTGTTGTGACTTTGTGATCTGTTCATTGATTGATTGATTGGATTATTCCGCATATATCATATTCCTAACATAACCTATACTTCTTCATATCATTTTCAACCTTACAACCAAGTTTTTAGAGGTTTCCCTCTTATTCTCTTTCTATATGCATGCGGCCAATTTTTCTAACTAGAGTTATTTTTGATCTCGTATATATATTTGTCCAAACGATCTTAAGGGACTTTTTTCATTTTTTTCTATCTATTGGAACTATTCCAAAAGATTTCTTTAACGTGTGAATTTTCAACTCTAACTTTTAGCGTTAGTTTACTCATCTATCTTAGAATACGTGTTTCTTTTATCAATTAGATGATTCAAATGTATATCCAAATTGCAAAATTACATATTACACTGTAACCAAATTACAGGTGTCATACAGTAGCGGGTTGTAAGAAATAATTGATAAAATTTAATTACGAGTGTCGATCCAAAATACATAAAATAAATTACTTTGAATGATAGACAGTGGATTTACGACTACACATCTCTGCGAATGACATTTTGCGTGCCTGGAAAGAATGTATTGATTTAGTTTAGTTTTTCTTCTTTTCAATTTTGTTTGTCCTGTGAGTGGTTTTGGCTTTCTGTATTTATAGCTTATTTTTCTCTCTTCGGTATTTGCACCTCTGGTGCCTTTTCTATTAATATATTAACCTTTCCAAAAAAACAAAAAAAACAAAAAAATAATATAACCACACATGGGCCTTAGACCTACTAAACCAGTAAAAATGTAGTTACAATCTCTATGAGATCATTCAAATCCTCCATTTTGTTAGAGATCACCGATACTCGTGTCCTTTTCCAAAGGACAATACTAAAACAAGACAATGCTTACCAATTTACAGATTGAATTGAACCAACTTAAATATAAGCTGAAGAAGAAACCTTCATTGCCCAGAAACAATTTCCACAAACCATCGAATATCCCGAATATGCACTCCAACCAGTACAATAGATGCTTGCCTGAATCTGTTGTGGGCCAGCCCCACTAATGGGCCTATTGGGCTTAGGCCCAATAGGGTGACTTATATATTACTGTATTCCTGTGTAAGACACAGAGAAGAGAAAGAGAGATTAGAGAGAGAGTGAGAGACAGAGAGATCTGAAAGGGAGAGACCTTGTAATCCTCTGTACTTGTTTTCTCACATATTAGATTTGATCTCGCTCCGTGGACGTAGGCGTTCTAGCCGAACCACGTAAATCTTGTGTCGTGTGATTTGTGTGTTTGCATTAATTAATCTCTAATCCCCAACAAGTGGTATCAGAGCCGAAGGTTATCGGATTCAGACAAGGTTCTGTCGAATCGGAGTCGGTAAAAATCACACAGATCGTCGGAGAACATCGAACGGAAAATCAGCCGCGTCGGCTGAAGACGATATATTGTTTATCGATTAAAATTTTTTTTTTTTTACCGTGAACGGACTGTTCACCGATCGAAAAAAAAAAAAAATTTATCGATCTGCTGAGTGCAGGTCGGCTGACGGTGGTTAGCAGCGTCGGCGGAAAAGGGGGTTTTATCTCAGCGTCGGCGGAAAAGGGGCTTATACAGTTGGTCTTTGATCTGAAGTGCAGCAGAGTCGTTCATCGCAACAAGAAGAAGGAGGTTTTTCGGAATCCGGCAGAAACCAGAATCAGTCATCGCCGGAGAAGGCTGAGAGCAGACCTGAGAAGCCTGTTCGGCCGGATGCCAAATCCCAGGGCCGAGCGAATCTGAGATCGGAACAGAGATCCCGTCGACGCTCAAGGGTTTCTACCGGAAAACTCAGATCTTTTACACAAAAAAAAAAAAATTTCCGGCAGCCGGAGGTGGTTGACGCAAGGCATCTTCCCGTCGCAGACAGATCGCCGGATTTTCGACCGGAGATCAAGATCTATTCTCAGATCTGAGAAAGTGAGAAAAAAAAAAAAAAAAAAACCGTGGTCCGCGAGACCACCATTTTCTATACCCCGCGGGACCACCAGTTCAGGTGCACCCGCGAGACCACCATTTCAGTGCACCCGAGGGACTGCAGATTCAGGTACTCCTGCAGTGAGGAAATCAACGGTCCAGATTTGTTTTGCAGTTTCCGGAGTCACCAGGACTCGGAATTGAGATCCGTCTTCGTCTGTACGATCGTGGCAGTGTGATCTACACAGTGACCGGTGTGGATCTAGTTTCTGGAGAGTTGACAGTGAGCGTCAAGCAGTGGCGTTTGTAGAAAGGAGATCAGCTGAGTTCTTTTCTTCTTATTTTTCATCACTGTCATTTACTTTTTACACATTATTCTGCTATGTGTATGATTGAACCACCCAAGTGGTGAGGAGTTCGGGGGTATTTGGTTGGATGCTAGTAGTAGATCCCTAGGTTTGTGCAGGGCTACTAATTTACACTGTTGGTTATTTGCTTCCGCATTTGCGCACAAACAGAACAGGACATGACAGAATGGCATCTAGTTTCCAGTTCTACAGTCATGAAATTGGTACCGGGCAATTATCTCCTATGGAAGACCCGGATGCAAGATCTCCTGATTAAGCATGACTTATATTATCCCCTTTTAGGAGATGCATCTATGCCTGAAGATATGAAGACAAAGCCCAAAGAATGGGAGTACAAGCATTTGAAGGCTGTGAGCCTGATCAGGGAGTATGTCGATGACAGCATTCTTCACCATATCACAGCAGAAAAGAAGGCAGATGAACTGTGGACTAAATTGTCTACAATGTATGAGAGCAAGGCGCCAGTGAACAAAGCCTCTGTTATCAAAAGACTGGTGAAACTGACATACAAGGAGAACATGTCAATGTCAGAACACCTCAGCAACTATCAGGGCATGGTGAACCAGTTGGCCAGTGCGAAGATCATATTTGCAGATGAGATTTTGGCTCTTCTTCTCATGGCGACACTACCAGATTCTTTTGAGACTCTGGTGATTGCTTTGAGTAACTCTGCACCCGGTGGCGAGCTATCCTTAGAGACAGTTAAGGAGTCATTGATGAATGAAGAGATGAGACGGAAAGAAAAGGGCATCGTAACTTCTTCTTCCGGAGCATATGTGTCACAGGATAGGGGCAGAAGACATAAAACTCATGGTCGACAGGACCATAGAAGCAAGAGCAGACCTGGTGGAGGTCATAGATCTCAGAGCAGAGGCAGAGACAGCAAAAAGTGTTTTCACTGTGGCAGAGCAGGGCACTTTAAGAATCAGTGCAGGGTGTGGAAGAGAGAAAATAATCAGACTGTGCAGTATCAGGCACGAAAGCCAGATTCTTCAGACACCACGGTTGCCACATGTCAGGAGCAGCGTACTCTTGTCATAGTGACCACCAGTGAGGGGGAGAGTCTGTCCATTACCCCCTCCTCATCTGAGTGGGTCATTGACACTGGTGCCACTTATCATTATACGTCTCACAGGAGCTTCTTCTCCACGTATACATCCGGAGATTTTGGAACAGTTCAGATGGCAACTCTGCATGTTCCCCTATCACTGGAGTTGGGAACATTACTATGAAGACTAGTCATGGCTGTGAGATTAGTTTGAAGGATGTGAGACATGTGCCAGACATCAGATTGAACCTCATTTCTGCGAGGGTACTCGGCACAGAGGGATACATCAGTACATTCGGCGGAGACCGATGTAGGATCAGCAAGGGGTCGCTTACCATGGCACGAGGGGTGATCAGAGATTACCTGTATGTTTTGACCGGCACGGTTTGCACCGGTCAGATTCACGCAGTGCAGAGAGAGACTGCTTTCTCTCTATGGCACAGGAGACTTGCACATCTGAGTGAGAGAGGGCTGCAGATTCTTCAGAGGAAAGCCCTTATTCCACGGACTGAGTGCACCCGGTTAGACAGTTGCGAGCATTGCATCATGGGCAAGCAAACAAGAGCTTCCTTCAATCTAAAGGGCCACATAAAGGCCAGGAAGCTAGACCTAGTATACTCAGACGTTTGTGGACCGATAGAGGTGGAGTCATTGGGCAAGAACAAGTACTTTGTTACCTTTATTGATGATTCTACGAGAAAGTGCTGGATTTACTTCATGAGATCCAAAGATCAGACTTTCTCATTCTTCCGTGAGTTTGTTGCCTCTGTGGAGAGAGGGACGGGTAGAAAACTGAAATGTCTGAGGACCGATAATGGTGGAGAGTACACATCGGGAGAGTTTAAAGAATTCTGCAAGAAGCACGGCATTCGACATGAGTTGACAGTGCCAGGGACTCCCCAGCATAATGGTGTAGCCGAGCGCTACAACCGCACCATTGTTGAGCGAATGCGTTGCATAGTTCACAACGCAAATCTACCCAAGAGATTTTGGAGCGAAGCAGCGAGGACAGCAGTATACCTCATCAACCGCTCACCATCAGCTCCCTTAAATGGTGAAGTGGCAGAATGTTTGTGGACAGGCAGAAAAGTTTCCTACAAGCATCTCAGAGTTTTTGGCTGCGTTTGCTATGCACACATCCCTGATATGTCAAGGAAGAAATTGGATGTAAAGTCCACATTGTGTGCATTTATTGGTTATGGTGGTCCAGAATTCGGATACAGACTGTGGGATCCAGCTCAGCAGAAAATGTTCAGGAGCCGAGACGTGGTATTCCGTGAAGATGAATTCTTCAATGAGAACAATAAACCCACATTCCAGTGACCTAAATCAAGGTCCCATCTCCACTCCTGACACATCTCAGACAACAGCAACACCTTCTCCTTCACCTGCACCGCCAGTCAGTCAGTCAGACGACAGTGGGTCAGATGTTCCTTCTAGCAGTCACAGTGACAGTGTCAGTGGGCCAGCAGATACGTCTACAGATGAGACAGTTAATGAGCCGGTACATGATACAGCTGAGGACACAGTGGAGGATGATCAGGACAGAGATAGACAGTTGAGCGAGGGGGAGCATCCCCTCAGTACTTCTACATCGGAGGATGTTATACCTCCTAGGAGATCTGTTAGAGAGCATAACCCATCCAGGAGATACCCAAGTTCCGATTATGTGTTGATGACCAGTGAGGGGGAGCCTGAGAGTTACTCAGAGGCTATAGGCGACAAAAACAGAATTCACTGGGGGAAAGCTATGGTAGAAGAGATGATGTCTCTTAAGAAGAACAACACATATGAGTTGGTTGATCTACCAGTTGGCAGGAAGGCCCTACAGAACAAATGGGTCTTTCGGGTGAAAAAGGATGGAGAAAAAGTTCTGAAGTATAAAGCCCGCTTAGTGGTGAAGGGTTTTGGACAGAAAAAGGGAGTGGACTTTGACGAGATATTCTCACCAGTGGTGAAGATGAGCTCCATACGAGTTATGTTGGGCTTAGCCGCGAGTCTAGATCTTGAGATTGAACAGATGGACGTGAAGACTGCATTTCTTCACGGTGACCTAGACGAAGAGATCTACATGAAACAACCCGAGGGGTTTGAGTTGAAGGGCAAGGAGAATCTTGTTTGCCGACTCAAGAAGAGCTTGTACGGATTGAAACAAGCACCGCGGCAATGGTACAAGAAGTTTCACTCTTTCATGACAGGACAAGGATACAACATAGTTCAGGTGACTCATGTGTGTATTATCAGGAGTTCAAGGTGTGATCAGTTCATCATCCTGTTATTATATGTGGACGACATGTTGATATTTGGAAAGAGTTCTGAGTTGATCAAGTTGTTGAAGGCAGACCTGTCAAAGGCGTTTGACATGAAAGATCTTGGCCCTGTTAGACAGATTTTAGGTATGGAGATTCACAGAGATAGAAAGAAAAATAAGATTATCCTGTCTCAAGAGAAATACATTGAAAAGGTCTTGGAGAGATTCGGCATGAGGGATTGCAACTCCGTTAGCACTCCTCTCGCCGCTCACTTCAAGCTAAGTAAGGAATGTTGTCCTTCATCAGAGACAGAGAAAGACAAGATGAGTCAGATTCCATATCAGTCGGCAGTTGGTAGTCTCATGTACGCTATGGTTTGCACAAGACCTGATATTGCACATGCAGTTGGATTGGTGAGCAGATTTATGTCAGACCCAGGACATGATCATTGGGAGGCAGTGAGATGGATCTTCAGATACCTACGAGGTACATCGAGTATGGGCATCATGTTTGGTGGAGACCCTTTTATTACAGGCTACACAGATGCAGATATGGCTGGACCTTGATGGTCGCAAGTCCACTTCTGGTTATCTTTTCACATTTGCTGGAGGAGCCGTCAGTGGCAATCCAAGTTACAGAAGTGTGTAGCACTTTCTACGGCAGAGGCAGAGTACATTGCTGCTACAGAAGCTGGGAAAGAGATGGTTTGGCAAAAGGGATTTCTTCGGGAAATAGGCATCAGACAGGAGGACTACACAGTGTATTGTGACAGTCAGAGCGCCATCGACTTGAGTAAGAATGCCATGTATCACTCAAGAACCAAGCACATTGATTTGAGATATCATTGGTTGAGAGCAGCTATTGAAGAGAAACAGATCAGTGTAAAGAAGATCCATACAGACCACAATCCAGCAGACGCATTCACCAAAGTTCTTTCAAAGAACAAGTTTGAGTTCTGCGTAGGGGCATCTGGCCTCTACAGAAGATGACATCCATGTCAGAGTGTTCTCCTCCTCCTGGGGCTGGAGGGGGAGATTGTTGTGGGCCAGCCCCACTAATGGGCCTATTGGGCTTAGGCCCAATAGGGTGACTTATATATTACTGTATTCCTGTGTAAGACACAGAGAAGAGAAAGAGAGATTAGAGAGAGAGTGAGAGACAGAGAGATCTGAAAGGGAGAGACCTTGTAATCCTCTGTACTTGTTTTCTCACATATTAGATTTGATCTCGCTCCGTGGACGTAGGCGTTCTAGCCGAACCACGTAAATCTTGTGTCGTGTGATTTGTGTGTTTGCATTAATTAATCTCTAATCCCCAACAGAATCTTCTGCCACCATTCTCTTCGTTGTCTTCAGCTCTCAGTGATTGAAAGAATATCCCTTGATTTTGATTCATAGAATCTCTATTAAGGCTGTCCCTTTCTATTCTGATTCTACTCTGTCATAAAATATTCTATCTCCATTCTGGTTTGTAAAAGCACAAAGCAGATTTAAAGATCATCCATCATTCCCACTAATATCTATTGAGTCTTAAAACTGGTCCTTTGAATAAAAACCAAGTTCTATTCTGTTGTCAAGATAAGAATTCATGCAGCTTTGCCTCTACCTCTTTACCACTGTAAAACCATGTTGAATTCATTTGATTTTCCATGTTTTCTTTCGTCTTTCTGAAAACTCTGTCACTTACCTAGGATTACCAGTATCATCCTTAATCATTAAAATCAAACTAAAACACCCATGGATTGAATCCTATTACAGAATCTTAGAGAGCAAGCAATCCAGCAATATGAAACTCCTAACCTAGCAGCTAGCTATCTGGGTTAACAATACAACCACGCGACCAAGATAACATTTTGTACTTCGACAATAAGAAAACAATCACTCAAACTGAAACCATAGAGCATCCAGTTCCTTATGCTAAGATCTGTTTCTTTCTTTTCATCTTTTTATTTTCTTTTAATTGTATAAATACATTAACAAAGAAAATTTTCACTCCCAAGAGGTCCCTCAAGGGAAGGCAACATGTCTGAGACAGCTCAGAGGGTGGTGGTGATCCAGGATGCATCGAGATGTATCAGTTCGGAAGCGCTTAGAGGGGTGTTGCGATGCCTACAACTCAAGCAAGGAGATGAGTTCATACTCCTTGGTGTTCTTCAACAGGTTAATACCGGCCCTAGTACGTTTCCTTTCATGGGAGGCAGAGCACCGTGTAAGAATCCATGCTTTTTCTTTCAAAATAGATGACAAAAGAAACCACAAATATAACAGAAGTGATATGAACAGAGCACTTCTTTATGGGATAATGAAAAATTACAATGGTTATTTACTGCTTTTTTCTCCCCCCCCCCCCCCCCCCCCCCCCCCCCCCCCTTCCCCTCTAATACTTTTCCTTGATCTTAGTAGGATATAAGGGCAAAGTGGACTCTAGTTCATCATCAGAAGTGAACAAGAAGATCATGAGAGAAGCAATTGCGAAGAAGATAGAAGAGTACAAGAGCAGTGTGGAGATTTTGCAGATTCGTAAGCTGTATGAGATTCATGAGGTGAGGTTGTTAAAAACTAGGAACTTAATCTTGCCAAATCTTTTCATAATTTCTAAACAAAATACTTCTTAACAAGGGTGCGATATTCGGCTTGTCCAAGATATCGGCCGATAAGTTTCTCTCCTCTTTGCTTTCTTTTAAAGTGCAGTTTTTTTTTATTATTTTATTTTATTTGAATTAAAAAATAAATAAATAAATAACTCAAAAGGAAGCTGGATTTTTAAAAAAAAAAATTAAAAACGTAAATATTGGTGGATACAGACGATATCCACTGAGATATCGACCCGGGCCCACCACCGTTTTGATTTCTTTTTTTTTAAAAGACCGATATTAACCATATCGGCCGATATCGGACCGATATATATATCGTCGATATATCGGCTGAGCAATAGTGTGTACAGCCGATACAATACGTATCGGCCGATATAATGCGGTGCTTAAAAACCGATATATATCGCATATCGGCCAATATCTTTATCCCTGCTTCTTATTACCAGCTCAAATCTGTTTGCTAAAAAAATTCGGCAACAAATTGCCTTGCATGTATGATAAAACTCTAGACAGGCCCGGCCCTGGGTATAGGCGAAGTAGGCGGTCGCCTAGGGCCCCCAAATAAAAAAGGGCCCCCAAGTCCATAAGTTCCTTTACTATATGTTAAATATTTAATAATGTCTAATTTAAAGCAGATATACATTCTTGTCTGGTTGGTTAAAATTCTCCCTTTATAGAAAAAGGACTGGGATCAAATCCCGGCGGCTGTGTTATAATAATAATAATTTCGTAATTTTTTTATCAAATTATTTAATAATAATGAAAAAGCATAGATTTCTTAAAAAATTAAAATAATGATACTAACAATCATAATAATAATTATTATAATTCTCATTTTATTGAGTTTAATAATAATAATAATAATAAAATAATTTTAATTAATAAAGACTCTTTTAAAATATATCTATCATCTAAATAAAGAGAAAGAGAAATCTATATTGAGTTGATAATTTTGAATTAAAAATAATTTAAAGCTTTTAAAATTTGAAGAGATGAAAAAATATAACTTTATTCATTTGATCAATGTAGATTTTATTAGAACTAATATACAAGTATAAATCATTATAATTAAGATAATTTTTAATTTTTTAAAAAATATAAAAAAATGAAAAATTAAAATAATAATAATATATTCATTTCAAATGAGAATTTGCATTAATGTCACACTCCATATGATAAAAGATGCATTACCAAAAGAATGAATTGTTGTTTTCCAAATGCATGAATTGCTTATAAAAATATTAATTATACAAATTAAAGTTACCTATGCAGAAATAAGTTTTTCAAAATTAAAATTGATAAAATCTTATCTTCGTTCTAAAATGTCACAAGAAATATTGAATAAATTAGCTATCTTATCTATTGAAAAATAAATGTTAAAAAAACTTAAATATTGTAATTCAATTAGTAATTTTGCTTCTCAAAATAAGAATAAATTTTAAATAATACTTTTGTTATAATATTTTATTTAGTTTCACGCATTGTAAAAAAAAATTATATGATTTTATTTTTTACCAGTATATAAGGGCCCCATCTTAAAAGTCTCGCCTAGGGCTCCTGAAATCTCAGGGCCGGCCCTGACTCTAGAGGTGACACTGCTAATGTGGTTACACTGTGCACGAATTCAGGTCAAGTTCAGTATAAAAGTGGTAGCTGCATCTTCACCAAAGATTGTTGCTCTTGTAGTTGCTGAGAAATTAGAGGCAACATGGATAATCCTCGACAGGTCAGGTTTAACATAATTGCAGGGAATTTGGTAGAGCCAGTCAAATTTTCTGAGGTTTCAACCATAATGTGCTTAGACTTTGGACAAAGAGAGCCCAAATTCTTTTAAGAGTTCAACATAGAAGAAAATTCCCTCAGTAAAAGGCCCTTTGCCCAAACACATGACTGTACTACAATTAAAAACAGAATCATCTACTGTGAATATTTTCTTTCTCAACTTGTAAAATGCTACAGGCAAATGAAGAAGGATAAAAAGTACTTCCTGGAGAAGCTATCTTGTGGAATCTCTAAGATTAAGCGTCGTGGCAGCGTTGAACAGTTGAGGGGACCAAAAGACACAGATGCAAGCACAACACAAACTGTTGGAAATCGGAACAGTTACGTAACGTATGATGAAATGATACCAGGAACTCCAGATGATGATGATCTTTTCAGCTTGGAACTATCTCCCACCAGTAGTAAGTTGCAAATAGTTGATCATCATTTGAAAAAAAAAAATGGAGCCCAAGTTTCTTGAAGATACAATAGAAATCACAACTATCATTCCACATAGTATAGAAGGGAGAAATCACAGAAAGATATCAGTGTGTCATCTTCTCTCTCGCTAAAATTTGGACCATTCTAATGACAGAACTTTATTTAAAAGGTCAAACATACAACAGAAAAGAAATCAGTCATTATTCCCAACATGTAAATCATCATACTTGGAATGGTATCTAAGGCTTCTCCCCCATAACATGGTAAGAAACTGTTTGATAGAAAATTTCTTAATTTCTTTCAACATGAAGAAGTTCTTCATGGTTTAGACTTGGTCACCAATCCTCATGAGCTGACATTTTCTAGAATCATTTTCAACTCCATGCTTGTCGATGTAGGACAAAAGTTTTAATTTTCCCTTCATTGGAAGGAATATGGGTTATATATCCATTTCTCATTTTCTTTTTACCTAAAAAATCCCTCTTCGGCATCCTTCAAATCCTAATCTAGGTTATCATCACAACCTTTCAATCCCACATTAGGTTGGAAAGTACATATCCTTGATACAGGGTACCTTTCAGTGTTTTTGTTTTTTCAAAAAAAAATATTTAGGAACTAAAGGAACCAAAAATTATATCACCACATTGTAGGAACAAGAAGAGTACTGAATATCGGAATTTAGGCATGTGTATTTTCTTAAAGACAGATGAACACAAGACTAGATTCTAAAATTGTTTTGGAGATTGCAAACAAACAATGCTCCAATTTAAAAGTCCAGCTGAGTTACTGCTCATCTCACTTCTTTTGAAATGGTAGTTGCTATAAGCATACATTCACATTCAAAAATGCGAAGCTATGTATCACTTTGGTAAACATGGATTTACATTAAGAAGGTACACTTCACCACGTAGCCACATGGATGTGCTCCAATAATGGGAGAAAGTGAGAATAGGAAGTGACTTTTTATTTTTTTTTAAGACCAAGGTATCCAAGTGTCCCACCTGAATTTTTCAGGCGTTCCACCCGACTAATCCTTGGGGCATATGTAAACCTTCCAATATGCACACGTCGGGTACAGAACTAAGAGGAGTGGCCCTTTTTGTGTTGAGGGAGGCTTGATCCTAAGACCTCCCACAAACAAGGGTGGCAATTGACCATCAAGCTAACCCCTCAGGGTTGAGAATAGGAAGTGATAATGTGTACAATGAAATAATACGCATATATGATTCCATTTGAAGGTCCTAAGCAATGACATAAATGGTCCAAAGTTCAAAGGTACTTAAGGGTAACATTTTTTTATGTCTCAATTTAAAGGTGTCTATCATTCTGATAGGTTTGGGTTGATCATAGCTAGGCTCTATTTTGAGGTCCATATATGATTTATAGTGGCCAGTTGATTAGAAAAAGCTATGCTTGAAAATGTTATCTTAAAAAGAATGGCCTGATTGGATAATGGATAGAATAAGGGTGCAATTTTGGTAGGTGTAACCTTGGAAAGGAGGTGCAATATAAGCGCTGTAGATGGAGCTTAGGGTGGGCCCAACAAAAGGGCTTCTCAACGCAAAAATGCTAAGAGGTATCCAGCTGAACATTGCTCATGTGGGCAGGGGGCACAATATGTTTGGCCACTACCACCTTAGACCTTGCCATGCAAGCTCCAAGCAGCATAAAACGTATAGATTTGAATTACATAATTAGAAAAGAGTTTTCCCTACAGCCTGATCAGTAACAGCTTTTCTTTGCTTCAGAGATAAGGAGCCGTTTGAGAAACAATTCAGTTGAAGAGCTACGAAAGGACAATGAGAAAGCATCCCCAGGGTGTTGTGCAATGGCGCTGTCTTCTAAATCTGCTTCAAGTGAACATCTTCAGTCACTGATCTCAAATATACAGAATACTGAGGCTTCATCAAATTCATATTTTAATGAAGCAAAACATTCACCCCTTCACATGCAACAGGTAGATCTCCATGAAAGCACCAAAAGAGAAGCAGCAAATGAATTGCGAAACGTCCTTCCTGCGACTGAAGAATTGGATCAAATAGAACAAAGTGAAATGTTGTTTCAAAACACGGGGCAGAAGCAAAGCAGGGTTGAGAGTAATTTTCTTGTATTTGGACTAGGGTGGCAGCCTGGAGAGAGATTCGAGAATTCTGTTTGTCAAGGATGTTCAAATGAACGACCGAAGATTGGATCAATAAAAGATTTCACTTATGCAGAGCTTGAAGCAGCAACAGCCAAATTTTGTGAGCAAAATTATCTTTCTGAGGGTGGATTTGGCTCTGTTTATAAAGGGCAGTTGAAGAATGGTCAGATGATTGCTGTCAAGCAACACAAAGATGCAAGTTCACAAGGAGAGAGAGAATTCAAGGCAGAGGTTCATGTACTGAGCAAGGCTAGACATAAGAATGTGGTTATGCTGCTGGGTTCATGCTCAGAGGATAATAACAGGCTATTAGTTTACGAGTTTGTCTGCAATGGTTCACTAGACAAACATCTCTCAGGTACGAACTCAATAGTATGAGAATTGTGATGAACCTCCAATCATATATGTTTTTCTGTTCACCTAGGTTATAATTGTAATTTACATTTATTGCAAGGCAAGAACTGAGGACACAAGGGCAACCCCAACAGAACAGATAGACAATGTCAACCATGGACCAAGAAGTCACATGGCATATTTAATCCTATCCACTGCACTCTTTTATGAAGATACAAAATCCTAGAATTTATTGATAAAACATCTGAAATTTCTATTAGTGATGATGCAGTTCCTGCTGTACAAAACATAGGTGCACAAAAGACCAGCTACATAATTATAAATATTCTGTAAGGGGTTAGAAATTAGCACAGTATCAATTGATAAGATCCACCCCTGTAAAATATCAAGGTCCTAAATCATTGTCATTGCTAACAAAACTGCCTTAACTTTTAAAATCACTTATATAAAAAAAAAAAATCACTAGAATAAATCAAAGAACTGAGAGGCAGCCAGAAGCTCTGTTCAGTAACTGTCCTGATCAGAAAAGAGTTCAGCATCTATCACCATGATTCATTCATTTAGTTTCCACTTTTAAAATACTTCCATAATTTATTTGACACATAGCTTATTAAAAAATAAATCCTATCTAGAAAGACATGCAGAAAGTAATGATGAATGACACCAGTAAAAATGATGAAAATGAAACTCAAATGAGTCTCATCAGTTCAGTCATTTTATTCCTAATAATACCTTGCGTCATTTATGCAGAAGTTTCATATTTTTCCTACTATGTCCATCATATGAAGTAATATTTAACATAAGAACATGCCTCAACTCACCAGGCTACTCTTGCATTTTTCCTTAAATGTTCTATCAATTCTAGTACTCAATGGAAATCTAATACCAAAAAAAAAATGCTGCAATGATGCAGAAAACCCTAGAATGTTGAGCTGGACAGATAGGATAAAAATAGCACTGGGAGCAGCAAGCGGATTGAACTATCTTCATGAAAACAATATCATCCACAGGGACATGAGGCCAAACAATATTCTTGTAACACATGATTATGAACCATTGGTACTGACCTACTTACTACTTTTAAAGCTCAAAGCTTAAAAATATCAACAAAAATCTTTACACAGATTTTCATTTGATGTTTGACATGCTAGGTTGGAGATTTTGGGCTTGCAAGAACTCAAAATGAAGAGTCAGATCACTCATCAGGTAATAAGGTTGTTGGAACCATTGGGTACTTGGCACCTGAATATGCTGAAAGTGGGAAAGCTTCAACTAAGATGGATGTATACTCCTTTGGCGTTGTTCTATTAGAGCTGATCACAGGTCGAACGACAGTGGACAAGCGGCTTGGAGCGAAAAGCCTCATAGGATGGGTAATGATTTATTGCATTTTTCCTTCCAATACAGCCTTCTGATAACTGTAACTATAAAAAATATGATGTTGTCTGTGTTACAGGCAAGACCACTTTTGAAGGAAAGGAAGTACCCAGACTTGATTGATTCTAGTCTTGCAGACTCACATGATGTCTTACAGCTCTTTTGGATGGTTTGGGTTGTTGAAAAATGTCTTAGCAAGGATTCCAACAAAAGGTTATCCATGGACAAAGTATGTCACAATTACAGTCTCTCAACACATCAGCAATTTTTACATTGATATAGATTTGGATCCAACTACCGAAAGCTACTCCACAACAGAAGTCCATTACAGTGCAGGGTCTTTTCTATATCTTTCTATAATTGCAATGGGAATTGGTATTGTAAAGGGGGTAAAAACCAATAAGTACCTTCCCTCAAGATGTAAAATTAAATATGATTCATCATTCAATATCAGACATCTTGCCCTGAAACTACTGCATTCCTATTCTAAACTCTAGAGTTTACACAAACAAATGCTAAATCTTTCTGCATTCCGATAAGGCTTTAGCTCAAAAAGGCCTAGATGGTTTTACCCTTTTCTTTCTCAGGTTGTCTGGGCTCTAAAGCGCATAATGGATGGAAAGACAGTAACTGGTATTGAAGATTTCTTTCAAGCAAACGCGCTTACTGAATCCAATGAAACACAAGAGAATACAAGAACTTTTGCCAGGAGAAGACTGATTACAGATGTATCTTCAATCAGTAGCAGAAGTCAGATCAGTGAAGTATTTTCATCAGCATCTTCAGCAGAGACATCTACAAGATCATCAACCACATCAAGGAGTTCTAATTATTCTACAACAAATGACAGAAAAAGTTACAAAAAGAAGGGATCAAAATCTGGAAACCAAACTCAAGTTCTCTATGGAGAGATGTTCTATTGACCTAATGTCACAAAATTTGAATCTTGGTGTGCATAATAGAAGAATATTTGAGGACGAAGTGCAGCAAAGGATTTCGATAATTCATTGGATCAAGTCAGACTAAATTCAATGGGGTGTGGTTGCAGAATCTTTCATGGGCAGCTGCATATTTTAATAGAAGCTGGTCATTTCTAGATTAAGCCAGATTTTATTGTGCCTGCATTTGTATATCTTGACTGTATTTCAATTCTTGACTAAATTCCTCGTTGAGCCTGACTGGAATAAATTTAGTTCTTTTTCAGAAAGAAGGGTGTGCAGTAGATGATAATCCTTATCAGTGATGGGAAAAAAAAATTGCAAGATTTGAACTGAAACAAATACTAAAATTGACATTTATTTAAATGCAAGTCCTGGAAAAAGAGAGATTATCAATTAACTCTATACAGTGAAACTTTGTAATTTTCACCCCAGTAATGGATGATGACAGATCTAACAGAACGTCAGTCAGACTTCTCCAATAGAATTACCTTTTTCCTTTTTTCAGAATTCTCAGACTTGGAAGGGAACCAATCTACCAGATGCAAGCAGTTACCATTGCTAAGCAGCCTAAGTACTTTTCTTTTCTTCTTTTTTTAAAATTTTTTGAAGTGGCAGATAAATCATATATGTCCTTTTCA
This sequence comes from Chimonanthus praecox, assembly GCA_022113865.1. Taxonomy (NCBI): domain Eukaryota; kingdom Viridiplantae; phylum Streptophyta; class Magnoliopsida; order Laurales; family Calycanthaceae; genus Chimonanthus; species Chimonanthus praecox. The sequence goes on from JAINRJ010000126.1 coordinate 163,476, forward strand.
AGAAAAAAAAATCATACATTCATGAGATCTGCTAACCAAGTACATGACCTTTTCTCTACTTGAAGAAATGGACAAAAATTATTTAAGATAGAACAAATCTTTAATAATGATGACTAAACAACTCCTTCCATACCCCATTCTGCACATCCCCAACCCAATCAAAAATAAGGATTTTCAGAGCAAAAGAAGAAGAAGAAGGGATTTTTTGGAAAGTAAAGAAGGATTAATTTAAGTAGAGCATGTAAGTAGCTGTAAAAATTAACTCAACTGCTTTATGTGCATAATTAATTAGGAAAAAGGGCTTAATAATTGAGCATGCATGCGAAAATCCAAGACTTTTACAGATATCATCATGCTATTCTGAACTTGGAGCTGGAAATTTATTTACCCAGCGCCAATCAAGAGCATGAACCATACTGATAGTATCTTTTAAGACAGAATTAAGGTTACAATTTCTTATGAACAGTTACTATTATTCTTAATTAAAATTAGATGCATCAATAACTAAGCTTTTCAATCAGTATGAGATGTTATAACTGCTGAAAATTATTGGTGGTTAGGTTGCAATGAAGACAATCTGTCCATTTTAGGAAATGATCATCATAATTTTGAATAAGCCCCCAAGCATTTTGGGGCTCACTGAAAAAAACAAGAAACTGGAACTGGAAATTCACAGTGTGGAGAAGAAAAGAGGAACTTTCCCTGCAAGTCTCCTATAGCATAAAACATAATTCCTATAGCATTAAGTCTGTAACATGACAGTCAAATTTTCATTTCCATCAACATTTCTAGAACTTTCATTTTTGAGATAGAAATCAAAATTTCCAGATTCAACATAATTTCTATTAGTTTTTTCCCCAACGTGAAATTTCTAACCTCATCTTACCACTATAGAGACTGTCTATGTTACAGCAAAAGAATGCCATCAATAAGAATCGTCACACTTACAAACTTCTGACAGGACTCTACGTTGAGGTGCTTCACTAAAATATGCACCTACATAAGAGTACAAGTCAACTAGTCTCTGTGGCAGAGTCAGCAGCATCTAACAGTTAATGAACATTTTGATAGAAGGACTATCTGAAGAATGGAAAAATTTTGGTGGCCGGATTTGCTCATGAATTTATATATTCTTCAGACTGAATGATCCTGAAAAGCTCCTTCAGATTAGCCAATATATGACGTGGCCCCAAACTCTGTCCACCAATAGAATTTAAGAGCTGCTCTAGATCCTGCAAAATCAAAATACAAAGTGATGTGTTTAGAGTCTGAACAGAAGCTTCCCATATTGATGAAGACCCAATGGTTCCAATTGATGAAGAGCACATCATGACAATAGCCTATTCATATCTGGAGACTCCAGACCTTGTCCAAGCGACACCAAGAATTGAGGTGTGACAAAGGTTAGAGCCCCATTAAAAAAATAATAATAAATTTATGGCCCCCAGGTGTTTGCCACTGAATTTGAAATGGCTCCATTGCATATGGTTCCATTAGAAGATACAAGGCTTGATGGCTCAATTGATGCATATTTTCCATTTTCTCTATATTTTTTAATGTATTTAACTTGTTTTGCTTGATTAGAAAGGTAGCTAAGTAATTTTGCTATTATTGAAACTTGAAAGGACTTAGTAGAGAATTTTGTAGGGTCTTAAAGACGAGGATCATGTAAAATTCCTATATTATGAATGTTTACAACACTATCAGCCGATCTCCTATTCTGTCTAAAGTGAATCACTATTTCCCTGCACATTTTCCTCATGTCCTTGAGCACATGAATCTGCCTCCATGGCGCCTTCTCCTACCACTTGCCTAGGCTATGGCATTCTTCGAGTCCCCTTCAATGACCAAGTTGCCTGATCCATAGGACCACCACAAAAGAAGGGTCTTCCTGATACCTAGAGTTCAACCTCATTTGATTCCTTAATCTCCACCGACTTTGAAAAGAATAGGTAAATTTCCCCCTGATTGTTATGTACTACCCCCACCCATTCCTACTGGACTAAGTTTACACCTAGCCGCTCCATCCACATTGAATTTAGAAAAAGCTACTTGGAGGTTTGACCCAAACCTCTGAAAAAAGTTTCCTACTTACCCTTTCCTCCTTGACATGCACCCATCCCAAGAACTCAGGAAATCAGAGAAGGTATAGCCTTTAAAATCCTTGCACAACATTAGGCAAGTCCTAGACTCCACCTTGCCCTTTCCTTCACCTCCCTCTAATTCCTCTCCTTCCATACGAAAGGAAGCCAAGAAATGATGAAATGGAAAAGAGACCAAGAAACGAAAAGATGGTATTGAAACTTTAAATTTTGTAGCCATTTTATAATATGGCTTGAATCCTAAAAAGGGGCTTAATTTTTGCATTTGGAAAAGGAAAAAGATTTTCTTTCATTCGGAAGGGTAGGTATGCTCCACATTTTAAAAATGCAACACCAAAAATAATTTACAGTTTCAACCAATGTTGTTAAAATCGTCCAGTTACGAGTTAACTCAACTCGGATGGTCCAGCGAGTTAACTCGAATACTAAATCGAAAATGGCCAATAATCGTGCGATTTTTGGGTAAATCGCAGATCGTGCGATTCCAACTCGGACAATCGTTCAATCGTTCGATCCAGAAGAACAAAAAAAAAAAAAAGAGGAAGAAGAAGAAAAAGTAGGAAGGACAACATACCTTTTTTCCTCTCTAATTTCTCCCTTTCTTTATTCTCTCTTTCTTTCTTCCCTTCGTTTTCGCCATTGTAAACCCTAAGCCTCAATCCGCCGCCACATGTAAACCCTAAACCTCAGCAAATGTAAACTCACGTGTTGCTTTCACGTCTTTTGCCGCTCTTCCATGTGTGCTTAAGTTAATAGCTTTCCACTTTCGTATTTCGTTTCATTTTTTTATTTGCTCTCAAATCTTTTATTTCTCTTTTTAATTAAATACCTTTTTCTCTTATTTTTCATATGTTATTTTTTCCTATTTTTTATTTTTTGTCATCTTTTTTCTCTTCTTATTAAAAAACCTATTTTTTTATTTTTTTAATCTTTTGTATCTATTTTAAAAGAACAAAAAACTCTAAAAAATATTTTTTATTTAATCAATACAAATAAATTTATTTAAATCTCATATTAATATATTTTTCTAGTTTTTTACTAATTTTTTTATTCTTAATAATTTCTTATTAGTTTTTTGCAATTAACTAATCTCTTTTTTTCCTAGGCTCAATCTTTTGTATCTATTCTAAAAAATAAATAGTTCTAATGTTTTTAAAATATGTTTAATGGATGTTATTAATGATTATTTAAAATTATAAATGTTGTTGATTTATAATCAACAACATCTCTCTTTTTTCAATCATTTGTATCTATTTTAAAAAATGAAAAAACTATTTTTTATTTAATGAATACTAATTAAAATTATTTAAATGCTAAAATATTGATTAAAAATCTGATATTAACAGAAAACAATTTATACACTTAATAATTATGATTAAATCTGATATTGATATTTTTTTTTGTGTCTTCTTTTTGTGGATCATTATTTCTGATGGATGACACAAATAATTATATATAATTGTAGTATCAAAAATAATTACGAAAAAAAATGTAAAAAATGTTATGACTCTTACGATTCTACGATTTACGATATACGATTCACGATCCACACTCCTAGACCGATTCACAATACGATTCAAGTTTGACAACATTGGTTTCAACAATCTCATTTCAGCCATCTATTCTGCAGTATTTAGATTATATGGCCAAATCACAGTCATTCCATCTTAAGATGTTTAATTTTTAAACAATGTATCCCAATTACAATTGAATGGCTTCTAAAATAACACTAATATAACCCCTCAGTTTCATTTCATCTTTCAAATGAAAGAAGCAATGAAAAGAAGAAAGGTGATGCAGGGAACATTCTATGCAAGAAGAGAGAGATCTGATGCAGGTATGTAACTTCCTCTCTCTGCTTCTCTCTTTCATTCTTTCTTCTTTTTTTCAATTATTGAGAGACCTTTGCATGTTCTTTGCAGATCTGACACTAATCACATCTCATTCTGCCTTTAATATATTTGATAAGTTTTTTCTTCAGATTAATATTAAAATGATGAAAATATTTATTTTTACTTTCATTTCAAACTTTTACTGTCTTATATTTCTGTAATTTTATTTTTTTTCATGCCATCTATTCCTTAAGGGAACACAAAAACACTGGAATGTTCCATTAATGAGGCAAACTGGAATGACTACTGGAACAAATCTAACAACATTGATTGAGACAGATTACCACATTGTGTGACATCATCTTCAAGGCATGGTTTCCTCTGAGTAGTTTCCGAGTAGCGTCATTTGGTTTACTTATCTAAATCTCACTCTCACATCATGTTTAGGCAATGCTATATCATGTTGCACTGGCACTTCTCATCGTCATCATCATTACCATGGCCATAATCTCATCCATCTGAGGACAGCCTTTCGAATTCTACTTCTCCAATTAGCCCTATTATAACTACTCCAACTTATTTACAAACGGACTTTATGTGTAATCTATATAATACAAATTTTATACATGTTCTATAATGCCATCTAGACACGCTTTCAGTCATATCTCTAGTACATTTTCCATCTTCTTCTTTTGCAATAGCATCAGTAAGTTCAGGAGTTGAAGATACTACTGCGAATCTTAAGAGTAACAAAGTTAAGTTTTTTATCACTGTGAATCTTAGGGTAACACTGTTAAGTTTTTATCTGTTTCTTTACTTGCAAAAGAATACCAACAACTGAAGGACCATAGAGAGCAACCGCACCTTGTTCAACAAAAAAATAGCATAAGCTGCTTTAGTCGAGTCTTGCGCTTCTAAAAATAGAGGAAATTCTGCTGTCTTCGTGTTCATGCCAACAATTGGATTTGACACTAGATCAGCTGATGTGGGCTCAACGGATGGTGCATGGTCAAAAATGTAAGAGTGTGAACCTCCTAAACGCAGAGGGTATCGTAGAGGAACGTCCAAGTGTGATGCTATAAGCAAGACAGCCTGCAACAAGGAAGCATGCACCAACAGAGTTAATTGCCTCAAATTGCATAAACCTACAAAACCACATCAACAGAACAGAAGTAAATGTATAATCAAGGGCAAATCTAATTACATCCACAATGAAAGGCTCCTTAGCACAGCGTAGTGATAATACACAGAACTTCTAGTGCTAGTAATAATTTTTTTTCTTTTTATTCCCAACATAACCATTTTTAGATGAAAATTATCATCAAGAAAAAGATGCAGGCATCTATTTCAAAAGGAACAGAAGGATATAACTAAAAACAATGACATCAATAATAACAACAATGTTTAAGAGGTGGATCTAAAATAGAGCTCACATGTGCAACATAACCTAGAGCAGTTGCAGACCTCTGAACCTCTTTCTTATCAGTAAAAATACTAATTTTCTTCAAAGGATGCACTGTCAGCTGCAGTCCTAAAATGCTCAAAGATGGCGTCCCAGGATTATTAGTTTTTGAGGTAGTTGATGAAGAACCAGATCCATTCCCTGAAAACATAAGGTGTTTCTTTCACACTCCATATAAAATTAAATTCGAAATCAGTATAACATGATGAAAGCACATTAATAAAAGAGATGATATTCCTACAGTTTTATTACAATGAAAGTTCTTTGGCTCAAGATAAAAATCCTGTAGGCAGATAAACCCATAAATTCAACGTCCTGAAGTCTTCAGTGAGAATTGTTAGAGAGTGAGAGTGAGAGTGAGAGTGAGAGTGAGTGAGTGAGTGAGAGAGAGAGAGAGAGTAAAATGGAGATGCCATTTCAGTTTCCCTGGTGAGAAAGTTAATATATATATATATATATATAGAGAGAGAGAGAGAGAGAGAAAAGAGAAGAAATATGCAAAAGCAAATAAAAAACATGAGCTACCATTTCAATTTCCCTCATGAGGAAATATCAAATGTCACAACTTCAGGTCTTGGGCCAAATAAAATAAATTACCACAAATTTAAAAATAAAAAAGACATTGCACGAGAATGGCAATGCCTACTTTTTAGAAGAATCTACATCATTCCAAGATGTTGAACAAGTTCTAGAATTTTCGTGCCCTCTCTTGTTCCGCCATCTAAGTCGGAAAAATCACTCATTTTGTCCAAAGAAAGAAAAATGAAATCAGATTGTAAATATTCCATTAAGTTTCTATTAGACATAAAGGAGCAACATGACATGATGCGAGTCATTCCTATTACAGCCATTTTAAATCAAGAGGTTTCCCATAAAGTTGACTTAGGGAATCTATAAGGAGATAAATTTTGTCCCTTTTTAGTGAGGTTAAAAGGCTTACATTTTAACAAAATTCTAATCATTCCAAGGAATTAAAAAAAATTTAGAATTTGATGCTTTGACTCTATTATCTGTAAACCAAAGAGCAGTCATCTCTACACAAAAAAATATAATAATAAATAAATAAATACTTGAAATCAGATTCTGCATAGAACATATTCAACAGTTAATTTTTCAACTTCTCCAGGAACCAACTTTTAGTCTTTAATGCTTCAACTTCATCCCTTATAAGAGCCTCAAAAATTACTCCATAATGGTTATTTTTTCCAATGATAACTGAAGCTATAATGCGACAAACGTATGACCAAGGAGTTTCATTGGAAATCTGATTGTAACAATGTAAAGGAGGTTCGCACTTCGAAAAATTCCACACAATGTTTTGCTTCAGTGATTTTCAAAGAAAAGGCATTGTACTTTTCATTTGAATGCATGTTACCTGATTTGCTGTCGTCAGAACATGAGTCTATATTTTCCCCTGGTGTCTGTACATGTGAGGAGGCCTTAACAGGATAGAGCGCTGAAACTTGTGCTATCATGTACTGCTGTCTCATCCTCAGTTTCTTCCACAAGTTCTTTAGATGAACATAACCCCTTTCTCCAGTTAGCAAAGTACTAGCTTCCTGCAAGTAAACAATAATCTAGATATCAAAGTTCATCCATCTCTTGATTTTTGATATCCACATAGCTGTCATCTTCAGTTGGATCAGATCATGTTAAGTTGTCACTGCTATTGTTGTGAAATTGGAGTACGTAAGACAGCTAGATATTGTGTTCTACTACATGGAAGAGAAAAGAGGGGTTGCCTAGAAGGTCTGCCAACCAGGTGATCTGCAGACATCCTTAATTTACATGCAGACACAGTCCAATGGTAACACACATAAACGTGCAGAAATGATCATCTGAGTAACAAAAGGAGGCCCCACAGTTGAAGCTTTGCAACTACTCCATATCCTGCCTATATTTTGGCCATAACTTGTTGAATTGTGTCAATACAAATAACAAGAAAGCATGCAAACATGGATGGTGGAAATAATTAGCGGTACTAGACTACTAGTAGTAGTTTTGGTGGTAATAGCAGATATGTAGGTTCTTTTCTTTTTTTTCTTTTTGGACCATGTAGTAGTAGATAAGTAGTAATCATAACAGTAGTAAGATAGCATACACTGCCTACAAGTTCACATAGACACATCATCATCATCACCATAAAGCCTCATCCCTTGTATATGGGGGGACTGAGTTCTATTTCCTCTTCAACCTTATCAAAACTTACTGCAGGAGCATACATAAAAAAATATACATAGGTGAAACAGTAACTTGCAATCACCTGCAATTGATTGCAAGCCATTGAAAGGGCCTTCCCTGCTACCCACAGAGATCGAACTGCAAGGGAAAGTTGCTCCTGTTGCTTCTTGCTGTCCTCAGCTGCAGTCTTTGAATGCATCAATATATTCCCCATCACCAACTTCCGAGCTTCCAATTTTTGACGCATCTCCTCTAACTCATTCAAATGGCGCAGCGATTCAGACCTTACCTGCCCACCATATTGCCACCCCGCTAACCAGCGAACTAATCAATTAAAGCTCAGAAGTTAAAAAAGAAAACCAAGGAAAAAGCGATCATACAGATCGAGTCCCAAATCCATTTTTGAAAAACGAATAACAAAGAGAAAAACTAGAGATATCAATGCAAACCTGTTTTCTTTTTCTCCCAACAAAACAAAAACCCATCTTTTACACAAAACAGACAATAAACAACACTCTAAAACCCAAATTTGATCAAGAACCCCAATACGATATACCAACATTCTTTTTCTTTTAGTGAAACAACAGTGTTAAAATGCAAAATTGCTTTAAAATTTGTTATTTAAGGGGTTTCAAACCCTCCAAACCCTAAAATTCACATTACATCAGGTAAATTCCACCTTAGAAAAATTCAATCGAAAACCACCCAAAGCCTTTGATCTAATAAAGAATATTCTAAAACCCAATTCTGATGGAGAGGGAAAAGCCTATCTTGAAGGGATTCAAACCCTCCAAACCCTAGATTCAAATGCTATCAGATAAAATCCACCTAAAGACCAAAATTAAGTGGAGAAGTCCTCTAAAACCCCACATTCTACATTTCTAACTTGAAGGGACAAATCCATAATAGAAGGAGTGTACCTCAATGGCATTCAAGCGCTCAAACCTCAAAATTCAAATTCAATCAGATAAACTCCACCTAAACGGCAGAATTCTATCAAAAAATCCCCCTCAAACCCTAAATTCTCTAGGATCTGTAAACAACATTTCAAAACCCAAATTTCACTTTTTTTATTTATAAAAATCAAGGCATTCAAACATTCCAAACACGAAAACCATTTTCTAATAAATAAAACCTAAGTAAAGACCAAACTCAATCGAAAATCCACCCTCCCTCTCCAACCCCAACTCAATAATAATAAAGGAAAACTAAAATACTACTTCAATTTAATAAAATAAATCGTTCTAAAACCAAAATTCGACAAAAAAGGATCTTGACAAGATTCAAAGGAAAAACTTAAGTTTCATCAATGAAACTGCGCCTAGATACGAAAATCCAACAGAAAAAGCTAACGAATACCAAAAATTCTTCTTAGATCTCGAAGGTGAAAAAAAAGGAAGAGAAAAAAAAATCTTCAGAGAAAGAAAATGGCAAACCTGGATGAAAGATTGGAGCTTTTGCGCGAGAACTTCCTTCTTCTCTTTAGCTTTATTGAGCGCGGACGAGAGACTCCAGAGCCTCGCCAACTCCTGCTCCAGATCCTCCCATTCAATGATTGTAACACTTCCCGTACCGACCGAAGACGATGCAAAGACCTTCATTTCCGAAGGAGATGCCATTGTCAGAAGATATCTGAAATTTCACAAAAAGATCATCGATCGACCTCATTTCTTCTTTGAGATCACGATTTGAGATGTTTCGAAGTTCATCGATCCATCAACTTGGAGAAGAATAAGAAGAAAGAAGGGATTTTGAGAGCGAGAGAAGATAAAGGAAAGGATTCAGAGAATCGGCAATGAACATCTGAACTACCGTTCAAACGTCGGAATGTAAAACGGGATGGAAGAAATTACTCGAGAGGAGTGCCAAAACCCACGTACGGCCGGACCAGTTTTACACGTGGCATATTATGATTCATGGGCTGGGTTTGGACCCTCGTCCTAGAGAAAGCCCGATTGTATGAAGTTCAAGTTGATTTGGCGTTTGTTGATCTTTGCATGTTAAAAATTGAGGCCCATTCATTTACACTGGAGATTTAAATCTCGGATGTGGTTGATATCTCGGATTCTCGGCTGAGAATTTTTTTCTCTTTTTTTTTTTTATTTTTTTTTAAACCTATCGTATCGGTTCCCTAATTTACACAAGTGAAAAACATGAGTCACACGGGAATTTTATTTGTACATCAAGTATATTTTGGTAACGGTGTAAAAGTTCATTTTAAAACCCAAATTCAATTTTTAAAATGATATTATCTATATTTTTATACATTAATTTAATATAATAATATAAAAAACAACATTACCTAGATTTTATGCAGGACTCTACATAAGTTGGGCTTTCTCTTAAATAAACTCTATGTATTTTCAAAGTTACGAGTTAAAATTTGTTCATTTACATAAATTCAAGTACAACTCCAAGTAAGTTCAAGTCATCTATGCACTTAAAGGAGAGTTATTAGAAAGATGTACAACTAAATATATATAATTCACCAAAAACCATTCTCAATTATTTTAAATTATTTTTTGTCATTAAATCGTAGTGATTTCAAAATGTCTTTATTAATCTCTTCCAGGTAATTTATAATGACTCTACATTGAAGTATAAAGTTTTTTTCTTTTCTTTTGGAAAAAATAGAGGCTCGTAGATGCATGATAGGTATAAGATAATATTTTATGCTCATGTACTATTACGCTGCGTTTGGATAAAGGATGATTTTACAGGAGTCACCTTTATATAGGGTCACCTTTGAGCTTGGGGTCACCCTTAAATATCCCAAGCTTCAATGAGGTATTCAAAAAAGATGATGAGAAGGGTATTTTTTTAATTTTTACCCTCATTTAACATAATTTTGGTCACCTCTCTTTACCTCCGTGCATAGAAGCCTTAAGTTAAGAATTGGGCCAAACCTAAACCAACCCATTTGTTAAAAAGACTTAAAACAATCTCAAGAGTGGCAAGTGGAGCAGTGGACCACAAAATGAGAGATTCCATTCATTTAAATTAGGTTTATGCTAAGCTTGAGCCAAAAAGAAGTTTAGATAAAAATAAGGAGAAACCTTTAAGAACAAGAAAAAATGTCGAGTGGCAATGATTTTGATATTAAAAAAAAAAAGTAAAATCATATTTATATTGATTAAAAAATAGTTGTAAGTGATTATGATGATGACATGCAACATTATGCATTAGAAGAAAATTATTTGTTGTCAAACTTGTTGATAGGGTCCTTTGATAAAAATATGAAAGGTTAATATTAGGCATCTAAACAAAACTTTCTTCACAAGATTGACCAATGCAAATGGAAGAGAAATTATTTATTTATATAAAGTGGAGATCGAGGGCTGTATTTGGATGAGAGGTAAATTTTATAGAGATTATCTGAGGTTATATTTCAGCAAGGGCTACCCTTATGAAGGTGTACTCTTTATCTTGTTTGGTAATTATAGAGGTAAAGTTAAAATTACCTTGAAAAGAAAAAAATCTCATTTGGTAACACTAAGGAGGGATAATTTTACATATTAACAATTTTACGATAATTAATATTTTTTATTAAATTCATATAACATTAAAAATAAAAATTTATGAAATATAATTATTAAATAATATTCATCAATTAATAAATATTTTAAAATATTTTTACTTCATATATGAAAAGAGATCGCAAAGAAGGGTAAAGAGGGACAAGGGTTTTCCATGAACTCTAAAGGATTTAAAAAAAAATGAAAGAGAGGAGTAAAAATGTACCTTCACCCTTCTATTACCAACCGTATTACCCCTTACATCATTGAAGACAAGCATCGAATAGCTATGGAGCTAGTGGAATAGGGTTGTTTGAAGACTTTTTCTATAGGTGTCATCTTTATCTCATGATTAGAATAGGCTTTCAAGAGAAAATGATAGAAGCCACCACAAATTAAGTACTTGGGATGGATTAGAATTTTTATGTCCTTTTTTAATATTTTTTTTTTAAAAGGTTCTTTTTTTTATTATTATTGAGATATCATTAAGAAAGAAGTTGTGTAACCACAGAGGAGAATGCTCCATAAAGGTGAGATGCTACATTTTATACTCTTATTCTAAACGTGTAAAAGCTATAAAAAAATTAAATTTAAATCCATTGGTTTGGTTCTTAAAGATAAGTAAATTCTTAATAGAATCTATTAAAATGTGGAGAAAGTGTAATTGATGTTGCAATACAAAAACACCATAATTCCCATGGTAAACTACATCTTTATGTTGTCCTTGATAATTCTACACTATCGTGGTAGATGTAGGCTGCATTTGGATGAGGGGTAAGAGAGGGTAACTCCTTGTTACCATAGTGACAAATACCGTTCTCGGGATATTAACGGCAACTGTTAATAACGGGATATTTTCAAATTCTCGGGTTTTTAACGGGAATTTAACGGGAAAATCTCGCGGAAAATATAAATATTTAAAATAATAATTAAAAATTAATATAATAAAGGGAGTTTTTCTGAAGTTTGCATTATGAGATAATTTAAATCAAATAAAGGGATTTTCAAATTTACAAACTGAAATAAATTTAATTATTTAAATAATAAAATTTATTTTAAAACTTTAAAGTTATTTTTTTAGCAGTGTGTACTTTGAAAATTTCTCAAATTAAATATCCGGACTAATTACGATAACCTGATAAAAATACTTTTAGACTTTAAGGTCTTTTGACACTCCTAAATATTTAAAACACAGTACTTTATAAATAAGGGTATCTCTAGGGCGTGCCAAAAACACATTTAGGAGTATTAAAAGACCTTAAAGTCTTAAAGTATTTTTATCAAATTATCGTAATTAGCCCGGATATTTAATTTGAGAAATTTTGGAAATACACAGTGCCTAAAAAATAACTTTAAAGTTTTAAAGGAGATTTTATTATTTAATACACTATGCACATTGTTTTTTAAGCACTGTGTATTTCTAAAATTTCTCAAATTGAATATCCATATTAATTACGATAACGTGATAAAAATACTTTGAAACTTTAAGGTCTTTTGACACTCCTAAATGTGTTTTCGGCACACCCTAGGGATACCTTTATTTGTAAAATACTGTGTTTTAAATATTTAAGAGTGTCAAAAGACCTTGAAGTCTTAAAGTATTTTTATCGGATTATCGTAATTAGTCCGGATATTTAATTTGAGAAATTTTCAAAGTACACACTGCTAAAAAAATAACTTTAAAGTTTTAAAATAAATTTTATTATTTAAATAATTAAATTTTATCGATGCTTCTCCTTTCCTTTCCAGCGGCGTGTGGATAGCGCCCGTGAAGCGCAGCGTGTATATGGGATAGCGTGAAGCGCAGCGTGTATATGGGATAGCCGTGTACAGAAGAAAAATTTAAACGGTAAAAACGCGTTTTTAACGCGATTTTTACCTTTTCTCGCGTTAAAAACCCGTTTTTAACGGTAAATTTTCGATAAAAACGGTATAGGCGATAAAATCACGTTTTTAACGCGGTAACGTTATTTTCCCGATATTTTCGCGGTAAAAACGAAAATACCGGCGGTATTTGTTACACTGCTTGTTACCCCTATTTGATAACAAGAGAGTAAAAATAAAAATTCAAATTTTTATCCCTCTTGTTTCTCTTTTAAATACCCCCATAGAGTTTGGGATATTCAAGAATAAATACCCTTCCTTACCCTCCCTTTTGCTCATGAGAATTTTTTTTTTTTACATTTTATTTATTTATTTATTTTAGCCAGTACTTGGGTTTTATTTTTTTTAAAAGCACTCTATTATTTTCATTTGATAAATTTCATATCACTAAACAACAAATTATTATATTTTTTTACAAAGAAATATGAAGATTTTTTTTATTCATTTATTGAAATTTAAAATAATAATAGTGGTTTTTTATTTATTTTTTATTTCTTAAGCAAACCTTTTTCCTATTTGTCCCGTGCCTTCCTCTATTTTTCAATTATATATTATATAATTTTCTGAAACGTATTTGTCAAAATGTTCTATTTTTAAGGGGTGATTATGTCAAAATTTCGATAGAATCTCAAAACTCTGAAAAAGTTTGAGATTCATGATAATCTTTTTCAAGGTAATTAACAATTTATTCTGTTAGAAGATTATTTTAAAAATGTGTCAACATTTTCAATGTGATGCATTTGGGTGAGGGGTAAATTTTTACAGGGTACCCTTGAGTAGGGGTAATTGTAAGTTGGAGTAAACTGACATATTAACAATTTTATGAGAATTAATAATTTTATTAAAACTATATAATATAAAAATAAAATTTCTGCAATATTTTCAACGTGATGAATTTTAGTGAGGGGTAAATTTTTACAGGGGTTATCCTTGAGTAGGGGTAATTGTACGTATGGGTAAACTGACATATTAACAATTCTATGAGAAATAATAATTTTATTAAATCTATATAATATAAAAATAAAATTTCTGCAATATTTTTAACGTAATGCATTTGGGTGAGATGTAAATTTTTACAGGGGTTACCCTTGAGCATGGGTAATTGTAAGTAGGGGTAAACTAACATATTAACAATTTTATGAGAATTAATAATTTTATTAAATCTATATAATATAAAAATAAAATTTATGCAACATTTTCAATGTGATACATTTGGGTGTGGGGTTACAGGGGTTACCCTTGAGTAGAGGTAATTGTAAGTAGGGGTAAACTGACATATTAACAATTTTATGAGAATTAACAATTTTATTAAATATATATAATATAAACATAAAATTTCTGTAACATTTTCAACGTGATGCATTTTAGTGAGGGGTAAATTTTTACAGGAGTTACCCTTGAGTAGGAGTAATTGTACGTAGAGGCAAATTGACATATTAACAATTTTATGAGAATTAATAATTTTATTAAATCTATATAATATAAAAATAAAATTTGTACAAGATTTTCAACGTGAAGCATTTGGGTGAGGGGTAAATTTTTATAGGAGTTACCCTTGAATAGGGGTAAACTGATATATTAACAATTTTATGAGAATTATTTTTTATTAAATTCATATAATATAAAAAATAATAATTATAATTTTTATGAAGAGATATGTTGATATTTTTTATTTATTTATTGGGATTTAAAATAGTAATATAAAAAAAAATCTTTATTTATTTTTTTAATAATAAAATGCAAGTGTTCATTTTAAATAATAATTATGAAAAATAATCTATAAAAATTAGATAATATCATTATAAGTTATATTATTAGAATTTACTTCATTAATATTATTTAATAATTATATTTTATAAAAAAATAAAAAAATATTAATATATCAAATTACCCTTTATTTTAGTTACAAAACAAGATTTTTTACCCTTAAAATAAGGTTTTACTTTACCACTGAAATTACAAAACAAGATACGAATAATCGTAGTTTAAGGGTCACCTCTACTTAAGGATGACCTTTACTTAGGGGTAACGCCTATAAAAATTACCTCTCATCAAAACGCAGTCGTAGTCACAAACTTAGTAGGCTTCTTCTACGTTGATAAATTTAGCATAAAGTCATAATGCGATCAAATAATTTTTTTATTATAAAACTGAATTGATTGTTTTTTTTTCCTTATTATTTCCTTACTTTTTAAATTATCTATTCTCGTTGAGGGTAACATAAGGAAAGTGCATATTATGATTATAATCTATGTAATTTAAACAGAACGCGAGTTGTAACTTTTAACTAGATAGAGAGATGTTGGTGCATATAAGTACATAAGATCATGCTTTAAGAAATAGTTAGGTGTTCTAAGAGGTCTCAATACTTTTTGATGTCAATTCTCACATTTGTTTGTAGGAAATCTTGAGATCAAGTCTCCTTAATACAAAAAAGTCACTCCCTTTAGTTTTGTACTTAATGTAAACAGATTGAGGATTTATACATACTCTAAGGATTAGTCACGTCGGACGTCTAGAAAATTTATGTGGAACACTTAGATATCTTGGTCTTAAAAAAAATTACAAAAGATATTTGTAATAATAATGGTTTAAGGACTTGAAAACTTGATTTGATATAATTTTTTTTGCGTCAAATAAACTCAAAAATCAATTTTGATCGAATAAAAAGGTTAAGACTCAATCTGATCCAATAAAATATTATTATTTTAATATATTATATATATGTTAAATATTAAAATAAAAAACGAATGAAGAAAAAATCAGAAAAAACTGAAAAGAACATACAACAAAGAATAAAAACATAGAGGAATATTATGGAGGAGATGGGAAAATAAAAATAGGAACATTATGGAGAAGAAGAAGAAAAATAAAAATAACAAAAATCAAAAGATGAGAGTAATGAGATGAACATGAAGTAGACAAACGTGAAAAAAAAAAAAAAAAGTAAAATGGAGAGGAGAAAAATATAAAAACGAAAACAAAAAATCAAGAAGAATGACGAGAAGAACAAGAAGATGACGAAGAAAAGGAAACAAAAGACTTAAATTTTTTTCTTTTTTAAAAAAGATTGTCTATCCTTCGACCAACCCACTCCCTTCCATTTCTCCTCTCGTTTCTCTTTGCTAAGCATTTTCCCTTTCTACCCTCAAGTTATGTCTATATTACATTGTGTCCTTTAGAAATTTACTAGGGGTGAAACTCTTGTCGAGTTTTTGCCCGAACCCTCGTGATCCGACTCGAAAATCATGCGGGTCAAGTCATGAAAAGTCGGGTCCACAGGTCGGGTTGAGAAGTCAGAAACTCACATTAAATTTGGGTTATCGGATTGGATTGAGAGATTTTTAAGTAAATCCGATTGACTCAGAAAAAAGTAGTTTTAAAAGAAAGAAAATACTCTATTTATATATATATATAATGACTAAATAGACTGAAAGTCGATTGACTTTTGTGACTTTTTGTAAAATCAAAATAAAAATTTAACATGGACCACTCTGGTAGGCTGTTATATCTTATATGTGTTCAGATTTATTAATGAACAGCGAGTTTGACTAGTCTCAAAGGTTAAATTAAAAAATAAACCTACTCAAATACCAAAATTCTACCATATATAATCTATTACAATTTCTTAATACCATTATAAAATTATAAATAGACAACAAATGATCATATAATTACTTTTTATTTGAATTACCATTTTATAAATTTATATCAAATGAAAAAACATTAAAAATGAATTAAATTTTCCCATTTAATTATTCTGCCTCTCAAGTATTCTATTTATTTATTTATATTTATAATAGAATAAATGAGAATATAAAAAAATAATATTTGAATCTTTAAAACCTCTAAAATGAGTAATGTTGAAAAGAAAAACGATTTTTTAACAACCCCTTTAACGAAAAACCATCTTTTATGTTATTCTTATATCCCCTGCTATCGGTGACCCCTCTGCCTGCTATCGGTGATTGATTCTTCCTCACCCCCTCTCCCTGCTATCGGTGACAACCCTGAAAACCGCCGTCGCCGCCGTCGCCTCCACTCTCTGAGAGGATGACAAAAGTTTGCATTTGGGGCCTTAAAAAACTGAGGGCCTAAGGCGGCCTTAATCGCCTTACGCCGGGCCTGCGGTAAGGAGTACGAGCTTGTGAAGGGGGCCTAAGGCGGTCGCCTGACTCGTCTTATGGTCTAGACGGCGCCCTGTGTGCTTGGCAATTACCACGGCCAAAGCATTAGCAGACCGACAATGAAATCGGAGGCGAGAATCGAAGGCAGGAGACCGACAGGTAAACCTTTCTTTCGATATCTCTCGTTCTTCTCTATCCCAAGCACACTACACGATCTGCCTGCTTCGCCGTTCCGCCTCACCACACCCTAAAAACCATATTTGAATCCAGCCACCCATGGAAACCCTAATTCCTCCCAAACCCTCCAACACCAATGAAATGGAAGAAGAAGATGATAATTACGAAGAATACATCCCCGTCAAGAAACGTAGAGCCATGGAAGCCCAGAAGCTCCTCAACCGGAAAGTCCCCAACAACAATTCTATTCCCACTCTCGATCCTTCCTTATTATTGGATCCTGACCGCCAACCCAAGCTCCCCTCCGAATCCAAGCCTAGCCTCCTCATCCAAGCCACTCAGCTCAAGCGCAATCTTCCCGAAATTAGCCCCACAGAACAGCTTGTCCAGCAAGAAAAGGAGATGATTGAGCACCTCTCCGACCGCAAAACCCTCATGTCTGTCCGAGAAATTGCCAAGGGAATCACTTACACTGACCCCTTGCCCACTGGGTGGAAGGCCCCCCTCTCAATTCGCCACATGTCCAAGCAACAATGTGATGCCGTCCGTAAACAGTGGCACATCCTTGTTGAGGGCGATGATGTCCCACCTCCCATCAAGAACTTTAAGGACATGCGCTTCCCTGAACCCATATTGAAGAAGCTGAAGTCCAAAGGGATAGTCCAGCCCACCCCCATCCAGGTCCAGGGCCTTCCGGTGATCCTTTCTGGCCGTGACATGATTGGAATTGCATTTACTGGCTCTGGGAAGACACTTGTCTTTGTCTTGCCCCTGATTATGGTGGCACTCCAAGAGGAGGTGTTGATGCCCATTGTCCCTGGAGAGGGGCCATTTGGGCTAGTGATATGCCCGTCAAGGGAGCTGGCACGTCAAACATATGAAGTTGTGGAGGAGTTCTTGGTGCCGTTGAAGGAGTGTGGATACTCAGAGCTGCGCCCATTGCTTTGCATTGGTGGGGTGGATATGCGTTCTCAATTGGATGTAGTGAAGAAGGGCGTGCATATTGTGGTGGCAACACCTGGGAGGTTAAAGGATATGCTGGCAAAGAAGAAGATGAATCTCGATAATTGCAGGTATGGTGCTTGGAAGCATGTGAAAGTTATGAGCACTATATTTCAATTTTAGATTCATATGTTTCTCTCTTGTTCATTGCCTGCTTGATTTCAATAAGATTTTATGCCTTTGAATTAGGGGTGAAACTCGGGTCGGGTTTTGGCCCGAACCCGCATGACCCAACCCGAAAATCAGCGGGTCGGGTTGGGTCGGGTTGAGAAGTGAAAAATCTGCAATGAATTCGGGTCGGGTTGGGTTGAGAGATTTTTAAGTTAACCCGACCCAACCCGATCAAACCTGACCCGACCTGGTAAATAGTAGGTAAAGTAGGTTTAAAATGCGGGTCGGGTCAGGTTTTGGGTTGAGTCGGATTATAATTCGGGTCGGGTCGGGTCGGGTCAAGACGTCTGGGTCAAAAGTTCGGGTCGGGTTCCATATATTAGTAACTCGGGCCTGGTTGGGTTTTAATACCCGGCCCGATTTCAGCCCTACTTTGAATGTTGATGGAAATGATGGAAATTAAAAATCAAATATAAGGTGAGAGAGAAAGAAAGAAAGGAGAGGGGTGGGGGGTTATTTGCAATTCCCAAACTTGAACTGCATTAATTATAGACTTCTCATATTCCAGCTAATGTTAATGATGCCGGGCCATAAAAAATGTAGTGGATATTGGGGGAATTTGTATAATTGAAGAACAATATATATTCTAGTAGAATTTATTCCAAACATGCCGTTGGCTTTTATTTCTGGAAAAAAAGATAGAGGTCAATCTATCCAGAGTGACTTGGTTTAATTTTGTGGTGCTCAAAATGCATGATACAATAGACAAGAGATAATTTTACATAAGTATGCATTTCATGCTTGGTTATTGGTAGTTGGAGAATTTGGTCTTGGATTATCAATGTTTTGAACAACTTCATTTTGACCTTCAGTGACTGTTGAATACAATCTGACCTTTTGATCCTCAATTTAGAATTTGTAGATTATAATTCATTCTTAATATTCTCTCTTAATGGTTCAAGATTTCCCCTTTCTTGTTCCACCAGCGATGATGCAAAACACTTGCAGTCTTGTACTCACAGTGTGATGGTTATGAGAAATAGTTATTTGGTCTAGGAGTGGTTATTCTATTCATCATATATATTTTTTAGCTTTTTCAATGTAGTCAAAGGCAGGTTGCAGTTCTGCCTATACCCCCACCCAGGCTTTAGACCCATTTTGCGCTTGCTTTGCCCATTTGGCGTCTAGGCTCTTTTTATGAGAAGCCTATTTTTTGCAATAACTAGCAAATATTATAATTAACATAAAGTAATTGTAATTAATCAATATTCTAATT
This sequence comes from Chimonanthus praecox, assembly GCA_022113865.1. Taxonomy (NCBI): domain Eukaryota; kingdom Viridiplantae; phylum Streptophyta; class Magnoliopsida; order Laurales; family Calycanthaceae; genus Chimonanthus; species Chimonanthus praecox. The sequence goes on from JAINRJ010000126.1 coordinate 183,145, forward strand.
ATTAGATAATATACTTGTGCATGTATACAATACATGCTTATATATATGTTTGGAAGCTCAATTGCTGATATGTTTTGTTACTTTAGATGAGTAGTATTTTATTTTGCTAACATTGATGCTGCAACGACATATCCATTAAGATGTCTTCCACTTCTTTCTTCGGTAGGGATGGCAAAGGTGGTAGACAAGAGATGGGCAAAGGTGACAATGATATAGAAGTACTATGATTTTGTGGAAATGGGTTTGAATGATGGGTTGATAGAAGTGCATTTGTGTCTAAACGAATAGGTGGTCCTTTGTAAAGCACTAAATCTCCCACATTGAAGATGTGGTTGATTCCTAAATCTTTAGGCAAATCCAAGACATAAATGTCGGCGTTGATCTTTTTAAGCGCTTTAAAAGGACTTGTCCTTAGGGCATGCAATTCTGTTGTGGTCCCTCTTAGGAAACGTTTGGACCTAATGCGTACTATGATCATATCTTTCTTCTGAAACTCTTGATACTTGCAGTGCTCATCTGTAGAAGATTTGTTATGTTCATTGTTATAGAAATTTTTCTTCTAATATCAGTATGTGAATCATGGATAATCCTAGCAAATGGCTCAGCTGACTTAGAAGGCTTACATGCAAGTGAAAGAGGTACGAGGTCTATGGGTTTCCTAGGTTGGTAACCTGTGACTATCCCAAAGTGATTGGAAATTCTAGACTATTAACTGCTATTAGAAGCAAATTCAACCATGAAGAGAATATGATCCCGACCAACACATTAACCTTCCTCTTCAGTTTGGTATGTTCAATTGGGTTCATCTTATAATGTGGAAGGCTGGGAATTGACGAATATGGGACCAAATCCATAGTGGGCTGAACATTGCATTTAGGAGGGAGCTCAACCAGAAGCTCCTCAGGAGTTGCATCACTATCCTTATTGAGTAAATTTGTAACCTCTTCTAGAATCCCTATTGGTGTCTCTTGGGGAGACTCTTTAATGTCTTTGGTCTTTAAAGTATGGACAACCTCCCCCTCTTTATGCCCATTCTCAAATTGTCTTTTATTGAGAAAATAGAAGGGTTTCTTTTCAACTTTTGAAGTCGGCCCCTTCACATTACTCACATTAAACTCTCGAGGAAAGCGAGGTTCAATTTGATCTTTTTCTTATTTTGCAGTGCATTTCTAGCACTTCTAGACATGCATAGGTATTTTTTGAAAACCTTTGAAAATCAGTTCCTAGGGTATCCAATTTCACTTTTATTTTTGTTTAACAATTCACCCAATGAGTGAAGGCTCATGGTGGTGGTAGGGTTTTCTATGTGGTATTTGGTACTGCCATGTGTAGGCATGAACTATCCTTAGTTGAATGATGAGACCAACTTGGGTAACTACAACCTAACACAACCTGTGGTTTGATTGATTTGGCTTTGATACCAAATTTGATGCAGGACAAGCTTTGGTACCAAATCTAACATAGGACAAATCAAAATATTGGAAACCCTAGATCTAAATGATAGGAGAATGCCTTTACGAGAATGCAAAATGTGTGCAACGAATCTTAAAATGACATGCAACCTATAACCATAATTCAAAAGTAAGATGTTAGAGGGATAAATTAATATTAAACGAAGAATAAAACAAAAGCTAAGACAAATTCTCACTCACATTTAATCAAAGAGAAAAAAGAAGAAGAATGATACCTACACATAAATCCTTCAAGGTTGTGTTGCTGACCTTCAATGCAAAATCCCTTAAAAGACTAATTAAACTATACCAAACCCTATTCTAGGTCTTTTAGATTTTAAAATTAGTCACCGAGAATTGAAATAGGGCTATGGAATCACTTAGGGTTTGCCAAAGGAATTAGGATTTGTTATTCTTTTCATTCTCGGACAAAGCTAGGTCTCAAATAGGGTGAAAAAAATAGGCTAGGGTTAAATCTGAGTCTAAGATAGGGGCATAGAAGTAGGGGTGCAAAGTACGGCAAAACAGGGCCAAAATGGGCAAGTTTGTATGGCCATACGGACATGTATGGATGTCTGTACGGGCTAGTGGGTCCTGATGGAGTTTTGGTGGCTTATGGTGGGGTTGTGGTGTGGAGCATACAACATACAATCCATGCGCATACATGTTGCTTGCTTTTTGTGCTTTCTTTTTTAGTTTTAGTTTTTTTATTTGGATAGGGTATTTTAGTAATCAGTAATGCTTTTATTTTTAGTATGGAGAAACATTATATAGGTGTGTAGTCTCTTTGAGGCAAAGATACAGACGATGGAATACAAAAATAAGAATTGATTTCGCTACCTTTGTGCGATTGTGAATTTGGAGCGAATCCAAGGAATTTGGGCGAGAAGCCTTGGCGACGCCATCTTCTTCTTAAGGTATTCTTCATCTCTTCTTCTCTCTTCTTCTTAAGGTATTCTTCATCTCTTCTCTCTTCTTCTTCTCTTCTCTTTCTTCTCTCTTACCTTTTATTTTCTTGGTTATTCGAACCCAAAACAACCTTCCCCATCCCTGCCATACCCTCCTCAAGCCACCTGCCCTTTGTTGCACCCATTACTACCCTCAACTACCGCCGCCAAGCCCTTATCAGCCTCTATCCTGATTCGCCGTCCCTTCCTTGGGCCATACCCAACATCGCCACCCCTCTCCTTGGCCCCTGTCCTGTTCTCGACACCTCTCCCAATCCTCCCACTTTACTGCCGTAACCCAAACAGTCCTTGCTGCTCCTTTCCCAAGTTGTCCATCTCGCTGCCGCAAACCCCTTCCTTCTCATGTCTTCCGCTCCATCCCAGTCTTTCCATTCATATACCCTTTTATTTTAATAAAAGCCTAAGTTATATCCTATACCTTAAGTCCCAAGAGTCACCCATCTCCCTTATAACTCACGTGGCTATTAGCCTTTCTTTTCTTAAATTACCAAACTGCTATTGGACCATCGATAACCCATTTATTCCTTTGATTTCCTTGTATTTGAGTGATTATGTGTGATAAATTTTATATTAATTAATTACATTTATTATTGATTGATTAATTTCAGCCCATTTTAGATTCAGGTAGCATTATTTTCATCCATTTTAATATTTGGAGATTATATTTAGGCACTTAGGGTAATCCTATTAGTTGTCCTGCGTCAGGTTGGGTCTTGGTTTGGTTAGAGTTAGGGTTTGGATGAAAAAGGGGCAAAACTAAGGTGTAAAAGGAGGGAAAAAATGGATAACAAGAGTAAAAAAGGGTAGAGAAAGAAGAGAGAGAGAAGAAGAAAGAGGATGAGGATTTGTACCTTGAGTCACACAAAGTCCTTTTATCTCAAACCAAGGAAGCAAGAGTCACACTAGATCTGCAGATGGAAGAAAGTTGAATGTCTTCTATCATTCATTCATAAAAGTGTCCCTACAAGACTAGTTATTAAAAATGAGACTCTTAAAATCCTAGACACATGTCACTTAAGGCACACACGTGGACAATAAAAAACTATAAAAATAAATACCATTCTATAACAATCTTGGAACCATATAAACTAAAATAAGATGACACAAATAAAAGATAACAAAAACAAATCCTCGGATAGCGCTGGATCAATGATCAGATCGGTCCAATCCACAAATATGATCAGATCAGCGAGCATAAGTGTCTCACATTCAGCTCCCTTCAATATGAATTGCAACCTTGTCACTTCATGTCAGTAAGATATCTCATTCCAGCAAAGTGTTATGAAACCAGTAAATGAACAACTGTTCTTTCCAAGAAAAGTTGTGTATAACAGAAAGGTAAAACCAAAGAACAATGGCTTTAAGAGACTCGTAAAACCTAAATTGCATAACAGAGTAAGAAAGATAAGAACCTTTGTCATAAAAGAAATTGTATAATTGTACAGATGGTGATTAGATAATGAAAATTTGCTACTTTGACTACTAGAAGCATACCACATAAATCTAGATTGCTTGAGCCAACCACAAGCAACAGCTGGAGAAACTATCCATTGGCCAAAAGATGATGTTGCAATGGATCAAAAACAAGTTAGAAAGGCTTTCCATAGTCTTGAGAAGGCTGGTCCCAAACTCCCAGAAAACCTAGAAGCAAATTAGACAGCATTCAGAAGTAAAAAAATGAAAATGATTATACTTTGCAGAGCTATACAATGAATCCCTAGGCAATAAATAAAACAATTGAATGAAGAGAAAAACTACAATAAACCCGAGTGTAGTCAAGATCCCATTCCACACCACATAAAAGGACAAAAAACTTGAGAAGCAGCCTTAAAAAGGTGATAGCATCCATATGATGTAAATGACATGGACACCTATCATTGGTCCAAAAAATGGGGTGTGGGTTTTTACTACAACTCCCAGGTTTACTGAACTGTGCTTCTTAAATCAAAGAGACTTGCAAGGAAAACAATTTATAACTGTGATCACTGTCGAAAATAACAGCAGAGTCCAACAATTCTAAAATGATAACAATGATCACAACTTTCGAAATGAAAGAAACAATTCTCTTCAGATTAGTTCCTGCTTATGAATTAGCCTAGGTGAACCTTCAAAGTTGGAATGAGATATTTCTACATCATTCTAGCTGTGATTACAGACAAAATAGTGAATGGTTACTCATCACATGCAGCCCCTCGTGTCCATGACGTTGCTGTAAGGCCAACTTTTGTGGGCCATAGAGGTCATTTAAAACTTTAATCTAGTTGTTTAATTCGAAGGATTCTCTGTCATTAGTTTACCTGACCACCTCTGCTGTTAGGATTTTGCAGCTCAAACGTGACATTTTGTTGGTTATTCACTTGGTTGAAGTGACATTGAAAAGTCTTATCCTTGATAATTTGGAACCAGATCCCTCGTTTATTTTCTATGGCATCATTTTTAGTAACCATAATATCTCTTTCTCACTGAATTGCCCATGTGGCACTCACATAATGCCCATGATCTCGTCAGCCTAACTCTCACACTCTTGATGTTAAAGCTAAACCTTCACTAAAACTTACATGTCGTAAACAAGCAAAGAGTGCTTGGAAAGACTACAATTCGTGAAGAGTAACTTGAAAATGAGGGACTCCTCCCTATTTATACTACAAGGCTATGGAAATAATGGCCAAGTTCTTCCATTTCAAAAAGCATAATAGTGGCGAAGATCTTTACGCATGTCAATCATCCAATGGCCAGGATTCTTGTAGGCTACTCCTGGATATTTCTATGCTACCACTCCATGATACTTATATATACATTCTAGAATGCTTCTAAACTCTTCTCTACTCTAAAGGAACTCTGGACCCTTCTAAGAATCTCTACAACTCTTTGAAAGTCCTGATGTGCTAGAATGGATTGTCTAAAGAGAGGAGAGAGAGAGAAAGAGAGGGGGGGGGGGGGGGGGTTGTTGGGGTGGGGGTTGAATAGGACAATCCCCAATTTTTATGGTCCAAACAAATTACTTGATTAATTAAAAATGTTTGCAATGGATAAAACTAATTAATCAAGACCAAGTGTTGTGTGATTTAAGTAATGCATAAATGAGAAGATCACACCAATAACACTAACACCATGACTCAGATGATGTAAATGGATGGATCAAGCCAAATCTTCAAATAGCTTGCTTGATCGACATATAATCTGGATTATCCATGGCTAGATCTGCCTCTATCCATGATTAGATTAGTAACGTTTGTGTAGAAATTCATCATCCAACCATGATGAGGTAAAATCTGAATTTGGATGTATCCTTCTTTGCTGGCGTCCAATGAGGTTTCAATCATTTTGGTTGTATTAAAAATTTAGTATAGCAAGTATTGACCCAAATTGATTATTAAAGATATATCTGAGCCTGATGTAATCATCATTGCAGATGTGAACCTAAACCTTGAATTTATTGGATTGCTATTGCATGAGGGTTAGACCTGGCAAAAAATTTGACCTAACTCAGCCCATTTAATAATTGGGTAGACTCGACCCAAACTATTTAATAACTGGGTAGACTTGATCTAAACATGTCTATAAAGGGGCAGACTTGACTAACTCAATTGTTGCCACATCTCTATGCAACACATCCAACTGTATGGAGTCTTATACCCATTTAAGGAGTCTTGGTTGAGTCTCACTGGAAAAGTTGTGTTAGCTAGATAAACGGATAACCCGACCTGAATCCAACTCAACCGAAACTTGAAATAGACTCAAACCAGCTAATCCATTTAAGTAAGACCCGAAATAGACCCCAACCAAAGCCTACCTGGCCTGACTTGACATGTTGCCACGTCTTGTTAGGTTGGCACGTCATGTAAGGAATTGCCACTAGTAGTTGGAATGGATCAAAATGGGCTGGCCTTGTCACATCGACCACTATGAATACTAGGTATTGGCTTGACTCGACTTGACCCAATTATTAAATAGCCCAAACTGAAACCATCATCATCATCAGTCAGTCAGTCAGTGATCCCATCTATCTGGGATTGGCTTTATGAGTTCTTTTTTTCTCCAATTAACCTATTATAAGCCATACCATCAGTCACACCACAGTCTAATATGTACTTTTTATCCCTTCCCTCCAAAAGTGGCCCTCTCCTCATAGTGCCTTTGATCCGTATCTCAACTCTATTCATTGGGGTTGTGCTTGGTTTTCCACTAAATAGCCCAAATTGAAACCATCTTATTATTTTTTAATATCACGTGTATCCCCACTTCACATTAGAAGTAAGACTAATCCCATAGATACGTGGAATTGCCTACAAGCCTCGTGTATCAAGTAACTCGAGGGAGGGTCGAACTCAAGATCTCATAGTTTTTTCCTAGTAGCTCAAGCCAATTGGGGGATTTGAGTTTTCACCTCAATATAAAATACCTTAGAAAGCATTACTAAAGTAATACAACTAAAATACATAGCGAAATATAAAGCTTAAAGGATGTTTTGTCCACACCTTGATGTGGGACATATATCAGTTTTATTTATTTATATATTTCATATATTTTGAATGTTAGACATCTACCACTTTTAGACACGATAAAACAGGTTTTATGACTATGGAACTTTTAAATCAGAAGTCTATCAAACTATTTTCTGCATTTTAAGCATATTCTATCGTATTTTAAAAGCATGCACCTCAAAGCATGTGTTTTGGTCTTCTAATGGCCTTTATTTTTCAGTACATTGTATACAAATAATATGCCTTATCTTCTCATTAAATCTTTTGCTAAAGCACCAGTTGATTCAATTCCTTTTTTAATTTACTAAACTTTTCTCCCTTTTTCTGATTGGGACAGTTTTTACATTCTTTCCTTCTTTGTTTAGCTGTTCCCTTTACTATGAGTGCATTTTTGTTACTGATAAAAAATATTAGCTTCCCTATAACATTGAGCAAATGAAATACTTAGCTTCATAAAAATGAAATATGAGAATACATGTCAAGAAATTTGTTAGAACTTCTGCAAAATGGATGAACTGAACACCAAGATGATTATGTTGCTAGAAACATTTGTCTTCTAACAATATCTAGAAACATTCTCAAGGATATGAGAATATATCAATAAATTAATGAGAAACTCTGCAAAATGGATAATCCAAAGGGGTTAGGTGTGTTAGGCCAGGAATCTTCCTCTGGAAGCGGGAGTCCTGAGTTTGAATCCCATCCCACCAAAAGGTGCACTCCCCGTAGTTTTACCCGGTATGGGTGGGTAGAGAGGCTTGTACACGCCCCAAGGACTAGTCGGGTTCTCTAAGTGGCCCTGGACACCTTGGTCATAAAAAATAAAAAAACTCTGCAAAATGGATGAACTGGGGGCACTGTTATTATTTAAGTTGCCAGAATCACTTGTAAGAATATGTTTCTTCTAACAATGTCTAATGACATTCTTATGTTTTATCTCATGGCTACAGCTTACAAATCCTTTTCAGTGAGCCCGCAAGCACTGGAGTTCACTAATTTTTTAAATTTGTTTTGTATAATGATTTTTCTGTTATCTTAAACTGCATCATGGAGATGATATGGAGAGACTGGGAACGAAGTGATCCACCCTTTTCGTGATTGTCATGTTAACACATGCTTCTTCGAAACTTTTTCAAGTGAGTTTGGTGCTCTAGGATACTGTAGAGCAGCTGCTTTCACCGTTGCATTTTTCCATTCTGATAACTCCACTAACAATTTCGACAACAACAACAATAATTGTTTTAATTGGTGCAATTAAAGAAAAAACATCTGCTATCATTATTTCTGTTGTAGCTATATTTTCTTTAGTCCTCTGCCAGAAATGTCCTTTGTTTCCACTTAGTTGGAAGTCTTCATTGTTCTTCCCCTTCTAATTCCTTGTACCCTTCACCTCTTCATATTGGGTCCATTTCGGTCTTGTATGAGCCAAAACCTTCTTTAGAGGTGCTCCTTGATCATCTTAGCTTCTGTTGGTGCAATCTGATTTCTTCGACTCACTGTCTTAACGTCTGCTACAAATACACTACTTGCTGTTCATTTTATATTCATAGCAAACTTGGTCCTTTGGAGTGTTTTATTTTGTTGTTTGCTTAAATTGCTTTCTGTTGCAGGTACTTGACATTGGATGAAGCAGATAGGCTGGTTGATTTGGGGTTTGAGGATGACATCAGGGAAGTCTTTGACCATTTCAAAGCTCAGAGACAAACCCTTCTTTTCTCTGCTACCATGCCCAAGAAGATCCAAAACTTTGCGTGAAGTGCTCTAGTTAAGCCAGTAACTGTCAATGTGGGAAGGGCAGGGGCAGCAAATCTTGATGTGATACAAGAAGTTGAGTATGTAAAACAAGAGGCAAAGATTGTTTATCTTCTCGAGTGCCTGCAAAAGACATCACCGCCTGTACTGATATTTTGCGAGAACAAAGCTGATGTAGATGACATCCATGAATATCTTCTGTTGAAAGGAGTTGAGGCAGTGGCCATACATGGTGGCAAGGATCAGGAAGAAAGAGAGTATGCCATTGCCTCCTTCAAATCTGGGAAGAAGGATGTTCTGGTTGCAACTGATGTTGCATCAAAAGGACTAGATTTCCCTGATATTCAGCATGTCATCAACTATATGCCTGCTGAGATTGAAAACTACGTGCACAGGATTGGTCGTACTGGAAGGTGTGGGAAGACAGGTATAGCAACAACATTTATAAACAAGAACCAGAGTGAGACTACACTTCTTGACCTGAAGCATCTGTTGCAAGAAGCAAAACAGAGGATCCCACCTGTACTTGGGGAACTGAATGATCCCATGGAAGATGTGGAGGCCATCACCGATGCCAGTGGGGTGAAAGGTTGTGCTTATTGTGGCGGGCTCGGTCACCGAATTCGTGACTGCCCCAAGCTGGAACATCAGAAAAGCATGGCAATTGCTGGCTCAAGAAGGGACTATTTTGGGTCTGGAGGTTACCGAGGGGAGATATGATATATATTTTTTTTTAAAAACATGGGTATCTCCCCACCCTATATTAAAATTGAGATTAACCTGAGGGACGTGTAAACTTTTCAATCTACACACTAATTTAATCGATGAGAAGTAACCAAAACGACTTTTAATACCCTTAACCTTTGTTTCTGATTTCAACGTTCATTCTAACTGCTCTTAGATTGCAAAGTAGTGCCTTCAAATAATTCTTGATTTGATTCACAAAATTATGGAACAAAATATGCTTTAAGCTCGTGTTAATAGTAAAAAATAAACCAGCATTTTCTTAATTGGCCAAAATACATGAAAGGAGTGATGAAAGATAATCAACATAGAGGATCGTAACTAAGAGAAAGATAAGGAAAATGGAGAAAGGCGGCTGCGTCCGTCCAAACGTGTCATGGACTGTTAAATGGGCAATTGATTTACATTATAATAAGCCAAATTCCTCGTCAATTGAGGTCTTCTTTGTAAATTTATTCAGTGTGTGTGGATCTTTTTTATATGGTGAGATGTCTGAACACCTTCCAAATTCTGAATGATGATGATGATGATCTTCAAAGCTTTATCAATTTCTAGAATTCAAGTATCTAGCTACTTATGGAATAGATGGTTGGTTTGCAAAAGAAATAATTTTAAATATAATCATAAATAAGAACAATGTCAAGAAATATATCACTTAGGTTAGCAAGATCGTAACCATTTACGATCTTCACCTTTGGGCTGGAGTTTTTTTTATTGCAGTGACCTTTTGGTTGTTTATTTTCTTTTATTCTTTCCTTGTTTGTTCTTTGGGTCTATCCCTTTTAGACCTTTTTTTTTCTTTGTAATTTCTCCCCTCTTTTAATGAATTTCTTTTACGACTGTTCAAAAAAAAAGAGATCGTAATCATTTAAGAAACTAATTTAATTGGTGCACTCATTAATTGGTGCTATAGAGTGCGAATAATAATATTTTAGAATTTGAAACTAGACAAACCTATTTTTATGGCAGTATGATAATTTGAAATGTTTTTTTAAATAGGGTATTTTAAATAGGGAGACTATTATTAAAGGAGAAATTGATCTTATGTAAATCGGTTCACTGTGAATCGGTTAAACTAATTTCTATTAGACCTATATTACTGTATTTTAATTCTTTATTCTCATAATTATTTTATGAATTGAATTTATACTTAATATAAACTCATTTCGAGATACATTCATCATTTGATTAAGCTCAAGTTTTATCAATAGCTAGAACTTTTTGATCTTTAAAACTATAATTTAATAATTTTACTGTCTAAGTAACTCATTTTTACTGTCTAATACAAGTCTTATAAAATATTAATCATTCATTCAATTTTTTTTATCAAAGTGGGTAACTTGGTAAACACATTTCAGAAAATAGACTCAACAGTGACATCATAAAATTGTGGTGTAAAATCACGTGGGTTAATAGAATTACTAAAATGGGCCCAATAAGATTATCATATGATATATATTTTTAATTTAAAATTTGATCACTAAATAAATAGTAATTTTTTATTTTATCCTATGGTGCAGATTAGTTGTATGAGTCTCGTCTCAAACCATATTTAAATTAGTAGATCTAAATCTAAATCATCTAATCACATTTCTAATGATTTTAATTATCATAAAATGGATAATATATAATAGAGATCCAACTTATGCAAAACTGTAATTATTACTACCCTTTTCCATATAACAACTACCTAGTCAGTTATGCGTTTGGCCGACTTTAAGTCAGTAAAACACTTCTCTCTCTCTATATATTTTTGGGAAAAAAAGTAATACATGATTAAATCTGAGTTGGACTTATTTAATAATAGATTAACTTGACATAAACTCCAAAATAAATAAATAGATTTGATTTATCTGATTATTATCACGTCTAGATGCAACACACCAACCTAATGAAATCTATATTTTTCTAAAAGTCTTGGCATGTGTTTCCTGGGTTATAATCTGTGCACCATGAGTTTTCACTGTCGTGCACCACCTTTAAAAGAAAAAGATCATTTTGTCATTACTTTTCATCTTTTTCTCTTTCTTCTTTCAAAAAGAAAAGGTAAAATGGTCTTTTCCTTTTAAGATTGTGCACCCTTATGAAAATTCATGATGCACGAATCATTATCCATGTTTCCTTCTATTCTCTTCACATTTTGGTGAGTGGCACCACTCTCTTTCTACTCAGTATCAATGGTTTCTTCTGTACTTTTTTTTCTATTTCTTCCACTTACTTTTCTTGAGTCGGCATATAACCCAATCATCTAACTGCAAATTGAGAATCAGAAGAAGCAAACAGTGAGAAACAACCATCTGAATTTAAATGTGTCTTACAAATTCTCATCGAATTCAAACTGATTATGCTTATATGAAAGACAGAGAGGAGGAAATCAAGAGTTTTAATGGGAAGGTTCTACATCACTTATGCTAATAATTTTCTTTCCTTCCACACTTCGAGATGTCTATTTTATATCCAAGGACAAAATTTCCTCAACGCTTGCTTTCTTTGTCCACCGATTAACAAGCAATTCCAATTGAATTTTTTTTTTTGCTAAATGCACAAAATATTGTTAAGGATGTCTGTGACAAGACAAAAACGATGAAGTGTAATACATAGACTTTTACATACCCTCATGCTATTACCCACTTCAGGTTTTCTACTATCATCCTTTTTATTGACAATCATGTACTCTTGGTAGTAGTTACTCTTCGGGACGGAGCGGAAGAAGGGAGGCGATTCTCAAACGAGGAAAATGATCCAATTACTTCAAAAGATTTGAACGAGGAGCCGTATAAGGTGAAAATCTCATACGGTTCTGCAGAGTGACAATAAAGGTTATTTATCTGTCAACTTTTCTACTATCACTTAAAGTTGCTAGAGTATGATTAACCTCTGGGTTTGAAATCATTGCTTATATGCATACTTGGTATTGGCCTAATTCACAAGAACATTCTGTAGTCTTAATAAGAGGAGGAAGGATTAAGAATTTACCCGGTGTGAATTATGCACCAGTTAGTTTCCCCTCCATTTTTGGCATTGCCCTTATAAATGCTAGAATTTTCTTTGTTCCAATTTTGAAGCCTTCGCCATCTATTATGGGCTCTCTCTCTCTCGCTCCCAATTGGATATCGGTGCTAATACAAGATTATTTGATGAAAAGGTTCGAAATGAGAAGCATTTGTGTACTACTATCACCCAAAGAGCTACTAGGTTTGTATGAACTCTCTATCTCTCTTTCATATGGATAAAATTATTTTTATTAGAACTCTTGAATTTGTAGTTTAGTTGTAAAGAATTAATTGAACAACACATTATTTGTTCCTCTCATATCAGATTTTGAGTTGCCATACATTATGTTCTAAGGTCAATTAGAGAACAAGAATTCAAAAGGCTGCCCATGTATAGATGGGATTCGGCTATGATGATCATAGTTACGTTCTAACAAATGCCTTTCTTTTCGACTTGCACAAATTTTTCCTTTTACATTTTTGTATTAAAACTTGTATTATAATCTTTCTCAATCGTGTTTCTTGTAGCTAGATCTTTCATTTCCTTTTCATATCCATGAGGTGCTAGCTTTAAGAAAAATTATTACAAAAACAGAAAAAAAAGTTATAGACATCATAGTAGTAAACCTTAAGCGAGTAATAGAATGAGGGTATGTAAAAGTCTATGCATTACATATCATCATTTTTGTTTTGTCATAGACTTCTTTAAAAATATTCTGTGCATTTAGCAATTTTTTTTCAATTGGATTTGCTTGTTAATCGGTGGACAAAGAAAGAAGTGTTGAGGAAATTTTGTCCTTTGAGATAAGATAGACGTCCTCTTGAAGTGTGAAAGGAAAGAAAATTTTCAGCACAAGTATATTTCCATTAAAACTCAAAGACTCCTTGTTTCCTCCTCTATGTAGTTCATATAAGCATAATGAGTTTGAATCCAATGAGAATTTGTCAAGACATTTAAAATCAGACGGATGTTTCTCACTATGTGCTTCTTCTGATTCTCTTATCTGCAGTTAGATGACTGGGTTATATAGAAGAAAGAGAAAAAAAGTGAAGAAACCACTGATACTGAGTAGAAAGAGAGTGGCTGCATTGAGCAAAATGGGAAGGGAAGAGAAGGAAGCAATCATACATGTTCATAGATTTCATATTCTCTAGGTTGTTTGTGTGCGGTTTTGTAACATTTTATTAGATGCAGATAGCTCATGTATCTGTCTCGAAGTGCAAAAATGAGTCTCTGTACTAAGTTGAAAGGAAAAGAGGACCATGATAGGGTTGGATGAACAATGGATCTCTGTTCTAACTTGAAAGGAAAAGAGGATGATGATAGGGTTCGATGAAGAATGCTGTCATGCATGAAAATATTTAAGGCATTGGTCTAACAATATGTTCATCTCGCTAAGATTAATGCTCCCTTTTCGGGGTTGAATAGAGTAAAACATTAGTAAGTCCAATCCTTCTCTCAATGGCTTGACTGTTATCCATTCCTGAAACAGCATTCGAAAAAGTAGCATTAGAATTGAAACCTGAAAAGTAGCATTAGTATTGAAACCTTGTCACCCGTATATGGAATCCGATTTCCAAGTTTTACTTCATAACTCAAGCCTCACCTTATAATAATAGTAAAAACAATTCTGCCCTAACTTCATAGTACAACGAGCAAAGCATGTAAATATAACTGAAGAACAGAAAGTGGTAACAATGTGTAATCATGTCAAACTAATATGATAACTAACCTATCATAGTTTGCAAATGGCAGAAGAACAACACAATAATAACAATAGTTGGAGATAATCACGAAAACCATGTCATTCTGCATCAACAAAACAAGGAACTAACGTCTCAAACTATGTCATAGAATCCATCAAACAAATGAAAAACCTTTGAACAATGATATTTGACATCAAGAGTTCACAAGCTGTTCCTAGGGATAAGAGAAACCAAATTGTACCATCACAAAATCAATCCTACAACCAGATCTTGCATGGGCTCAATCCTAGGCACAAGAAGCATGAGTTGCTACATGTAGGAAAGCAAAAGCCACAGCAAAATAGCCAAGTTAAAAGCCACAACGAAATAACCATTAATCTCATCCTCACCGAATGTTTTTCAAAGATGAATCAGGTCTCTGTTTAAACCAACCCATTGCCAAGAAAGACATCTTTGCAACTCTCAAGGAAGTTCTGGCATGTGACAAGCAGCGGGCATATTATTCCATGGGTATGTACCGAGTGTGCATCCCTGACTAGAAGTCCAAGATGCCACATGCTTGTAGTCATTGCAGAAATCTTCACTGAGAAGGGCAGCTAGGTCTTTTGCATAATCAGAGCTTTGCTCAAAGCAATCTGCACCTAGTAAAGCATCAGGCCTGAGAAAATCCAACTGCATAGATATGTCCTCTCCTCCATCTAGCATTGCAACACCTTCAGCTGTTTCAGTCGTGATGTCTGAATCCGAAGAAACTGTATTTCAGTAGTAGCATCAAACAACAAGGCCTGATAGAATCAAACAATGACATATTTTGATCATACCCTAGGTGAGCCCCCTATGTAGAGACCAGATCCGTAACTAGAGGTCCCACCTTGGATACTGTAGGCTGCCAATGGTAAATTAATAACCACATACAGTTCATATATAAAAATAGAAAGTAAAAAATACTAGATGATTTGGATATTGCAACAGTTGCCAGATAAATGACACTGATTGCTAAGCAATGTATGTCAACTCAGAACAACATTTAAAGAAGAAAAAAAAAAGTGCTCACCAGCAAGTTCCTCCTTAGCAGGTTGAGATTTATCCAATGAACTGCCCCCGACGGGAGTACACTCACTGAAGGCTGATGCAGCAGAACAACCCAAGGAAGAAACAGGACCACCCAAATCTTCCCATTCTGTTCCATTTAAGTTCAGAGTTGAGGAGTCAATTACATCTGCAAGTGTGACAATAGATGAACTAGAACTACTCTCAGATGTTTGATTCTTGCCATGCGGCCTGTGAACTACTTCATCCAAAAGACCACTGTTCCAAGGTGGGGAATAGTCAGACAGAACCTGCAGAGCAGGAAACTGGATGTAAGCATCGACAGTCTCAAGAGAAGATAGTGGGGCAGGGCATGTTCCCCAGCTGTTAAGATCAGTCTCTGGATATTGGAGTGAAGGGAGCTCCAACTTCACAGCCCTGCTAAAAGGCTTAGAAGTAGAGAGATTGCCATTTAAAAGGGCATGGCTACCCGTCACGGCACCACCATAGGGAGTTGGATTCTTCTTGTTGGGGTCAGGATCATAGGTAAAACCCAGACCATGTGATGGATGGATCTTACTGAAAGAGTCATTCTGCAATGGGAGAAATGTGGGAAGCCCATTTGTAACACTACCCAGAAAACCAGGATAAAAAGCTTCTGATTCTTGAGGTTGCTTGGGCTCATGAACTGATGGAAGCACAACATTGTAATTTTGAGATGATGCCCCCTGAAACAATATGCCACTCCTGGAAATATGTGGAAATGCTGGTGCATAAGATAAATGACCATGACTGACTTTCAAATTGTCAAAGACAACATCAGGGATATCATAACCATTCGTTTGCAAAAGGGAATGCTGCTGTGCATCACCGCTAGCCAATTCACTAAAATTCTGATCCTGCTGACCTCCATTCATCGCTTGAAAACAAACCTCAGGAGGGTAAAGTGGTAAACCAGAACGTTGCCTTCTTTTGATTCGAGTGTTCCAATAGTTCTTTATTTCATTATCAGTGCGCCCAGGTAACTGAGACAAGAGAAGTCAAATATCATAGAGAAGCTGAAAGGGACCAGGTGGATAAAGGAAAAATAATTTGGAGTTACAATCAAACAGGTGTAATCAAATCCTTTTTCCTCTTCTTTTTATCAATACTCTCAAAAAATTATTCATCTAATACAGCTGTTGGATATGAAGGCATTGCAAACAGGATTTAAGCATGCCATTCATTTTCCTATTACTCCTTTATACGAAGAATGATTATCTAAGTAGAGCGAGGTGCAACTTTCATGAATGGCAAAAGTTCGACAAAATCGCCCTCATGAAAAATCATGTTCTCAAACATATGACTTTGATGATCATCTTCATGCTTGGATTGATTGAGAAAGAACATAATAAAATCTCAGTTAGCACCAAATATTTCCCTCCAGACCAATTCAGCTGAGAATATCATTTGAGTTAAGAGAGACATTCAAGGCCATCATTCATCATCATCATCATCGTCATCGTCATAAATCGAACCATTATCCCATCTATCAAAGATTGGTATTTTTAGCTAGAACCGGACCCAAAATTACAATGATCAGATGATCATAACCATATTGGACCAATTTCGATGATAACAAGTAGAGAAGTAAAAATAAAAATAAATTGAACCAATTCAGAAAAGCCACCAATATGAGCTAGGACTTGATGCTCACATTTTCTTTTTAAGTTTTCTTCTCTCTCTTTTAGGAGTGGCCCATCAACAGTAGGTAGTAGGTAACAAAATATGAATGGGTGATTGCACGTTTTAATCTCATTACATAGATATAGTGATTCTAACGAGGATGAAGGAACAAGAAGAGCTAGAAAGTCAGTCACCAATGGATGGGACATGGTTTTGACAATAATGAAGATGAAGGTCCAATGACTTTTGGGTAAGGTGCTATTGAAAGGAAAAATGTAGAAATGGAATAAAATAATGAAAAAAAAGGACGAAAGCGAGAGATTAATTCTCTGAAAACACACACACACATATATAGAATATAATGAGCCAATCAAGCAACAAATAAGGAAAGAAAAATCAATTACAAATCAATTACATCTAATGACATCTGTAGGTCAACTCTTCAATTAGACATGTGAAAAATACGCTATCTTCAATATTTACAACACTCCCCCTCAAGCTCGTGCAACGATATCAATTAACCCCAGCTTGCCTAAAACATTATAAAGTTGTGATCGAGAAATGACCTTTGTGGACATATCAGCAAGTTGATCATTGGATTGCAAATAAGGAGTGAGGATCTATCTCGCTAAAATATGATGGCGAAGAAAGTGACAATCAACTTCAATATGCTTTATCCATTCATGAGCAATGTTGATGGCAGCTTGATTATCACAGAACATCAATAATAGTTCAAAGGAAGCAAATCCTAACTCGGTTAGAAATTGTTGGAACCAAACTAATTAAAAGGCAATATTGGTTATAGCACGATATTCTGCTTCACACTAGAACAAGCAACAAAATTCTGTTTCTTGCTTTGCCAAAAGACTAGATGAGATCCCCATAAAATACAACATCCTGTGGTTGAGTGATGGTCGTCATGAAAACCAACCCAATCAGTATTTGAGTAACCACGAATGACTATTTGAGATTGTTCTCCATAGATTAATCCTCGTTCAAGGTGAGTCTTAAGATTACGAAAGATCTGAAAGCCAGGATGAAGATGGGCATCACACGGGACATGCATAAATTGACTGACCACTCCAACAACATACGATAAATTTGGCCCAGTGATAGTGAGATAAATAAGTTTTCCCACTAATTTCTCATAAAATGTAGTATCATCTAGTGGAATTTCATCTGAAGTTGACAACTTAGTATTAACATCCAGAGGAGTGTCTGTGGGCTTACATCCAAAATATCATGCATCTTGTAAGTGGTCCAAAGCATATTTTCTTTAAGAAAGAGAAATCCTTTTAGAAGAACAAGCAACTTCTATCTTTAGAAAATAGCGGAGCAGCCCCAGATCTTTGATATCAAATGAGTGGCTTAAATAATTTTTGAATGCATTTATAGCTGAAGCATCATTCCTAGTAAGAACAATGTCGTCAACAAACACAAGAAGAAGCATAAAAACAGAGTTGACACGATAGACAAACACAAAAGAATTTGCCTGACAACGAGAAAACACATACTACAATTAAGCATTACTGAGTTTGTCAAACCATGCCTGTGGAGATTGCTTGAGATCATAGATAGCCTTCTTGAGTTCACAGACCGATCCTTGCTCCTTTGTATCACGAACACGGGAGGTGGAAGCATGTATACTTCTTCCTTTAAGACACCATGAAGAATTGGATTTTTGACATCCAACTAATGAAGAGGCCATTGATGTGTTGTAATAGTTGTGAAACCCAATTCGGGAAAGTGGACTAGGATTATATCATTAGTTGTAATTAAATTAGTGATCGATGTAAATTGATTCTTCCCTTTTTTTAGCCACCTTGATTGGCTCCATGTATTTTATTTATATGACTATGTACTCTCCTTCCTAGACACAGAATAACAATACAAAGAATAATTTCTCTCAACTTTCATCCATGCTCTTCATTATTTTCCTCTTTTTTTTTTTACATTTTTAATTTTAACATGGTATCAACCAGAACGACCAATTCATGATCTTTCCTCTTCTTCTAGAGACCGTTTTTCTTTTTCTGCATTTTGTGGGTGGTTCATAGGGAAATCTTTGTTTTTTCCCTTAGATCTAGAGTCTTCCTTCAGATTTGAACCTAAAATCCCACAACACTATAAACGTTTTTGGCCCTACATCCCATCTGTATGGCGTGATTTTGAGTTTGAATGCTTGAGGAACCCTCTTCAACATGTTTTTGGTCTTGTTGAACCAAGGAAGACCAAACCCAGTCTCTGCAGGAAAGCTAATTCTTGGTTCGTTCCCAAGAGGTAGCTCATTCTTCCTTCCTCAGACAATTTTTCTTTGATCTGCTTCACCAGAGCTCTGATCCTGATGAAACTTTGTCGTTGCCTTTGCCTCTAACCCTACTGTCTTGGCCTAAGGTTAACTTAGGGCTTCGGTTGGAGGTGGGTCCCTTTTGCTAGTTTTCGTTTTCGTTTCCAGCAATGGCACGTACCTCAGTTTTCTAAAAGTTTGGCTTGCTCCACCAACACTCGAATCTTGTTGCAACTTCACATGTGTGACCGCCACTAGCCCTGCTCCCTCTCCATTTGGTTGACCAAGGGTTTCGGTCAACTGCATGGCCCACTTTGCTGGATTTCCAACACCGCTATAGGGACACCAAAAACCCCACTTTTCTAGCTTTTCTGCTCCGATCCACAAACTTCTGAACCCCCATGCCTTGAGACCTCTTTTGTTGGTGTCTCCCCTGGCTTAGCTTTCGATCACCCCGGATTTTGTTCTCTTTCGTGACCGATGGGGCCCATTTTTACTTCTTGCTTCCTATTTGTTGTTGGATGATTTATTGTCTCTTTTGGGATTGATCTGCTGTTGTGGCCCTCGTTTCCACTCGCCCCTTCACTACTACAGTCGCTCTTGGTGCTTCTTATTGTCTCTCCGGCTTGATCTTGGTTTCGGTCTTCACGGAACCCCCTTATCGTCATTTTTTGTTGTTGTTGTACCAGGTTCTGTTATTTTTTAGCCTTATTGGACCATGGACTCTTCTCCTCTCTTCGATATGGCATCTTCTGCTCCTCATCACACTCATATCTCTTCTACTACGGCCGATGACAACATTCGTGTGTCCAAATAGGAGTAGGCTTCATTATAGCAACAATTGCAGCATCTTTAATTCTTTGCAGTCTCTAGTCTTGTCACGGAGCAATCAGGTACTACGTCTCTCGCACAGAATGTCTCTCCTAATTATCGGATTATCGATTCTGGAGCCACTGATCATATGGCTGGTATGTCTAATCTCTTTTCCTCCCTTTCAATAGTTTCATTTGATAAGGTTAAGTTAGTTGATGGGTCTTTTACCGATATTGGTCTTAAAAGGACAATCCATGTCTCCTCTACCCTTGATTTATCCTCCGTCTTACATGTTCCTCATCTATCACACAATTTATTATCTGTTAGTGCCCTTACTAAATCCTTGAATTGTTCAGCCACATTTTTTCCTTCTCATAGTGTTTTTCAGGATCTGGCCACAAAGCAGACTATTGGTGGTGGTAGTGAAGTAAATGGCTTATACCTCTTCGATCCCCACGTGGACAATCACTAATCTAATTACAACTAACGATATAATCCTACTCAACTTTCCCGAATTGGATTTCACAGCAGTAGCAATGGATATCAAGACCCAAACAGATGTGATTTTGGCCACAGGAGAGAAGGTCTCCTGATAATTAATCCCATATGTTTGTGTAAATCCTTTGGTAACTAATTTGGCTTTATATCGAGCAACTAATCTATCGGGATTGTGCTTTAGAGTGAAAACCCATTTGCAATCAACACGAGTCTTTTCTAGAGGAAGAGAAACCATCTCCCATGAATGATTTTTCTCTAGTGTTGCAAACTCTTCTTCCATTCTCCAGGAGGGGCTTCGAAGAGTTGTATCAATCCTCTTTGGAATCTTAGTTTTGTCAAGAGCAGTGAGTTAGCAATGGTAAGATGGAGAAACAGAATGCTAGGACATAAATTGATCAATGGGATGGTTAGTACATGCACACTTACCTTTACGAAGGGCAATAGGAGATTCAAGTTCAGTAGGAGACGGATCTGAGCCACTGGCAGATGGTTGTGTGGTGTCATGTTGAGTCGGGCTTATGGTTCCTTCATTGATACACAATACTGGGCTTGGAATGGATAGAAGTTTCAACATCCGTTGTGAGAAGAGGAAGAACTGAATCAGATTTATGATGATTAAAATAGGGAACATGTTAAAAAAAGGTGACGTCCATGGAAACATATGTCTTACCGGTGATAGGACCAAAACACTTATACCCTTTATGAAATGGTGAATACCCAAAAAAAAAACATTTCAAAGAACGGTGAGAGAGTTTATCAGCAGAAAACAAATGAACAAAACAAACACGTCCAAAGACATGCAACAGAATGGTGGGAATATGTTTATGCAACGATACAATATCAATAGGAGATTTGTTGTGTAATACTCGTGAGGGCATGCGATTAACTAGATAAGATGAAGTAAAA
Organism: Chimonanthus praecox; assembly: GCA_022113865.1. Lineage (NCBI taxonomy): Eukaryota > Viridiplantae > Streptophyta > Magnoliopsida > Laurales > Calycanthaceae > Chimonanthus > Chimonanthus praecox. The sequence continues at coordinate 204,442 of JAINRJ010000126.1, forward strand.
GCAGTTTTTGGCCAATAGGACATAGGTACATGCATAGTAAACAGTAGTTAATGGGGCTACCTCAAGTAGATGACGATTTTTTTTTATTTCGGTGACACCATTTTGTTGAGGTGTGTAAGAGATTCAATACCATGGTCCTACAAAAATTGCAAAAATGAATGTAACAAATACTCCCCCACATTATCACTTTGCAAAATTTGAATATGGCAATCAAATTGGGTTTTAACCCATTGATAAAAGGTGTGGAAGTAAGGAAAAAAAAAACCTTAGATTTATGTTTCATCATGTATACCCAACTCATACGAAAATAATAATCAATGAATGTAACAAGATAATGAAAACCAGTATGTGAAACACGAGGAGACATCCAAACATCAGAATGAATAAGAGAACAAAAGTCGAAGTACATTTATTAAGTGATGAAGGAAATGCAGGTCTACGATGTTTGTCACATTGGCAACTTTCACACTCAAACTTATTAAATGACAAAAAAAGGACTAAGTGCTTCAAAACATGATCAGATGGGTGCCCTAAACGACAGTGCCGAAGCCACACATCCTGAGAAGAGGTCGAATAGGCTTCAGATTGGTTGTCGGCTCGAGGATCAAAGAAATACAAGTCATTGACTTCACGACCACCACCAATCGTCTGCTTTGTGACCAAGCCCTGAAAGACAGAGTAAGAGGATAAAAGGTAATGAAACAATTCAAAGATTTAATAAGGGCACTAACAGATGATAGATTGCGAGATAGATGAGACATGTAAAACAGAGGATGGATCTAGAGTAGAGGATACAAGGATAGTCCACTTACTAGCAATATCAATAAAAGACACATTAGCTAACTTAACCTTACTAAGTGAAACAAGCGAAAGCGTGAAAAAGATCAGTGGCTCTAGAATCGATAATCCAGAAATGTTTAGAAGAAGCACGATGGGCAAAGGCATAGTACCTAATTGAGCTGTGACAACATGATAAACCTCAAAGGATTGAGATGCTTCAATTGTCACTGTAAGGAACCAACTCTTGTTTGGACACACGAATGGTGTCATCTTCAGTAGCAGTGAAAGGGGTGTCACTGTGATTAGCCTGCTTAGAGGGAGGTCAACCATGAAGCTTATAGCAAGAATGCACATAGTGATTGTTCAGCATGCAATATGTGAAAAAACGGGGACCTTTCTTTCCTTTGGTTTCCCACCGGATATCAATCACCATTCCCTTCCCTCTGAGAGAGGAAGGTCCCTTAGAGGCAAGAGCTGATCGGTCAACGGGCACAGAAGCAGAAGACATAACTAAGCGGCACCTTCATCTGAAGTAATGTAGAATAGACCTCATTTAGGGGTGGAAGAGATCGTTTGCTCAAAATCTGGGCTCGAATAGGCTCATAATCGATGTTAAATCCTCCCAATAAATCAAAGGTACGCCATTTCTCAACATATTGCATGTGTAATAAGTTATTTGCAGGATGCTCAAATTTGATGGTCTCCAACTAATCAAGTTCTAACCAACAACTCTGCATTTTGGAATAATATTGAATAAGGGACAACTCCCCCTGTGGAAGATGGGCAGCCTCCTAATATAGTTCATAAATATGAGCGGATTTATCATCATCGAAATACAAGGCTTTAACCATATCCCACACATCTTTTGCAGTGGGAAGGGTATATACTAAGCCGCGAACATGCTCGTCCATGGAGTGTAGGAACCAGGATTGAAACAAAGGAGTTGTTGGCTTTCCATTCCTTGTATGTGGGACTGTCCTTAGCAGATTCCATAGCAGTACTATTAATATAACTAGATTTCTGCATGGCATCGAGGAACATTTTTGTAGAATGAGACTATTAGAAGTAATTGGTCCCAATGACTCATTCAAAAGTACAGTGGTAATCTTCCAATATGAAGGGAATCAAAGGAGATAATATCCATCAGATGAGAAGAATTAGAAGATGACATTTTGCATAAAACAAATCTGAAATAAATAAAACATGGTACAACGTCGGCAAAAACCGAGATAAGTGGGCCCCACAAAGTACAAAACCAAGATCAATCCAGTGGGATTGAGAGAACCACTAGGGGGGACCATGGTAGTGAAGAGGCAAGCTGAGAGGAGGTCTACAGGAGCAGACCACAAGAACATTCACAGGCTGCAATAAAGTTGGGTCAACAGCGGACCCCACACAGTCCAAAACCCTGATGAAACCAATGGCGCTAGAAAAGGAGCCTCAGGTGACAAGGGTGGTGCTGATTTACATTCAACTCATGCAAGACCCAAGCAGATCTAAGCAAAAATCTTGAAAAAAATAGGGTTCTAGCATCCCCAGATCTGATCAAAAAGCGAGGTAGAAATTAGGCGCCGCGTTTGAGAAAACCCCAAGTGAATGGATGAGTTCTTGGAGAAAAGGTGACAAGGGTCTTCTTGGGGTCTGGCACCAATAGTCCAACATTAGCCAGATCATAGGGTCTGTTGTGCCGTCGTAGATGGAAGCCAAAGAATAAAAACGAAGAAAACCAATAAAGAAATCCAAGCAACGAGTCTTTGCAACAATAGACCGAAGAAAAAACACCAGATGCTCCTTAGAGAAGGAATCCAGAGATCTTTTTGGCTGATACCATCTTGAAAGGGAAGAATAATGAAACAATAGACCGAATAATATTTATATAATTATCAACAACATAGAGTTAATTTATTACATTTTTTTAACTTAAAAATGAGTAGCATTATGTGATGTGGTTTAGTCATCAGGTTGGGTCCTGTTTTGGCCTTTCAAGGGTTGAGTTAGACTTTCCAATTTTCAAGGTCAGCTCAGGTTCTACATATTGATTCTAGTTTAGGTTAGACTGATGAAGATGATGAAAACACAACCAGGTTCGAGTGTGTATGTGTGTTCAGGCTTTCCAAGTTTCAAGGTCAGCTCAGGTTCTAGTGTAGATCCTAGTTTAGGTTACACTGATGAAGATGATGGAAAGACAACCAGGTCCGAGTGTGTGTATGTGCATGGTCAAAGGTACAAGTTTCCCAAGGATTTTGGCTTTCATAGAGAAAGGACCTGAACCCCAGCCCCTAATGAGAGCCTGAAAAGAAATGGGGGTCACCCAATAAGAAGAAAAGAAAGTTAGGAAAAAGGACCAAATAGGACTCACATGACCAGATTCACCCAAGTTGTACCCTTAGCTTTTCAAACACCATATTTCAAATCCATACAGTGGGACCCACTTGCCACGAAGGCTATGATATTACGTGCTTGGTTGACATCCACTCTAACAATGAAATCATTCCAAAGAAAGTGAGGATCATGATTCATAAAACTCATGGGGGTTGGTGTGGACTCGTGATATCAGTGGGCCCATTGAAGTGACATAAATGGCAACATATGAAAATTACATGAACTGAGATGGGTTCAAGATACACTAGTTGATGGACGTACGTAACACTTAAATTAGCCTACTTCAAATGTGATAAAATAAATGCAACAAGGCACTGTAGCATAGAATTAAAGATCAATATGATATTTCAAACATTGCAACTTATTTGGAAATAACCATCAATTCAAAATTCAAGAAAACAAATCAACTTAACTGGACATTAAGTGACTAGACAAAAAACTGAGTATGATGGTTGATGAACTTCAGCCCTGTTTCGGGGAAAAAAAGGGTGTTTTTAGCCGATCAGTCGACTTTCAAAGTCAACCAAAATAGTCAGTTAAGTTGTTTTGCAAGAGAGAGACAAAGAGCCATTCAAAAATCATCTATCAGGGTTTCATCTTCTACAGCTTCATCTTAAATGCCTCTTCCGTGATGATGCACATTTCCAAGTACCTTTGGTGCTCCCCAAGTGAATTTAGCCTCAACCATGCATGGATTCTTTTAAATATGCAATGTACACACACTGAATACGTTCTACATCAGATTTTCATGGATTCTTCTAGTATGTTAAACATTGTATTTTCCAAGAGACAAGAATATTCATATGTTCTTTTTTGGAAACTGAACTAAATTTATCAAAGTATTTAAGTAAAATGAATGTCATTTAAGATGGTTTGGGCTGTGGGAACATGCATATAAGATTGGAACAACAAGGAGCTAGAAAAGGCAGAATAACACACACAAACTTATTTTCTGGGATTCAGATAAATGTTGGCCCCAAGACGCTTCCAACAAAAAAGGCCAACCCCAAAAGAATGGGATAATGGCTTTAATGAATATGATGGTGACAGTGGTGGTGATGATGATGACGTTGATATGTGTCTCTTATTTTACTAGAGTTGCCCAGTATTGACTTCTGTCCTCCGTCAAGATTGAGCTAAGTGGCAGGGTTAAATCAATTTGAGTCTAAAATCAAATCGAGTACACTACTAATAGACACGGCAATATTATTGGACCAATACATGACAAATAACAAAGGAGCTTCTCTGGACCAGCAGAAAGAGAATCTACAAATAACAAATAAAAATAACTAAATAGCGACAAATAAAAAAGAGCAAGGAACAGTTACATGTGCAGCCATTCGCGCCCATTTGTTCCCCATTTTAGCATGAAGTTCCATGATTAATCATTCTTCTTCTAGTGTGAAAGCACCCTTCTTCAAATTTGGCCTCAGATGATTTGCCCATCGCAGGCGACAACTTTTACCACAACGGAAGAGACCTGAGTTCTTCTGGACAGCATTCCAATTCCCTTCGCCGTGCTTCTTAACATAATCCACCAAAATCGCATCTTCTGCAGATGTCCAAGGCCCTTTTTTCAAGACACCTATTGGGGCACCTGCTCTCGACCCTCCTCCACAGCTTCCTTCATCAGTTGATGTAGAACCGGTCTGATCTTTTGACACCATAACGTCATCACTCTCATTTATTGTCATGTGACTCATCTGCTTCAAGTAAATCATATACCAAATCCATTCAATCGATCACATTATTCAATAGAAATCAAATGCCCAAAACCGAGACAGAGAAATGAAACACAATAACTATTAAGAAGGCATACAGGTAAATCTACAACTTCAACTTGAACTTTGGACATCCCTAAATCAATCAAAGAGTACTAGAACAAAAAGATCACTTTTACTGAGAACCCAAAGGCAACAATTCTAAAAATTTAAAGCCAAATATAAAGGGGAAATTATAAAAAATTGAAGAATAAATACTTGAAACATTCATGTCTAAAAATAGTGAGGCAGCAGTGACTAATTATTGGTGATTTAGGAGATTGTTTATCATAGCTTTTGTGGCTGGTTTCTTACTCTGTCATGGGCTTTTTTGCCAAGCTGTTGTACTTGTTCCCTCTTTTTGAAAGGTCTATAGAAAATAAAATTACCGTCATTGAAAAAGAAACATTCAAATAGAAAAAAAAAAGATCCAAATGAAATTTAAAAAAAGAAATTTCAACATAACTGCATTGTAAAATGAGAAGCTTCATGTTGCAAAATGAAAAGCTTCCAACAGTTTTAAGATGAATGTACAACCCATCAAAATTAGGTTCCATTTAGACATTGGATGTAAATTAATTAGTAGACTAGGCATATTCTAACAGAAAGAAATCCCGCCCATCAACTGGGTTGATTCCAAAACAAAATGGATCTAAGAGAGAAAAATTTCCACACATTGAGCTTCACCATGAATTGTGATTGAAAAACCTAAGCCTTTTATCCAAAAAAAGAAAAGAAAAGAAAAACCTAAGCCTTTTTTTTCATGAATTCACATCTTCGCACTTCAGTGATAGGACTCGGCTAACGAGAAAGGCGGCTAGCTCTAGTTATCTAGACTGGAGACTAATCGGCGGCTAACTCGCCCATGTATGGTTGACTGTCCCCCCCTTAGGTACCTCATGCTCCAAGAAGGAAAAAATTAAACAAGCAGCAAGGATTAAACAAAAACCTTAATACTTTTCTTGAAGTGAGGGGTAAACTAAGGGCCAATTTGATTGTAAGCCTGGGGAGTTTATTTTCCTCAGAAAATGTTCCCTAATATGGAAATTTTACCAGGAATGCTTCATTTCAGTTTGATTGATCGCATAAAATTCCTTAAGGGTGTGCCTGTGTGTCTGTCTAATGTTTGGGAAAATTTCCCCGGGAAAATATTTTCCGAGTTGGGGCTGCTCCCATGAATGCTAGGTCCTTTTCCACCTCTCCTTTTTCCTAGGAAAGCATTTCTCCATGGAGGATGTTGGAAAAAAGCCATGCATTTCAATAGGAAAATTCCCAACTTGGAAAGCATTTTCCTAGGAAAATTTTGCAAAACAAACTAAGCTTCAGGGTCTGTTATGTGTATGTATTTTTCTGGAAACTTACAGATGGAGGAAAAGAGATTTCCTTTTAGTGGAATTGAAATTCCAGAATATACATGGCTAAATCCAAAGAAAACCAGAGTTTATTCCACTTACAAGTCCCACACTGACAAACAGGCACTAACAAAAAAAAAAAACACCATCTAGAATAAAATCACAGAAAACAAGGCAAATGATTGAGATCCTCAATCAATTTTATCCAACCAGATTTTAGTATAATTATTCAGTATACACATATATACATACATACAAACATACTATAATTATAAAGAAAATAAATTACCTGAATGAACTCAAGACCAGAGTAGCAGAATCCGATAATCAACCACAATTCACTTTACAAACCTTAATTTTCCCGCCCTTTTTAGTAGAATCAAACTCAGAAAAGCCCCAGACAATTTCAAGCCAGTGAGGAAGTGAACTTACCAAAAAGTAATGTTTAAAAATTCAACAAATCAAACCCAAAAATTCAAAAAAAAAAAGGTTTTTTAATCTGAACCTGCAACAACACCATATTCAAACCCTAAAATCCCTCAAATGCCCCAAAACAGTACTCCATCGTTTGAAATTCCCCCTTTTTTAGCCGATTCTCAACTCGAGCAAAAAAAAAATGAAAAAAAAAAACTTAAAATCAAAACTCTATACCGTTTGCGTTTTTATTCCAAATCACCTTCAATTCACCACAATCCAACCCCCAAGAAAAACCCAGAAAAGAGCGAAATTTCTGATATAATTCACTAGAGTAGCTTGGTTCTGTCAAGTTGACGAATGTTATAACTCGAATGCCTCCGTCCAATGAAATTACACAATTGATCCCATATAACCAAGAAACTAAGAAAATCAAACAAAAAAAAAAAAAAAACTACATCAGATCAGGAAAAGACGTTTCAGGAACTGTAATGCTAAATTGGGAAAAGAAAAAACCAGCAGAGACAAGAAAAATGAAAGACATCCAGAGAGAGGGAGCTTAGAAACCCTAATTTGGAAAGCGGATGGAGAAAGTATGTGTCGATTGCAGCGAATAAAAAGGAGAGAGAGAGAGGCAGCTCTCCTTAGCTCTCTGGGGACAGCGAGAGAAGAGTGGGAAATGTTGCTAAAAGAAATAATTTAAAAAAGCATTATTAGATTTAAAAAAAAAACTTACGATCCTATCAAAATGAACGACATAAATGCCAAATGTATATATTTAAAATAGGCAATAGTATAAAATAAAGGTGAATTTCTAAATTAATTAGAATATAGACTAAGCTACAATTAAAATAAATTATTGCAGCTTAGCTATTGAATGATTAAAATTTTAGATATAGTTGAATTTTGTTATTTAGTTAGTATAGAGATTCTATATATTTTACATGCTTGGAATATACGTCATATAATTATTTTCAAATTTTTTTATTAAATTTTCCATGACAAATTCTAATTTTTTTAACAATTTAAAAACATTTGAGGGAATTTTATAATATAATGGAGTTTTATATTAATTTAAGAAAACTATGCTTCTATCAAAATATCTCTTATAATTTTTTTTATAAACTATTTTAGATATGTTGTATATGGTTTGCAAACAGTTTCAAAATATGAAGTAAAAATGGGAACTTAGGTTGTCTACTACTCAATAATTTGAACTCTACAATGAATTTAAATGAAATGATTATTTATTTCAATGTATTTAGATTAAATTGAAGTTAATGACATATGACTCTGAATTATAGGGTACTATACAATCTTCGACTTTAATGTTGTAGGTTTTATCACAAAATCAATATGAAAAAGTTATCACTAGCAATATGATTTTAAGTGTTTAAAATTAAAATAATTTCTGTTTAGATCATATTACTAATAATGACCTTTTACTTAATTTATATTGTGGGATATTACAAAATCATGACACTAATATGGTGGATTTATCGACTCAGCGCCTTCCACTTGTTAAAATTTACATTAGTTTAGCATGGATTGAGAAGATTTTTTTTCATGGAAATTTATGTGCATAAATTCATGCATTTGGTCAATGGTTAGAAAAAGGAAATTGTCTATTTAAAAGAAATTGTTTTTTTTTATAAGGATGAAACTCAAGATCTCCATTTCTCTCAGAATATGAGAGTGTTGGATAAAATTCTGGATACACGCAACTCCTACAATATACGAACTCGAACTTGGCACATCTGGTTCTTGAGCCAAAGTGCCTCTATTTTAATAATTATAACATTATACATGTCAAATATCTAAATGGTTGGTGAGCTATGCCATGATTGTATAGAGAAGAGTTAGTGGAGATTTTCTTTCATTTGATCATTAAAATCTTTATAGTTTTTGTTAAGAGACAATACTTAGAATTTATTATAAAAACTATAGAGCTAAATTACGGGATGAGAACATAATGAGATTGGATTACTTCACCTATCAAACTAGTCTTTTGGGCTGAAAGCCTTGTCCCTATCAATGGTATCAGAGCTATGTCCCCAAGCCACAACATGTGGGCTCAGGGGATCTCCTAGCCAAAAGGGATGGCTGACGATATTCTATTTGCCGGAGAGCCTCGTTCGAGGCAAGGATTATTGGGGTGCAAACGAAAGCCCCACATCGGTTTTGAGGGGAGAACCTAAGGACTTTATGAGACTAAGTCATTCTACCTATCAAGCTAGTTTTTTGGACTGGAAGCCCAATCCCAACAATGGCGCTAGAATGAGGACATTGATTTTGAGGAAATCTCCACACCTGTTGTGAAGATGTCATCTATATGAGTGATACTTGGTTTGGCTACAAGTTTAAATTTAGAGATAGAGCAACTTAATGTGAAAAGAGTTTTCCTTCATGGTGATTTGGAGGAAAAGATTAATATGGAGCACCTGAGGGGTTCAGAGTAAAAGGCAAAAAGAACTTAGTTTGCATACTAAAGAAAAACTTATATGGGTTAAAGGCACTGTGGCAATTGTACAAGAAGTTTGATTCCTTTATAGTAGATCATGACTACTGAAGAACTACTCCAGATCATTATGAAGAAATTCTCAATTGGAGATTTCATTATTTTACTGCTTTATATAGATGATATGTTAATTGTTGGACAAGATGCTATCAAAATTAACAAGTTGAAAGTAGAGCTCAGAAAATCCTTTGTTATGAAAGACTTGGGGCCGGCAAAGCAAATACTTGGTATGAAGGTCACTCGTGATAGAAAGAATGACAAGCATTGGATCTCACAGAAAATGTACATTGAGAAGGAACTTGAAAGATTTAATATGGACATAGCTTAGTCGGTGGGAACTCCACTTGCAAATAATTTCAAACTCAGCTCCAAGCAGTGTCCAGCAAATGAGAAAAAAAAAAGTGAAATGGAGGAAGTTCCCTATGCATCAGTAGTTGGTAGTTTGATATATGTTATGGTATGTACTAGGCCAAACATAGCTCATGCAGTTGTTGTTGTGAGTAGATTCCTTTCTAATCCTAGCAAGGAACATTAGGCTGAAGTTAAATGGATTCTCATGTATCTCCAAGGCACTTCCAATATGTGTTTATGTTTTAGAAATGGTAAATCTTTGTCAGAAGGCTCTACAGATGCAAACATGGCAGAAAATATTAATTTTAGAAAGTTCACGCCAGGTTACTTGATGACTTTTTCAGAGAGAGTTGTATCTTGGCAGTCCAAGTTGCAGAAATGTGTTATATTATCTACTATAGAGGCTAACCACATTGCAGTAGTTGAGGTATGCAAGGAGATGTTGTGGATGGAGAGATTCCTACAGGAATTGGGATTGAGCAAGAAAGATATGTTCTCTTTTATAACAATCAAAGTGTCATCCATTTGATTAAGAACCCAACATTCCTTTCAAGATCGAAACATATTGATGTGATGTATCATTGGATATGTGATGTGTGGGAAGAGAAGTTGTTACAACTTGAGAAGATTCATACCGATGAGAATGATTGGAAATGATGACTAAAACATTGTCTAAGGAGAAGCATGAATTGTGTAGAAGCAAAGCGGACTTGGTTAAGCCCTTCACATGAGTCAACAAGGGGAGATTTGTTGGGCGTCCATTCTTTTATGAGGTGGGGCCCACATCTAATAAAAGAAATAAAAAAAGAAGGTGAAAAGAAAATAGGAGAAGTAAATCGTGTATTGTAGAAATATGAAAGGCAAGAGAAAATGGAAGAGGGAAAGAAAGAAAGACACCAGCATAAGAGAGAAAAAAAAGGAGAAAGAGAAAGAAAATGAAGAAAAAGAAAGGAGAAGAGTGAGATCTAGCCACCATCTTTGCTCCGATTCAACTCAAATTTTTAGGGTTTGTTTCTGATATCATGAAGAACACATCTATTAGTTCAAATTGTGGATTCAACATCTCCAGAGGCTAGCTCCTATATCCTTTTTGTGAGATCTTTCCATATTTTATTTTTCATTATGGTTGGAATCGACCTTAGGTGAAGAATTGTTAATATTTTTTAGCCTCTAGTTTGATTAGAGAGAAAATATAGTGGCTTTTCCCAACAGGTGACTCCAATAATTACTTCTTGGTAGATTGAAAACTCCCACCTAGCTTATTTTTATAAAGCTAAAGGGGCACTGATTTTTTTTACTCTATTTAATCTAACACTAATATACAAGATAAATGGAATGTGTCGAATAATATATAAATTATTATTGATTGCAGTTTAATTAATCCATTTACCTTGATCATTTCAAATGAGACTGAGAAAAAAATTGATTTATAAAATCTAAAATTTTAAATGAAATCACAAAAATTAAGGCAATTAAATAAAGATAACTATATCCACTTATTGTAATTGACATAAAATTTTGATTAAGCAAAACCATTTGACAATTTTAGGTCAAACCACCCTTGTCGAGCCTTTTTAAGCAGAAGTTATAAATGCCTTTCAATTTGGTTGAAAAAGATGAGCTTTGGATATATTGCAAGATGATGAAGAAAAATATTATTTTAATTTAATAAGTATAACAAATTCACCTATGAGGATTGGCTTGGCGGTTAAAAACTCATCTAAGATTGAAATACTTTAAGTCAAAAATTGATTGGAGAATTTATTAATTTTAAAGCATTTTTACCTAAAAATCTCTTACAATTATAATTGATTAAAAGCTTGAAGGAGAGCTGGATGATCCTCCTAATCACAGCCCTGATCCTGTCATCATTTATTTTAAAAAACTATAATTAATTTTAAAATAACAAAATGAATCTTCAATAAGTGAAACATCGGATATTTTAGTAATTAAAACAACCGATAAGGGCCTAAATGCAAACTTTCCCTTATTTTATTCCTTGGTTTATGCCGAGGCCCATGGCCGCAGTGCAGACTCGATCAAACACACCAACGCCACGGCCCAAGCACCTCTTCATTTTCAAATTAAAAAGAGAGAGGGGCGTAGTCCGCGGACTATCTATTGTTAATGTAGCGCTCCGCTCCTATCATGTGACAACGAGGATCATGGAATTGTAAAACTTTTATGCATCCTCCAATCACGAATTTCATAGGGCTCAGTTTATGCCACTCCAATTCAACGGCTGTGATCAGCAGTTTAGCCCTCATCTAGTTTCATGATCAATCTATTTGATGATTGAGAAAAAATGTTGCATAAATAATTGACGATATTTGAAATTTTAAATTTACAAATAAATAGAGGAAATGCAAGATCTAACCACATTAGAGGTAGAATCAATCCTCTAATATTTGTAGGGTAAACATTTTCATATAGGAGAATCCTTTTATCTCACACTTGAATTCATTTTTTTTTTTTAAATTTTCGTATTACCTTTCCACTTCTGTTTTATCCTTTTACTTTCTGTGTTGGTTGGAAGGGTAAAAATAGAAATTTCAAAAAAAAAAAAAATTGTATTCTCGTGTGAGAATGTGTACCCTATTTGTAATATGATGCAAACATCATGGACCAGACTTGATTGAAATGATCGGTTGAATTCCATATAAACATATTTGATCGCGAACATTCTAATTGAATTTTGTCTAATTAGCACTATCATATTTTTGGATTTGGATTATTAGAATATTCTTATTGGCCTCATCCACTGAATGACTCAATTATTCATCTCCTAACGACCTAATTACCCAAATATGTGATCCAAATGAGTCCTACCCAAACCCATTTACCCAAACAAATTCCCCACTCCTTTCCAACGTCCAAACCCTACTTTTTCTCTCCCCAATTCCCTCGCGTGGAAAGTCAATAACGTGTGGTGTTTTACAAAAGCCAACAAGCAACGTTGGTAATTTTGGAGAAATGTGCATGGCTTTAGCAAGTGTATGTGTGGAATAATGGAGCACCATCCATGGTACTCTATTTTACAAATTGCATTTTCTATTTTCATAGATTAGAAAGGCTAGGATCGAATATTGCTAGTAAAGATATGATTTTTCATCTTTAGTAATTATTTTATACTTTTTCTTTATAAAAGCAATATTGTATTTTTTATTTTGAAAAGGGAATAAACAAATATTTTTTGAACCATTTTCCTTCTCCAATTTATGAACATTGGAATTGTGAAGAATTTATTCAAGCTTTGCCTAAGACTTCGGTTGTTATCTGAATCTTCGGATCAGGGGTGCAAAATTCGATATCGGTCGATATTATTCTCTCTCTTTATTTTTTTTTTTAAAAAGGGCAGATGTCGGCCGATATGATACGGCCGAGATATCGGCATATCGGCCGATATTTGCACTCCTGCTTCAAATCCACTTTCGGTCATTGTTTTAGGCTTGAGTTTTGATTATATATGTTTGAAAATTCTGAATCTCTTTTGTTTAATATTAATTCATAAAATCTATGAAAGATATATCATTAGTGTTAAGTCATCTCTAAAACATGGATTCGTGGGAACTGGCCTCTTAAAAGAATTATTAATCGCAATAAGAGAAGAAGTTTGATTGCTTGAAATACAATCGGCCTAACTTTTCATTTGCAACAAATTTGAAACCCTCAATTCTGAAACAAGCGTAAGGACCGACGGTTTGTCTTCCCCACATCATAATATTTGAATAATGATAATGATTGTACACACTTTTAGCAATATTTTATAACTTCAGTCTTTTAAATGGTTGAATATGGTTTAACATTGATCTATATTAAATACATGAGATTTATCCACCGATACTTATATCGAGACTAACTTAAATAGATATAGACCTGTAGAGTTGGATATTACATATAGACGTAGCAATAATTAGCTTAGTCGGGTCTACTTATTTATGAAAGAATTCAGCTTAAGTCTATCCATTTATAAATGAGTTTGAATCGAGTCTACCCTTTTGTTAAATAAGTTTAGTCAAATTTTACCAAAGTCTAATTCCAAATCACCCAAAGACCGATCCATGTAGGTTTTATATGGATACACGATATAAAATAGCATAACTTGAAGGTAAATTTAGTATTTTCTATAATATACTCTTGATGTCTACAAAAAGTTTATGATTCAAGTCAAAATTTAGCTTATTCCAATAAACATGAGAGAGCAGTTTGTGAATGTTTTGAAGTTAAGAAGGTGGGTCTTTCATTAGATGACAGGGAAACAGTACCAGGGTTCATATCGATCGATAAATTTCTCTCTATTTTTTTTTTTTTTTAAATATCGGTATTTTTTTATTATTATTTTTTTTTGAATTAAAAATAAATAAATAAAACCCAAAAGAAAGCTGATTTTTTTAAAAAAAAATTGAAAACGATAATATCAGCCAATATTAGTCCGATATCGGCCGATATATCAACTCGAACCCACCACCGTTTTGATTTTTTTTTTTTTTTTTTAAAAACGGCTGATATTATGAATATCGGCCGATATCTGACCGATATATCTTCCTGAAATATGGGTCATATTGGCCGAGAACTATTGCGTACGGCCGATACAATACGTATCGGCTGATACGATAAGGCTCTGAAAAACCGTATCATATCGGCCGATACGTTTCGTGTCAGCCGATATCTTCACCTTAGCTAAACACCACAATTGCAGCTTATGATTTAGTTCCCATACACCGGCAAAAACAAAATTCAAATAACTGTTATATACATGGAGAGAAATAAAATACAATACAAGAATCACATTGAAACCATGATTTAAATTTCTCTGACACGGTAGAGACTGAGTCCAACTGAATATCACTAGAAATAAAAAGGGTAAAAATATCTGATATAGCAATGGAAACACCAAACTGATATTGACCAATATTTTAAAACTATTGAAACACAAATTCTGTATTATTTTCTAATAAAAAATATGTTATTGTTACCATTTGATACCTTCCTTTTTTTTTTTAATATGGGTATTCATACCCCACATTGAGGTGAGACTAATCTCACCTCAATTAAATATATAGAGAGTGACTCGTTAAGATTGAACGTGAATCAAAATCAAAACATGCCAACCCCTCAAACAATCAACAATTTTTACAATTGGCCAAACTTACTCCTCCAATGGAGTGATGAATTCTTGCTCTTGCTGCACTCTCATTCTATGTGAAAAGCGGACTCAAAGTGGGTGCTGCCAATGAGAATGAGGTACCCAAATTCTTGTCCCATCTTCATAGGATTAGTTTCTATGGCAGTCTACTAATTTACAGAAAGTCAGGATTAGTTCGATCGCTTAGAGGAATGCCTATATAAGTTGTTATTAGCAGTTTATAATTTGGGGTGGGGTCGATTCAAACTGGAATGACTCAGTCTGAATTTGAGTCCGAGTTGGAGTGGAGTAACTTGGCATAGATGAGTTAAAATTGGATTAGGATTGACTTCTCAATCAAAATTGAAAACTGAATTTCCTAAAATTTTCCATATGTAAATCAAAAAAAAAAAAAAATTGAAAACTGAGACATTGGGTTGGACCCAAACCAAATTCTATAGTTTGTGTCTATAATATAGAGTTAGTTTCTAATTTATCAACAGTTTTTTTTTTTATTTATTAACAAAGTTTACATATCCGCCGCACCAAATTTTTAATCTCTGATTCTAAACATAGAATAGAGAAACATGTAATATCTATATTTGCTATGCTAATATAATCTAATTCTACTACTTATCTTTTATAAAAGAAAACATGTCTAATATATAAAATGTCTAATACAAAAGATATATATAATTGTAATACCCTGACTTAAAATAGGTTTAAATAATATGATTTAACCTGTTAATCATATAGATTATAGTGAGGGATTTGTGAAAAATCTAGTTTTGGCCAATCAGAGCTCAATAGCTCATTGATCCAACCCTTTTAAGTTAAAAGGGCAAAATGGTAATTTACCATTAACAATATAATTATTGTTTGAATAATTATTGTTGATTATTATTTGAGTAATATTGATTTCTTTATTAAGAATATAGATTTTAAATTTATAAATATCTTTATTTCATTAAAATGTTATTAAAAAATTACCCGAAAAAGGCCCGAAAACTAGAAAATGATTATTTTAAATAATTCTATAAGTTAGAAAATTCTAAAAAAAAAACCAGTGTCTAGTTTATGTTTAAATCTATCATTTTATTTCTCTAGAGCTAAAAATGAAGATTTTAAACCCTTTAAGTAAGTACAACTTAGTTTAAGGGAATAGTGTCAAAAAGTGATTTTTATTTAAATCAATTTAACTTTCCAAAATTATATGGTATTTAAAAATTTTAAAAACTCAACATTTTGGATCAGATAGATCAAACTAAATAATTTTTATTAGTTAAATATTAATAAGAAAATGAAATAAAGATTATAACTATAATAAAATAATATTGTTTTAAATAGTAAATTTTAGGTAGCTACAACCATTATAACCAACTGAAAGTAAAAAAAAAATATGCAGTGAGTTGTCTTTCACCTGTGCCTTTGTGTTGCCAAGTATTTTTTTTTTTTACCTACATGGCTGCAAGAGCAGCTACATAACCCATTTTTTCTTTCCTATTTAAGGGGTAGATGAGATGGGATTTTACATCCCTTTTCATCCTTCTCATTTCACCTACCTTTTAACCTCTCTCTCTCCACTACCTGCTTTCTTTTACTTCTCTTTCTCTCCCTCAAGTACCACCGTCCCAGCTTTATCAAACTTTCTTATTAAGGTATACTTTCTTTATAGCTTTAGAATTAATTAGAGTATCTTAGACAAATAAAATGTTATTTTAATTATTTCAAAATTATTTGTTTTAAACTTAAAATAAGTTTTCCAATTTAATTAATCATGAATTATTATTTGATTTATCTTAATTTGTTCATTTAACTTATATATAATTGTTTAAAGATGTAGTTAAGTTGATTTTTCTATATCTTAGTTTTATCTAAAGTTAGTAATTTAACAAATTCTAATTTAGTCTTGTTAATAAATTAGAAACTTAAATTACTTAAAATAAATACTTTTAGAGGTATAATTTTTGAAATTTGTCTAAAATTAATAATCTGAGATTTATATTTTTTTTTATTATGTTAATCATTGTTTAAAGACCCCTATTCTCAATTAAAAATGATACTAAACCCTGTTTATTATATTATACTATATATATATATATATATATATATATATACATATGTATTCACTTCCAGGCCGATACTCTCTATCTGTACCTGACTCAGCTCGATAGCTATCAGTAGCTGAGCAATTAATTTTGCCGCTTGGTAGAAAAAAAAAGGATCGGGCATTGAGTGTATCTCTAGGCCTAACTCACTATATGAGTAGTGGCCTGAGCACCCTATATTTGTATCTCTAGGCCTAACTTGCTATACAAGTAGTGGCCTGAGCACCCTATATTTGTATCTCTAGGCCTAACTCGCTATACGAGTAGTGGCCTGAGTATTCTATTATATTACTGATTACTATTATAATCTAAAAATGAATAGTAACCTATTTTAGGAGACTCATATCCATTACCCTTAAAGTTTTCCCGGAAAATAAATAAAAGAATTTGCAACAATATGATTATGTGTATTATGTTGATTAATGATTGTATAATTCGTTATATTCTTGTTTTCATGTTTTGACAGACATCTCTATACTCCAGACATATGGTGAGGAGACTTAACATTGCAGTAGGAGTAAATCAGGTTTAAAGGAACTAGTGAAATGAGTGGTTTCAAGGATTAGATTTGATGAACCCACTTATATGCCTAAACTTTGTGCACTATTATGAAAAATGCTTATTGATATTTATGATGTTTATCATATATTGTGATAATGGTAATGAAATGCTTATGAGTTATACTGCTTCCACGTACCCTTAACTACTGAACTATTATCGGCCTAGGTGTGTCGATTACCGGCCCAGGTGTGTCGGTTTACGTCTACTAGCCCATGTGTATTAGTTGCTGGCCCAGGTGTGTCGGAAATGTACTTGAAAGATTCTGCATTTTGACCGTGTCGGGACTTAATGCTTATAGTCAATGTAGTGTATAGGTGTTGCGTTGGATATCAGCAATAAATTGAGAATGATTTGATATTTAGCAGGACAATTATATTATAATGAAAATGTTGATTTTGGCTAACCTGATAATTATTACACTGCATTGTTATGATCTTTTCACTGGGTTGGTTAGCTCACACCACTCACATTTCAGGAGATTTACCATAGGAGAAGGAATCTCCATTTCAAACTTAAAGATAGATAAGCTGTTGCAGTTCCTTTGAGTCCCATCGATGGGATTTTCATCTATTTTGTTTATTAGTTCTTGGAACCATATTTTGTATAGTACCTTATTTGATACCCGTTTTTGTAATCATGTATGAACCACTACATTACTGCTAGTAACTCTGTTATAAATGATATTATTCTTTTTATATTTATTTGTATGAAACATGTTTGTAAAATGGTAGACATATGGTACATGTTTGAGTCCACATGTAAAGAGCATATGTGACATTTAAAAAAAAATAGTAGTGTTCTGGGCCCACCTTCAGGTCACGGCGTTACAATAATATGGTGTTTTGAGTATAAAACAATATAAACCCGAACTTAGACTTATAAAAATATATATAATATGGTGTTTTGTGTATAATATGGTGTTAAGAGATATTTTGAAGTCCAACGGTTTGTTTTTATTAAAAGTGAATCCAAATATAAAATTAATTGTACTCGTTACTTAAGTTCATATTGCAAGTTCGATGTTAGAGATGTACTGGCAGGCCTACGTTAAGTACATTAATAAGCAAGGCTATTAAATGCTTAATATCTTTACAATAGGTGTTGAGTTTAATTTTTTTGGGACTAATTTGCTACACGAGGCTTGGAGGTGATTTCATGCATCAGTAGAATTAATCTCACCTCCATGTAGGATGAAGATACCTATGTGATCCATAAAATTAATTTAAAATATCATATTAACATATTGTTTTATTGAATTAGAAAAAGGTCAAATTTTATACACAATTTGTATTAGGGATAAAGAAATATTTAAGATTATGTAAAATATCAAATGATAAAAATTTAATCTAATAACTATTGCTAGCTATTTCATCCACCATATTAAAATTGACAATCACATTTACAATTTATCACTTTTGATTTTAAATTAATAATAAATTTTTTCTAAGAAGATCAAATTCAACTCTACAAAAAAAGGAAATTACACTTCAAAAGCTAGTGAATGGTTCGACATCTGAAAATCTATGCACTAATGCATATGAGTTATTTTTGCACCATGAATTTTTCTTATAGTACACTAAATTTAAAGAAAAAATTAACTTTACTCTTATTTTTTGGAAGCAGAGAGAATGAGAGAAGTAAAGACAAAATTAAAATTTCCTTTAAATTTAGTGCACCGTGAAAAAAATTGATAGTGGAAAAGCATGTTATTGAGTGAAGGATGATAGAGTTGATTGTAGAAGTCTCAAGGAAGATGCATCATGGTCTTGAGTTTTAACTCGGTATTCGATCACAAAAATCTAACTAAAATTAGAATCTCGAACTAAAATTTAAGCAAATTTAAGCTGTCCAAACAATAAAATAAATACTTGAAAAACGGGACTCATTTGACCGAGTCAACTAAACTCAATGTGAAAATCAAGTAACTATAGCAAACTCATTTGAGCAACAAGTTTTCATTTGACTCAGTGAGTCAGGAGAACTTTTCTCAACTCAAGTCAGCTGAGTGGAGAGACGTGTGGGTTGTAGTTGAAAAAAGATATGAATGTCAGTCACTCATTTGAGGATATGATGGAATTTACTTCAAATGTGTAAAAGACATAAGAAACCCTGCCTTTTGAGAGTTTATTTTGGTCGGAGGTCTCCAAACATTGCAATTGATAAGTTTTTCCAGATGTGTAAAAACTTTTCAATCTGCACACATAGGATAAGTATGTGGAGAGTGGCCCTTTATTGGAAACCCCTTAAGTTTCCACTTGAGAATTTTGTGGAAAAGAATTCAGAATCTAGATTCTACAGTAACAAATTTCGCTGAAAATCTGAAATATCAGTCAAATTTTTTAATCTAAACTAAAAAATATACCCTTCTTAAGATATCGGCAAACATTTCTGAAATATCACTGGTCTTTTCAATTATAGCTCTAACTAGAGACTGAAATTCCTCTTCGCTATGCAACTAAGGACTCGAAGGAAGGGAAGAGGAGGGGCAGAAAGTAGAGGGGTGGAAAGAGAGTCTGTCTTATTTTCTTCCAACTTACTGGCTTCCTTATCTTCTTTTTCTTTTCTTTTTTCTTCAATTTTTTTTTTCATTCTCGATTTCTTCTTTCTTTTCTTTTTCCATTTTCTTCATATCTTAATTTGATTGCCTTTTTTCTATTTTTGTTCTTATCATTTTCCTTTTTATTTTAATGTATTTTTTTCTTTTTTCTGTATTACATTTCTATGTTCATTCTTTTTTCCCATATTAAATAATATTATTTTAATATTTAGACAATTAGACCTCTGAGTCCAGTTTTCATACCATGGTCTAAATCTAACTTGGGAGCAGAATAGTTCAGTCGCTTGACAGATTGACAGGCTAGCACATTGAGGGCATCCGCCATTTCTTTTCCTTTTTCCTAATTCAATCTTAAGAGGTAACAAAAAAAAAACTGACAAGAAAACTAATCAGGAAGACCTTTTCAGCATTGTAATTTCTATTACTATAATATAGCAGCATCCATGCACAAAAACGCCTTTTCAGCATTTCTTTACAGTATTCTCAAAGATGGAAAAATGAGGGGAAGGGGAAATGGCTTGCAGTGTTTCACCTGTTTTCATCTCTCCATGAAGCAAGACTACCTGATGAGGAACAAGGTTAAAAGATAATTCCACAGATTTTTCCTTCATTAGCTCCATAAAAGAAATTGATATTTCAATCTTTTTAGTAATTAGATTCCCTATTTAACCAGCATGACACATGAGCAGGGGAACCAATACACTCTGTATGAAGTAATAAGAGAACGAAAGAGTTCCTAGAAGCACTCTTTTTATCCAGTAAATTGTCCTCTAGCTTAGTTTCTGGCTTCCTATTAACATAAATATTCAAAAGATTCATTAGACATAAATGTGAATCTACCAATCATTATTTTGCAGGCTGCCACTACTGAGGAACCAGTGAGTAGCACGCATATAGCTAACCCAGATTAACCAGAACGTGGACTAGGTCCTAGTTCGAAAAAACAAAGGCAGCATGATCTTACCATACATTGAATACTTATATAGGGAAGTATTATTTTCTTATTTTTGAATGGTCCTATCTAGGGAAGTATTATGAGGAAAAGGAATGATAAAAATGAATCTTGTGGGGCCCTGCTGCACGCCACACAATATACATGGTGACTGGGAGGTGCAAGGATCAGGGAACCACAGAGATACAGAGAGCTGCAGTTTTGCCCTATAGAGTCATCCTTGCTCTGTGGTTTTATTTTAAATTTTTGATCTATACCATTGTTTTGTGTATGGTCCATCTAAAAATGATAGGATCAATGAATGGGGATGAAATTTCACCTAACTCCTACCTGTGCAGCACCCTACACATCTACGTACCCTGTGAGGCCCAGGTAGGCCTTCAAGTCATTGTTTCATCATTCCATCAACCCAAAACACTTATCTATAACCTGCACTACTAGATGCCAGATCATATAACCTAAACCACTCATTTGGTTAAAAACTACATGAAATTAACAATTGAATCATTGCTCTATTTTATTTTAACCATCTAGCGCAGGCCACCAATCAACTTGGATCATCCACTTTCTAAGATTTTAGATTACGTTGTCGAAGTACAGGAGTATTGGTGCTTGGATGAGAGAAACTTACAGCAAGTTCCCCAAGGAACTTGAAAACAAGTAGTTCCCATGCCTTGTCACTCACCTTGTTTGGCAAAAACAGAAGAGAGCATAGATTTAAATGAGGGAACAGAACATGGGTGTTCCTTTGTGTTCCCCACCCTTGTAAGGGCGAGTTATTTTCCACACCTATAGGGGAAGATGTTACATTTAAGAATTGTCTTCTCCTCGCTAATCCTCACTCAAAACACAGTAAGTCGATATTCCCTTGGGAAATTGCCCTTCGCTGCTCCAAGTTTCCCTCATTCAAACACACCACAATGATCTAAATCGCATTGATCCCATATGGTGAATCCAATAATGACAGTTAACTGTCTGAATAACCACACTTAACCAGATACCTTGATAAGGTATACTTCACAGTGGGAGTTCCCAACTCCAGGACAGTCAAGTCATTTAATCTCTTATTCAGCTTGTTATGCTATGTTATACAGCTTCTGCACAGTAAAGGGCAGAAACCAAAAACTAACTGGCCAAAGGAAGATTACTGCTCAGAGAGATGAGGGATGAAATTTACATTTCATCATCATTATCATCAAATGCCAAAATCCCATATACTTTTCAAGTTCTGCTTCTCCATTTAGCCCCATTATGAGCCAAAAAGACAGACACTCTACTATCTATCATGTCTTTCTTCATCCCAGTGAATTAACATTTGGCCTTCAATTTTTTAGATTATTTATAAGTTGACTGGAAAGCAAATGGACCAGTCATCTCAGAAGGGTGAAAACCAGTGCAACACACAGAGCAGATGTAGACTATTTTCTAAGTCACTACTTAAATGGAGATGGTTACCTCAATCAGGGAAAAAGATGTGATCTAAATATCAGAGGGTACGTACAGCACCAGCCACTGCTCCAGCACTGCATCAAAAGATGTAGAAATCTACTTAGAGAAATAACAGGGTAAGCATCAGTAAATATTTGGTCTTTCAAGCACAGGCCTCCATACATGATGGGGTCCATGCTGAAACCGAAAGTATCTGATCTGGCCCTACACTAGATAGTAGGCACCTCAAACACAAGCCAGATTGCAAGTCCATAGACATCCATTTTATAGCTATTTCCAGGGTGGTCGTATCATATTCAGAAAGCATGAAACTGAAAGCAATTGGTCCTATGGCCCTACCAAGATGGAGGCACCATAAAAATAAGCCAGATGGCAAGCCCATAGGCATCCAATCTGTGGCTACTACCAGGAATGCTGTTGTATTATATTCTAAGAAGGTATTCTCTTGGGATGTTAATATTTGTCCTTTTTTTACTTAAGAGACGCTGTCTTTTCTAAAAAATGGGGTTTAAAATAAGTGCCGCTTTATCTTCCAAAATGGGCTATAATGGGCTGCAAATTGTATATTTTCAAATCCTCCAATTGGAGACTTCTAGAACAGCCATCAAACAGTGAATATGTTGCAGACCATCACCATCAACAGTTTAGATTTCCAAACCACTCAAGACCATAAAGAAATACGGAATGGGAGGCCCAGCAGCTCTATAAAGTATTCAAATAAGCACATGAGCAAAAATAATTGCAGGATTCAAACAAAATGGAAGACCAAAGAAACACAAGAAAGTGAGAAATTAGATCTTACTACAGATAGCAAAGGTCCCTCTTTGAACTTGTTATGAAAGGAAAACCCAAGTGGCTTCGGGTTTTCTCCAGGTCCTCTAATGAAACCACTACAAACATACAAGATAGAGTAATTGTTAGAGAACTCAAGATGATTTAGGAATAAACTAATTTATAAACAAGTGAAGCGATCAAGTTTACCAAAATAGAGCAAAATACATGAGGTTTAAAGTAAACTGAATAAGAAACTAACATCAGTGATGCCGATACAAGCGGTGTCGTCCTAATGTCGTATACTGCAATAAGACCATTGTAAATCTCATTGCCGTCTTTGTATGACAAAGCCAATCTTTCCCCTGAAGCATCCCATGCTATCTTCTCAATGCCACTACTGCTTTCATAGAAAATAGTAATGAAATGTGTGTAAAACATCAGAAGTGCCAACTAGAATGCAATATTACAAGATACTGCAGGTTTTCAGAGCTTTGGCCCTATGGTCAACTTAGATGCACCACTAAATGCGGATCAGTGCTATCTCACAAAAATGGCAACAGATATTCAGTGTTTCATCATCATGGGGCCCTTATCAGAAGGGACTCAGCAGATCTATTCATCATAAAATTAAAAAATAGGACAAATAGTTGCCCTTCCCCAAAATGTGGATGAGGCAGAAGTTCACATATCACCATTAGGGATAGAAATTTGGCCCAAATACTAAAAAGACAGAAAATCAGTCTGAGAAAATAGGGCTTGAGCATTAATTTATATACCGATTGTGGATTGGGCTTAGGCTTGAGCCTAAAAGAGAAGCTTATTTAGAAACCAAGTGAGGCTTAGACATATCAATGCTCAAGCCAAAAACCTGATATTCAGCCCAATTATCTCACGCATATTTTCTATATTTGGTGTACCCCCTATCTACACCATCCCATAGTTTGAAAACTCAAAATTGACTCGGCTAAGTCAATTTGACTCAGTAGGGAATACCAACAACTTGCCCGAAAACTTAACTATGTCTCGAGTTCTTTTGTTAGACTCAAATGACTCAAAGTCAGACAAAAAACTTGAACAGCTTGGTCAAGTACTAAAGGATTCAGTTGCTATATAAAAAGAGTAGAATGGGAATTATAAGGTACAACATAAAAGCAAAAAATGGTAGCTCCGAACGCTTGAAAAAACTTCCTTTTTCAAAGACCTTTTTCAAAGACCTTTTTCATTCTTTTATACTTTTTCTTCCTTTTCTTAATCTCTTCTTATCTATTTCATCGGTTCCTTTTCTACCTTATTTCTTCTTCTTTATTTCCACTCTCATTTTTCCTCCCTTGTTTCTTCATAAAAAAATTCTAAAGTATTTCTTTTTTCTTCGTTGCCTCTTCTATTTTTTCCTTTTTCATTTTCTTTCATGACTTTTTCAGTTCCATCATTTTTATTATATAAATATCTATATATAATATATTGAACTATTAAAACATTTTAATAAAGTTGACCAAATTTTTAATTGACTTGATGAGTTGAGAATTGAGTAGAGTCAAATTTGAGTTTCCAAACCATGCATTGACTGTTCAAATCACACCAAACCATATGGGGCACAATCAATGCCTAGTCTATCTCCCTAACCACTGATCAATGTAGATAGGTGATGCAGGACAAGCTTTGATACGAAATCTAACGCAAGACATGTCAAAATATTGGAAACCCCAAATCTAAATGATATACGTAGGCATATATCAAAATGCAAAATGTATAAGGTGAATCCTAAAATGACATGCAACCTATATCCATGATTCACATTAGATATTAGAGAGAGAATTAATATTAAACAAAGAATATAACAATAACTATGCAAATTCATTTAGACAATTAATCAAAGATATTCAAAAAGAAAAATGACACTTACACTTAAAGTTCTTAAGGTTGTATTGCTACACTTCAATGCAAAATCCCTCAAAAGACTCATTAAATCATACCAAACTTTGCCCTAGGTCCTCTAGATTAAAAAATCAACCACCCAAGGGATGAAATAAGGCTATGGGATCACCTAGGGTTTTCCAAAGGAATTAGGGTTAGTTATTTTTTTCAATTCTTGGGTAAAACTAAGTCTCAAATAGGGTGAAACAATATTTTAGAGTTAGAACTACGAGTTTAAGATAGGGATATGGATGTTGGGATGCAAAAAAACGGGCATGTCTGTATGGTCGTACAGACATGCAAGGACTAGTGGGTCCCAGCGGGTCTTTGGTGGCTGATGATGGGGTAGGGTCCTGGTTTGGTTAGGATTAGGGTTTTGATGAGAAAAGGACAAAAATAAGGTGTAGAAAGAGGAAAGAGTGGGGAAAAAGAGAGGAGAAAAGGGAAGGAAAGAAAAAGAGATGGAGAAGAAAAAGAATGAGGAGGAGGAGGAGGAGGAGGAGGAGGGTACCTTGAGTCACACAAGGTTCCTTGATTTCACACCAAGGAGGGAGAAAGAGTCGCACCATATTTTGCAAATGAGAGAAACTTGAATTTCTTCTATCATTCATTTATCATTAATTCCCTCATAAAAGTGTCTCTACAAGGCTATTTATTAAAAAAAGACACTCTTAAAACCCTAGACACATGTGACTTAAGGCACACATGTAGACAATCTAAAATCATAAAAACAAATATAAGTCCATAACAATCTTGGAACCATATAAACTAGAACAAATGACACTAATGAAAATAACAAAAAAAATACCCGGATGGCACCGGATCAACAATCAGATTGGTCCAATCCATAAATGAATAACTCAGATGACGTAAATGGATGGATCAAGCCAAATCTTCAAATCCATGCTTGAGCAACGTACAATCTGGGTTATCCATAGTTAGATATGTATCTATCTATGGTCGGATATATTAGAAATACAAGCAGAATCACCATCCAACTATGTTGAGAAAAAAATTTAGATTAAGGTGCATCTTTCTTAGATGGCGGCCCATGATGTCCTCATCAATAAGCATCACAATCCTATCATTGATCACTTCAACATGGTAAACTGCCATCAACATAAATTATTCCCCATCGAAGAACCCAGTGTGTGTGTGCAGGAAGGTGTGAGCACACCCCAAAGGATTAGTCAGGTGAGACGCCGGACACCTTCAGACATCAAACAAAAATGCCATCAACATAAACACAGTGAAAGATACATGACAAGGGGTTTGAACTCCAAATTCACAAATACAGGGTCTACAAAAGTGAACAAAAAATAATGAAGAAAAATAATCATTACCTGCCAGTTAATGATGTTAATTCTGGTAAGTCAACTTGCAATAGATGTGCATCTGTTAACAATAATCCAAGGATAACATGCTCAATATCATATCTCTTGACTTCAAAAATATATTTGGTAATATTATTCCAAAGAAAGACATTCAATGAAGGATAAATCAAAACAAGAACAAAAATGTACTGGGAACCATACAATTATATGTAAATGTAATTGCAATAGAACAATTTCTTGAGTTAAAAAGGGAAAAAATAAAAAGAAAGAAGGAAAGTATAGCACTGGAAGTGGCAAATTCCCTCATATTATGGTTTTGTTTGATCTAGTTTATTTTATTAAATTGCACTTTATTGCAACTCAAGCAATTACATGATCCTCAAAAAGAAAGCCATCACTTTCTAAAGCCTTGAATGTGTGCATGATGGCCTAATGGTTCAATGACCCATACCCCTGATCTTTTCTTTACTTAATCACCAGAAAAACTTTACTCCATCAAAAAGATCAACTAACAAAAATATACAATATAAGAGCACCCCAAAAACTAGAAAAATCCAATGAACCATCAGGCTACCCTCTCCCATGTAACCATTAATAAACCTTAACTAATTTTTAGAGTTGTTGCCAGAACAATATAAAATTTAGCATCTTCAGCAACTCCAAGAAGATGAGAGAACCACAAGTGTCAAAGATCCTATTGTGTACCAGCAATTGAGTACATGAAGATGTTTAAGAGGTTCAAGTCTAAGGAATCTTCAAAAGAGAAGAATAAAATAGAAGAAAAGAAAAGAGAAGTTGGACTGGTTGTTCCATGTAAATTAAAAAAGAAAAGAAGAAAAAGAAGACAAAGAAGAAAAAAAAAACATATGTTGTTAAAGATAACTCCAAAACAACAGGAATATGGAATGAATGATAACCAATGTCAAAACCTTTTTTGTTGTGGAATATATAGTGGTCAAAATGTCATATTTCGAATCTTTCAAAAAAATGTCTACAGGAAAAATTAATCTTCCTAATAATAAATCATACATTGAAAAATGAAGAAATATTATTTTAAACATTCACACATTGAAACCAAGAATCACGAGTAGGATAAGATACCCAATGATGGAGGCTTTGAAGCGAAGTGAATTGAAGCCAATGTCATGGATTCTGAGAATGCAATCAGTATCATACGACCATCTGGATCCCACAATGCTCCCTAATGGTAAAAGCAGAACATTATTAGAATGAGAAATGATATAGACACTTTCATTGTATTATGGACATGTTAAACATTACAACAACATAGTAGTAAACTTCCGAAAAAAGAAAGGTAATATGCATTTGCACTAAATTTTGGTACAAACAACTCAATGGTCCCACATGGGTTCACATGGATGGGTGGTTTGAAAGGCCTTGGCTTGTATAAGATGTCTATAAAATTTCATCTTGATGACAAGTGAAGCCACGTTTTTTAAGCCCTCAAAATTTCACATTTATTTAATGGTGAAAATTCATCGAATTAGATCAATAGACTTAAAAGTCAAATTGGTGTCAAATTGGGTACGGGTATATGTCAAGGGGGGTAGGTGAGTGTAAGGGAGGATGGATCGAATTGATCCACTGTGGACCGTATAATTCAATGTTTGCATCAAAGTTCATGCAAACTAGTTTGTAGGTGAACATTGTTAATATATATATTTCACAATTAGAGTACACATCGTTCAACAGAAGATGGCAGATTACAGCAGCCATAGGCTTAGAAGAGAATGGTATAATATGTCGAAAACTATCAGTTCAATGTGTTTAACCCCAGAAACCAACAAATGTAGAAGAATGAAGGAAATTCATCTCACGTCTAACTTCAGTTGGCTAGACTTTTTAATTGACAGTCATACCAAAACATTTCTTAGATCTCTACAGTTGGACACAAGAATATAAAAAAATTATCCCTTTTACATGCTTCGGAGTCATGAGATGTTATCAGATTCATCATATGAACTTACTCTGACATAGCCACCAGAAGAAGACCAGTGCTCTGATGTCCAGGTATTTGTCTCCCAGAGATAAAATGTTCCATCACTACAACAATAACAGGCTTTCAATTTATAAATTCATCAAAAAATGAGCATCAACATGCCTCTCACAGAAGCAACTGGAAAAAATGGTTATAAAATGTTAATTGACCATACAATTTTGCAGTGAAGAAATAATCTCCAGTTGGTGACCATTTCAGTATTGATATGCCCCCTAAGCCACGTCGAATAGGTGTTCCCAGCCCTAAGGCAGAAAACAGATTCATATTAGAACTTAAAATGAAAAATAATGTACTAGCATTTTATTTAGTCGAACTCCATAATACCAGTCCTATGGTCTGTATGGAGGACTGGAAATAGGAAATATTCATAACAAAATCATTAACTTGGTTCATGATGGCAGATAAGTCAAAGGTGAATGTCATATTTTGTGTTAGGAAGAAAAGAGTTGAAAGGTCCATTCTTTCCAGCATATGAACAGAGGAACTCAAGTAGTCAGGCTGTATAATTGATCTGCCACTTTTAAGTTCTACAGGAGCAATCAAGTCAAATTTAGACAGGATTTCTCTCTCCATAATCCAAACTCCACAAGGATAGGCAGCATAATCAGAAGGAATGAGGCATAAACTATCAAAATTTCATTTTCAAAAAAAAGGACAAGAAAAGTCAAGAAACTATCTCAGTTTATTTGGGCCCAATCAGCATAAGCAGCGCTTCAAATAGACAATTACCAATTGCTAAGATTCCCTTTTTATCTAACCGAGCAAAGCCTCTTTTCATTCTGCTCAATCAATAACTACAAATCATAACCACTAATTGACGAGAATTATGACTTGATTTGGATTTAGAATCAAATTACTGTTTCGACATCACTTTAGGTTCAACCAGTAACTACCATATGAGAGAGAGAGAGAGAGAGAGAGAGAGAGAGTGCTACTGGGAAGCTGAAACTATACTACAGGCTTTCATGAGTAACTAGCCCAATGGGCCCGTGTTTCAAACAGATAGAAACATGGGCCTATAAAAAATATTAAGATAAGAAAAAATATAAGCAATAAATTTATGTGAAAATTAAAATTAGATGATACATTTTATTTAATTAAGATTGAGTGATGAACTCAGTTATGTTATATTAATTTGACATTCATATAAAACAACTAAAATTTAAAATTTCGGCCCATATAACCGAAGGACAGAAAATTTTTAGGATTTTTTTGGTCAAAATACCTGAAAAATCGCAAATTCTAGTTGCAGTGCCTCCAAAAAAAAAATTAGCTTAGAGGTTTTCCGAACAAACGTAGCCGCCCCAAATTACCTGCGCTAGCGCGAATTGGATGTCTTACAATAGCACAGATTGGACAATTTGCGCTAGCATAAAATACCGAACTTGCGCTAATGCAAAACATTGAACTTTCTTCAATTTAATGGAGGATATTGAGACAGAAGTGTGCGGATGATGGGGAAGGGATTCATGGAGGATATTGAGACGAATATGTGCGGATGATGGGGAAGGCATTCATGGAGGATATTTAGATGGACATGTGCGGTGATTTCTACGACCACATCGACGATTTGCTGGACTTCCCAAACAAGAACATTGGAGGCAGCGCTTAGGCCGGTGACGGCTTGGACGGTTCCTGGTCCACGGCTCCAGACCTTCTCTCTATCGCTAACTTTGCATTGTCTGTCCATGGCAGCAACTAGTGCTTGATGTGGACGATGACCTCGCTGCTAAGCTCTCAGTCCATGTACATTTATGGACCCTTGTGTTTACGATCACTAGAGCAAAAAAAGGGCCAGCCACATTCCCCCACCTTCACTTTCGCCAACTCCCTCGGCCTCCCATATTCGAGTTCAAACCACTAGAGGGGAAAATTGGAAATGTTTCTAATCTGGGTTCGTTACAAAGGGCAAAGGAGAGGCAATTGTAGTGCACTGGATGCAGCACTGCTTGAACAATATCACTGGGTCTAGATCTTCTTCTATTTAAATTCAAGGTGTTTTCAAGAATCTCTGAAAAGGTATCGATGTTGGACTTTGATTTTGTTTCAATGGCTGTGATTTAGTATGACAGTTTGATTAGAACTGGAGAATTCATGGAGCAGAAGAAGGGAGGATTGGAAGATGTCATTTTCTCATGGTAGAAGATAATTTTTGTCCTAAATATAGTACTGGGCAATCTGAGCTAAAAAAATTGCTTGGAGGCACCACCACCCTAATTCACGATTTTTGAGGTATTTTCACCAAAAATCCCAAAACTGAGATAAATATCAACATCAATATTTTAAAAAAAAAAATGCATCAACAAAAATTGTTAGATTTTAGCAAATTTTACTAAATTGCAATCTGGATATGAGCAAAAATATAAATATCAATATATCAATATTTTTTTGGAAATACTGCATCTGACAAAGTTTTCAGACTTTGGACAAAAAATTTATGCCTGAGTATGGAATGAAATAGAAATATCGGTGACAAATTTCGGTCGAAAATTCAAAACATTTTGGTAAATTGTGGTCAAATTTCAGAAATTTCTGTGATTTTCCTAATTTACTAATTTTTGCCAATAGATTCAGGGAAACATAAATTTGACCAAAACGTTGTTATTGTAAATAATTCAAATGATGGTCAACTCTTGCAAATGTCACCTTTCAATATGCTCTTATATATTATTAAACCCTTCATTAAGGTTATTCTATTAATCCTTCTCCCCCCCTCCTTGTGGTCCATCTGTGTTATGGGCTCTCATCATAACGTATTCTTCAAGTTCATTATTTAACCTACATTAAGGTTTTAGGCTTCGGAATTCATATATGATAATACTAAAAAAGCACCAGTGCTGGAACTTCCTTACAATTTGGGAGGGATTCCAATTCTTGACAGTAGATCATAAATTATAATCTGCTTAAATGTCGTACGTGTTTGTGTGTGTTTGAATCATATTTGAATTTGGGTAACATGGAAAAGCAAACCTCATATCATTTTTTACTTTGGGAAGCATGGAATGGTAAAGCTCGTCCATTCCACTTCAACAATGCTTGTCAGAGAGAGGAGGAGTTCTTGGGATGAATGAAGGAGTGGTGGAGCTCAATTGAGGTTGAAGGATGGGCCGGTTTTTCTATACAAAGAAAACTGAAATTGCTCAAGGCCAAAGCTAAAGAGTGGTTGAAGGATGAGATGGACAGCTTGCATGAGGAGATAGACCATATATCGGAATTACTGGGTGACGGGGAGAGCATAGAGGAAGAAAGGGACTTTACAAAGGAGGAAACTAAAGAGAAATATTTGTGTATGTCTAAATTGCGGGGACTATTAAGGAGGGAGGAAGTGGAGTGGAGGTAAAAATCCAGGGCTACTTGGTTGAAGGAGGGGGACAGAAACACCAAATTCTTCCACCTGATGGCTAAAACAAGAGCTATGGTGAATACAATGAAAGTCGTCATGGTGAATGGTAGAGGGTGGAAGGGAAAAGGAAACTAAGAGTAGCAGTTAGGAACCATTGTCTCATTGTTGCTCCAAATGGTGAGGGAAATTCTATTAGAAAGAGTACAGAGTATCTTGCTACACTGTCAATGGCTGGTTCTGATTTGTACCCCCATGCTCAACTCCATCCTTCAGACGCGAGAGCCAAGATCTCTCCTCCCGCAAGTACATCTACCTTTACACCCCACATGTTCTTTCCTTCTTATAGTTATGCACCTCTCATCCCCGGCCTTTCAGAGTCGGGGCCTGTTTTTCCTCCTTTTCAACTTAGATATGCGTCAAGAGTGATCCTTAGTGGGGGGAATATGCGGCATCTTTCGGATCAGCAGGAGACCTCGCATCTTTGGCCACAATATCCAGCAGCGGCCGTGGACCTGAGCAAACGACAACAACACATGGAGTCGACCCTAGCGAATCGACGCATATCAGGGGATCTTAGCAGGGGAGATGAGTGGCAATTATTATTTCATCACCATCGGCTCTCGCACCTTCGGACACATCATCCAGTAGCGGGCGCGGACCTCAATAGTCGGCAGCAACACATGGAGGCGATTCTACTTGGCTCAGGTGCTACCCATCGTATTGCACTACTCCACTTTGTTTCCTCTAACGCATATCACACCACGGGGGAAATCTCTCCCAGAGCTAGTGGGGGACATGAGTTGATCCATCTAGAGCGGGGGTTACCGCTGCTAACCTTAGACCTATGTTTGTACCACTTCTATTTAATCCTAGTGTTGCCTCAAGTGATAGGATCTGAGACAGGGTGGGGACAGGGTCTCCACTACTAGAGGGGGATACTTTTTGTTCTCTTCCAACGGAAAGGGTATCGTGGTTAGAAAGGGAGTTTGAGGAGGCAGAGGTGATAGAGGCGCTACATAGTGTGGATGGGGATAAGGCTCCGGAACCCGATTGGTTCAACTTAAAATTTCTAAGGAGTTATTGAGATCAAGGTTGTCGAAATCATGCGATTCACGATACGAATCGCACGATTTGTATCGAATTGCATGGTCATGCGACACGAATCGCATAAATTTTCGAAAAGGGTTAAAAAAGTGCTTTTTTGCTTAACTCGCAAATCGCACGATTCGAATCGTGCGAATCGTCGAATCGTGCGACACAGCAAAGGAGAAGAAGAGGAAAAGGCTTAACTTTTAAAAAAAAAAAAAAATTCGAAAAAACCTGTTAAATTTCTCTTGGCCTTCCTTCGAGTCTTCTGCTTCTACAAGTCTTCATTCGAGCCTTCAGTCCTCTTCATTCGAACTCAGGTATGTTTTATTCCATTCTTCCTTTCCGTCTCTTCTTCTTCTTCTTCGCTTCCTCCTCCTCTTCTTTTTCTTCTTCTTCATTTCCATCTCTTCTTCTTCTTCTTTGCTTCCGTCTTCTCTTCTTCGTCTTTGCTTCCGTCTCCTCTTCTTCTTCTTCTTCGTTTCCTTCTTCTGTGTTTTTCTGCTCCTTCGTTTCCGCCCCTTTTTTCTCTTTTTCTTTTTCTGCTCCTTCGTTTCTGCCCCTCAATTTCATTCGCAACTTGCCCTTTTTTCCATTTATTTCATTCGTAACTTACGTTTATTTCATTCGCCCTTTTTTCATTCACAACCATATTCTAATAAATAAGTCATGAAATAACTAATAAATTAATTATTTTCTTTGCAATTTTTTTTTACTGTTTTCATTTTTAGTGATCTGTTTCTAACTTATTATTTTTGTTGGTATTTTTTTTACCATAATTTCACAAATACTATTTTATTAACTGGTACTTTTTTATCATAATAACTTCACAGTTACTATTTTATTAACTAAACAGTATTCTAACTGTACTATATATACAGATATAGTTTCGGCCATAGTATACTTATGTTTGAAGTTTATTTAAATGACATTCATTTAATTATTGATGTCTTGAAATTATTATTACTTAATATTTATGTTTAAATCTTATATTAATATATTTTTATTTCTTTCTTTGAATGATTATTTCTAATGGATTATAAATGTCAAATTTATGGATATGGGTTTAGAAATTTCTAAAGATTGTGAAAATGGTCAGAAGTTAATGATGATAATGATATTCTTTAGAATCTTAGATGTTTTGTAATTTTGGATAATAGAATTTTATGAATTATGATGATCTAGATTTTCGAATATAAAAACTTGAGTTCAAATGCATTCTCTGATTTAATTTTACATGTGTATATTTTGTCATATATTTGTGTGTTTGCATATATATACTTATATATTATGAAGAATTGAACAAAACTTTATGAATCTTACGATTCTACGATTTACGATTCACGATTCATGATTCACCTCCCTTGACCGATTCACGATACGATTCGATTTTGACAACCTTGGTTGAGATATACTTAGGGATGACTTCCGCAATTTTTTTTAGGGAGTTTCATAAGAGGGAGGTCCTGAACAAGAGTTTGAACACTGTTTGGTAACTCAAATCCCAAAGAAGGAAGGGGCTTCAGAGCTTTCTCACTACAGACCTATAAGCCTACTAGGGTGTATATATAAGCTTTTGGCCAAAGTCCTAGTTGTGAGGTTTAGTTCAGTCCTTGAGGGGTTAATTGCGGAGTCGCAAGGCGCATTTATTGAAGGACGACAAATTCTGGATGGGGTGCTGATAGCAAATGAGATAATCCATGCTAATTGAAAGGAAGGCCTAAGGGGTGTGCTTTTAAAACTAGATATGGAGAAGCCTATGATCATATTAGATGGGAGTTTGTAGACTATTTGTTTTGGAGAATGGGCTTCGGTCCCAAGTGGAGGGTTGGTTAAGGGCATCTGTTCAAGATTCTTCCTGCTCCATTCTGGTGGATGGCTAACCTACAGAACCAATCAGGGCTACTAGGGTCTTACGACAAGGCGACCCATTATCCCCATTCATGTTAACCATGGTAGCCGAGGCACTCAATGGTCTGATGAGATGAGGAAAAGAGATAAACCTCATCAAAGGTCTTGAGGTCTCCCCAGGTAGCTTTTCAACCAGTCACCTACAATATGCAAATGATACTTTATTGTTCTGTGAAGCATCTAGTGAAGAGTTATTTGGGATAAGAGCGTCCCTAAGGTGTTTCAAGCTAGTATCGGGACTTAGAATAAACTTAGGGAAGAGCAACATCATACGCTTAAGTGTAGAGTTGGAGGAAGTCGAAACTTTAGCAAGGGAGATAGGGGGTGGA
The DNA here is from genome assembly GCA_022113865.1 of Chimonanthus praecox. Taxonomy (NCBI): domain Eukaryota; kingdom Viridiplantae; phylum Streptophyta; class Magnoliopsida; order Laurales; family Calycanthaceae; genus Chimonanthus; species Chimonanthus praecox. The sequence continues at coordinate 239,462 of JAINRJ010000126.1, forward strand.
GTGGGCAAAATTCCATTTACTTACCTTGGGCTGCCAGTAGGTGAGAATCCGTGATCCAAAACTTTTTGGCAGCCTATACAAGAAAGGATATCGAAGAAATTGAACGTCTGGAGTAAATCTTACCTCTCACTGGGAGGTAGACTGACTCTAATCAAATCATGCTTGGTGAATCTTCCCACCTACTACCTCTCTCTATACTAAATACCCAAGGGAGTGGCAAAAAAGATAGAAAAAATTCAACGAGACTTCCTTTGCAAAGGAAAGGGGAAATCTATGAAACTCCACCTAGTGAAATGGGAAGAGGTTGGAGATATCAGAGAATGAAGGTGGATTGGGGATTTATAGCATCAAAGATAGGAATCACGCCCTACTATGTAAATGGTTGTGGAGATTATCATCAGAATAAGAGGCCATGTGGAAGAAGGTATTAGTAGCTAGATATGGTGAGGGAGATCCCAGGGGATGGAGAATAGGGAGTAGAGCTGCTAGAGATGGATCCGGTAATGAAAGCCTTGGTGAGGTTAGGAAACGGGGAGGGTACTATTAGTGAGGTATTCCAGAAGGGGTTAGGTTTCTGGTTGAGAATGGCAAGAGGGTGTTGTTTTGGAAAGACATTTGAGCGGGGGAGAGACCACTAATGGAAGTATTTTCCTGACTTTTTAGAGTGCCTCTAAATTGTGAAACACTGATTAGTGATTACTACTGAGGTCAATGATGTACCACAGTGGTCCATCTCTTTCAGGACCCTGCGTGATTTTGAAGAAGATATCCACCAAGCATTGATCGGAATCCTAGGAGACACTAGACTGTGGCTTGAGGATGAGGACAAGTTGATTTGGTCCATGGAGTCATCAAGGTCCTTTTTGGTAAAATCAGTCATAAGGCCAGCATATGCAATAAATCCGAATTTACCACCTATATGCAACCTTGCTTGGAACAATAAGATTCCCCTTAGAATCCAAATCTTTATATGGACGACCTTGAAAAAAAGGATCCCAGTTAGACATAATCTTAGGAAAAGGGGTGCTCTTCCTGAGGAAGCTCCTATCGTTTGTCCATTGTGCGAAGAATAAGAGGAGACAGTAGACGACTTGTTATGTAAATTGTCGTTTCACGTGGGTTGTACGGTGCTCTTTCTTGAATTTATTTAGTTGCTCGTGGTTTATAAGAAATGCAGCGGAGGATGCAATATCGGCATGGATGAGAGGGGCCCTTTAGAGGTAGATATAGGGTAGCATGGAGAATGGTACCATATGCGGCATCATGGGCAAATTGGAAAGAGCACAACGGGAGGATTTTCAAGGGGAAAAAGGGGGGCATTTAAAGAGGTTTTTGAGACGGTGAAATGGTAGTTGATAGGATGGTTGTCTATGTGCAAGGATTTCGGAGACTAGCACCCGAGGATTTCTATTTGTCTTCGAAAGGTTGCATGAAAGAGGTTGGGAAAGTTAGGAAAGTAAGTTTGAGTGGGTAGCACCACCCCAAGGATCATGTATTCAATGTGGATGGGGCAGCAAGGGATAAACCTGGGCCGGTAGGAATAGGAGGGGTATTGCATGATGATAGGGTAGGACGCTATTAGCATTTTCCGAGCCATTACGGATAATGGAGTTCAATGAGGCAGAACTGAGAGCAATCAATAGAGAACTCCAGGTTTGGTCTAGGTTTAGAGACTGTAACCTTATAATCGAAGATGACTCGACTAATGCCATCTCCTGGGCTAGTAATAGGAAATCTCTCCATTGAGATTGGTAAGCATTACTAGGGACATTAGGAGGCTATGCAGGACGAGAGATATCACTTTCATACATATACCTCGATCGGCAGTGTGGCGGACTTCTAAGCGAAAGTGGGTGTATACAACAATTACCGGCTATAGAATTGTTTTCATCATATTAGCTTTGGGAGCATGGAGAGTAGGGGACTCATTGTATCTTTTGTTGGGAGGGATTTTTGTACATATAGCATTGTTTGATTTTTTTTCTTTGCCTTGTGTTTTTTTCTGTTTCTTTTCCTTTTCCTTTATCTTGGAACCTGGTATAAATCTTCTATACTTGTTTCCATCTCATGTACACACTCTTCGTTTTTTAGTGAATTAATTTGTCAATGTTTCAAAAAAATGGAATGGTAAAGCTCAAGATAGCTTTCAGGTCATGTTCCTTTGTTACCTCAAAAGAATGGTTAGTTATGCCATGTTATGTGGGAAAAGAACAATGCCCACCCACTTACTGAGGTTTTCCCAACCATATCCAAAATTTAGTGAACTAAACACTAACTGGTTGGTTGAATATTGTCAAGGGAAAGTACACTAACCAGAGGAGAATTGAATTTAATACACAAAAAATGAGAAAGAAAAGGAGTCGAAAATACCTTGAGCAACATCCCATATGGTAAACGATGAGCTCTCAAATGAGGCAGACGCTAAATATGTGAAAAATGTCAAGGATAATGTATATTAGAGGTAGTGAATAGTGCAAACAAGATAAATGACAAATTTGCTGGCTGTAACAAGTGATTCCTTTCCATCCATATGAATGAAACATAGAAGCTTTCTGAAAAAAGGAAAACTAGGAAAACATGTTACATTAACATTATTTTAGAAATAGTGTTCACAGAATCATAAACCATAAGACAATGGAAGACAACACTATTAATGCCTAACAAGAAAGAAACTGGAATTGGGTTGGATATCCCATTAGGACTCCAAGAGATTGCACTGACTTGTTCACCATTATGACTTTGAAGGAAATCCACTAGAGTCCATCGAATTCCAGAGCCTCTAGACAAAGTGCCCAAGAAAGAGGCAATTCCAGATCTTACAGATGCTGCATTGCCAGGGTAAGAAGCAGACCAAAAGCAAATTCCGCCCCTGCAAAAACAATGTTCCGTTTACATTATCAGATGACTATTCAAATTTAAGCAGTTTGTAGTCAAATCACAATGAATCAGATGGGTTATCATGATACTCACTTGCATGCTACAGAGAGTGTCTTCCCGCCATTTGGCCTCCATGCAAGCATTTTAATGTCTCTTTGAGTCTCACTAGTCAAAATGCATGGATCCTTGCTTTCTGCGACAGAGAACCCAGTTAGTTTAAAAAGGTAGCTGGTTTACCATAGGTGGCAATTGGAACACATGGTGAAAAAAATAAAGGAAATTCCATTTCTGTTGTTGCAATAAAACTAATGCCAATACACCTAGCAAAGAAAAGTTCTTTTCCAAGGAAATACAAATTCATTGCCAACCTGAATCATCATAATCACGTATAGTAACTTGATTAGGCCCAGATATGAATGCTAGAATATACTTATGCTGGTGCCAACTCACTCCTTGAAGATCAACATCATTTAGTGAAGCCATCTGTAAGTTAAGGGGGTGAGGAAAAATCCTTGCAACTTGACAAGCATCATCATGCTATGGATTTCTAAAACTACTATTCATGCTTCATTATCAACTTATATAGAACTTAAGACCCTGAAAAAGCACAGTATCACTAAAGAGAATCTTAATAATGCATAAATAAAAAATAGAATGTTTTATTAAAATAAATATGAAAAAAAGGGATATTTCATTATCAACATATTTACCTAATACCGGTCGAAGGAAGACCTATATTTCATCATTATACAATTGAAAGGTGCTGATTATCACGTGAATGTTCCAATTATTAAAACCTATGTTTGTGTTCCTGTTAAAAAAGGGAATGTCTCCCTCAGCTGGTCTCCTACCTCCTCCCTCCCTTCCTCTCCCTCCCCCTTCCAGACGGTAGGAGGATCAGAGGAAATCTTCCTTCACCCTTTTCATCTCCAATCTTCTAGTTCTTTTTTCAAAACTCAACATCTTTACCCTTTTCAACAAATCTGGCAAAATCGTAGATAGTTTCATAACTACATCCAAGGAATCCAGGAGTCATAGGGGGGTTTGTTTACTTTGGAACTGAAATGGAAGCCCTTCAAGCCATAGTGGATGTCAATGGTAGACTCTTCAAAGACCAGAAGCTATCAGTGCAACTGGCTTGTTTCCCGGCAGCTTCTTTTGCTCGATCTCCGACATAATCTCCTGTCCCTCCTGCTATTAGTCAATAACCCTCCTTTTCCCAAGTCCTTTCGGCTCCAGTTGTATCAGGGAAAGGCAGATCAATCATCTTGGGGAAAAATCTGGTTGACAAGATGACTGAATCCTCTTGGGGTTTATGTCTCTTAGACCTTGTAATGGCATCCTTTGTAAATTCTTTCATTATTAATATATTTTCTATTTGTTACCGCTCAAAAAAGAAAGAGGACTGAGTCCTTGAAAAAATGCTTTGTAGCCACTCTTCCCTCACCCACGATTGGCATTCCGACAGTAAAAGCATGGATCTCTGAGTGGGGTTGTATTGGAGACGTCTCCATCAGCAGAATTGACCCATCTCACGTTCTGCTCTCCTTTGAAGTTGTAGAGGAGGCTTCCCCACTGCTGCATGAGCTGCCAGTTCTTCATAATGCCCCTTTCTACAATCTTGTTTTTTGGTCTGCAGAACTCGAGTCCATATCCGGCTGGGTTAGGGTGTTTGGGCTTCCTCTCCGTGTCTAGTTTCCGAAAGCCTCAAAGCTGTAGGCAAATTCCAAAAGCCCTATGGAGTTGGTGTAATGACCCGACCCGGGGTAACGGGTCAGTTGTGACGGGTAAAATTAATTTAGAAAATGATTGTAGTTTAAATTAATTTTTTAGTTTAATTTGATAATTTTATTTGGGAAAAACACAATTGAATTTAGGGATTTAATATTAGACCCTGATTTCACACTTTCTCCCCAATAAGAATTTACAAATTTATCCCCTTCGAATTAGATTAAGAGAATGGGAAATAAATTATCAACTTAGATTTTAATTCCCCTAAGTTAGAATCTCAATTGGAAATATTCAATTAAGAATGTGAAATCAATAAATAAGTTCCAAATTAATCGATGATTGACAAAATTAATAAAAGAGAAATAAAGGATACTCAATAATTTAAAGGGACCCACCTTCCCTTATCGAATGTAATTGTCTAAAATCCTTTCACCGATGAGATTCCTTATCCAAATTGGATCTTCTTCCTTGTTCGTTTGGGACTCAAATCCCTACTTAAATGGAAACTGTCCAAAATCCTTTCACCGATGGGATTCCTTATTCAGATTGGACTCTTCTTCTTCCTTGTTCGTTTGGGACTCAAATCCCTACCTAAATGGAAACTGTTCAAAATCCTTTCACCGATGGGATTCCTTTACCAATAGGACTCTCCTCCCTTTAAAAGACCGTGCGAAGCCTTCTTTTCCTTTACCCTTTCGAAACGACGACCCAGGACCCTTGTGTCTCTTCCTCTTCCGATCGACATCTTCTTCGCCCCTCTCAAAGTCGACGAAGGAGCCACCTGTAGGAGTATCTACAGCAGCCAGTTGAGTCTCTGATTTATTCTTTTTCTTTTTGGTAAGTTCCTCTCTCTTCGAAGATTTCCATATATTCTTTAGGTTCTCTTTTATTTCTCAAATTTTACTGCTGCTATGGGAACCTCTGTCCTACCCTCTCTGGTTTTTGCCCAACCAGCCAGTCACCTTGTTCGAGTTAGGTAGTATTTGATGCTCGTTTATAGGACTGATTTCAGAGGTTGCAGAATCTGCCCCATCCTTCATCCGTGAACAGTAGCTGCCCAGTTGTTTTTTCCCCAAAATAACTAAATGTGGACTGATTTCAGAGTTTGCAGAATCTGCCACATCCTTCATCCGTGAACAGTACCAAACCAATCTTTATTTCACAAAGTTGTTGCCAGCACCTTTACCAGATTTTTTCTTTACTCCCTACTGGGTTTACAGATTTTAAATAGATTCTTGATAACTAGAGCATTTTTGTATATTGTTTTACTGATTTGTAATTGTAAGTTTCGAGATGCAGTGGTTACCTCACAACTGCCACATGTTTGGTTTATTTGAATTAGTTGTGGTTTGAAACCTTTTTTTGTTAAAATCATGCACTTCAAAATCTGTTAAATACATTTCTATCCTTTAAAACCAAGCCAAAATCAGATCTACTACATGTTTTCCTTACTTATTCCAAAGGTAAATGTTTTATGTGATGTCCAAACTTTATCCCATTTTCATTCAGTTTTACAAACTTCTTTTCTTTTCTCAATACTGTAGCATCTTGTACGGTTATTTAAATTATAAAGATAATATAAATTGTTGTTTATGATTTTATTCAAACTGGCTTTGAGAAAAGAAAGCAAGCCATGATGTGGAAAATTATTATTATTATCATTAACGGTAGTAGTGTTATTATTCTATTTTACAAGGTTTAAAGGTATGATTCTATTTTATAAGGTTTAAAGGTATGATTCAATAACTAGACCTTAAGTTTTCAGTTAGGCATTCCCTAAACTCCAACCTTTTCATATGTGGGACATTCTATTAAGCCAAACTACTAATAGTTTATTGTAACTATTGTTATTTTTTTACTTATTCTATTTCAAGTAAAATTATTTTAGTAACTAAAAAGGGCAGTTACTTATTGTTTAGGGAAAGTTTTCCATTGTCTTGTTAGTACCAAGTTGGCTTAAGCATGGCTCGTCCATGCAGTGTATGGACTCAACCTTTACCCTTAACCATAGACCTTTAGATAACCCATGGACTAAAGTTGAGGAAGCAGCATACTTCACCTTAATGTAAATTGCCGAAGAAAATAAATAATCCTCATTTTAATAACACGTGAAATCTTTAAATCATATTCGCAGCAAACTTGGGTTCTCAAAGCTAGTTATCTCTTGGAAAGCGTTTGAGTTCATTGTTGGCACTTTACAAACTTCTAGGTGAGGGAAACAATTCACTACATACTTTTGAACATGATTCCTTATATTATTATGTGTTTAGGCAATGGAAAATATTGTATTTTGTTGTGTGATTGGAATATAATTGTTGGATCTAGAATAGACTGGGTGTATGTTAATAATGGTTGTGATCCGGTGCTCACTCACAGTAGTGTAAGGGAGATCTTGGCTAAACGTTCTATTGGCCGTGAGGAGACTCAGTCCGCCCGGATAATGGAATCTAACCATTAAAGTTATTGAAAGATCAAATAATTTTATATTCGTAGATTGATGATGATTTGTATGGTATTATTGAATATTAATCTTGATTGGGCATGTTTAAATATTGATTTATATCATCTTGATATTATGATGCTTGGATTACTGCATGTTACAATCGAATTATATGCATGTTATGGTAAATGAGATGTTGGATATGTTACACTCTGTTTAGACTGAAATCCATGAGTTTACAAGCAAATTATGAATAATTTGAGTATATTTATGAGCATAGCATTCTCATATTCATAGCATTGGGTATGAGGGTGCGATCCATGATTGTCACGAAACCACGACGGTGGTAGTGTTGTTAGCCTCACTTTATGTGGGAAGACCATTATGGTAGATAGATGCGATATCCGTGACAAGTCATGAGGGTTGTTATTTGGTGGTAGGTTGTGTTATCCTCACTTTATGTGGGAAGGCCATTAAGGCGATGTTGTGTTATCCTCGATTCGTCGGGAAGACCACCAAATATCAGTAGATGGAATAATGGGTTGGAATATGGCATTTGGCATTGAGCATTACATATTGCAAAGGCATGAGCATGTAAATAAATTGTTATGCTTGCTTATTTGAAATATCATTGAGGAAGTAGGAATATATATATGTTTGTGTTATTGTTTTCTTTCGCTGGGCATGGAGCTCATCCCTTACATTGCAGGCAATCCCTTCGACTTGGGTCTGGACGATAATCAGAATTGAGCTTAGAAGGCGAGGAGTCGATGCAGAATTCAAGAAACGCTTAGTTGCATAATTTTATTTAGGTTATAAGAGAGTCGTTTATTTATTTGAGACATTGAGAAAGTTGTTATTTGTTTTATTTTTATTTGTGAAAACTTGGATAATAAATTCAAGTATGGATTAATTTTGAGAACGTTTTAATTTGATTGTTATGGGAATGTGAGTTTAGAAATCTTTATGTGAGTGATATTTATCCCTTTAAGTTATTTAGAAGCTCAAATGAATGTTATGTCTTCAAGCAGGTTGTGGACTTGAGGAATTTTGGTGGCTTGTGAATGTAATTATGTTTGTTTTGAATTTAGCCACAGATTTTGAAAGTAAGACCCGTTTAGGGCAGCATGTGATTTAAATTTGTACAGTCAGATCACGCACGTCTAGGGGTTGGAAGGCGGGGCGTGACAATTGGACCCTTTCACTTCTGCTGTGAGGCATTTCCTCTTTGCTAGGTTTTGAGTAGTTTGGTCGCCTAGCCTCCAAGTTATGAAACCTATCCCTCTGAAGGTTCACGAAGATTGGCTAGAGCTGGAAGTCTTGGTCCAAGAAGATTTTCTTCCCTCTACAACTCCTTTGCAACAGTATTGCAATCATCCAGCCTCCGAAGGATCTTCCGGCGAAATTTCACCAAAGATTCAAATTCAAAAGTCTCCATAGACTTCAATCAACGGCAAGACAAGCTTCTTCAAACCCCTCATATTGGAGATAAACACAGAGCAATATCTTTTCTACTCAGCATCCCACCTACCCCCATTTTTTCCTTTTTCTTCTCAGCATCCGCATGTGCCTCTCTATCCTTCCATCGAGACCAAATATCCTCTGTTAGTGCCCCGGCTCACCCAATCACCTATTTGTCAATTCCGTGACTTGAGAGAAGCCTTTCCTCGGTAGAACATTGACATGAATAAAGACTCAAGTGAAGGTTGAATCAATTCCAAGATTGGAGGAACATTTGAAGATTCAACATCATCATCAGAGTATGGCAATAACTCAGGTAAATTGGTCTAAATGACTCTAGGGTGGACCCACACCTCTAGATGACCATGCCTAGGCTTAGATACCACATTTGGATAATTTAATGGAGCCTAAGTGAACATTGACATCCACAGAACCAAGTGGACTTAACTTGGAAAATTGATGAACTGTCAGGCCGATCTATCGTGTCCCGTGATCTATCGCCTTGGACAAGGACGACCCTTCATGGTCATACGATCAATCGTCCGGATTGATAGAGGTTCTGGTTGGAAAAATACTATCAAACACATTCAACCTCAGGCCGATACTATTGTGGGAATCACGATCCATCGTGATGGACAGGATACAACCCATCGTGGTGTGGCGACATGTCGGCATGGATTTCCAGAGTTCGAGATTGAAACAACTGTTTAAAATCCAACTGGTCTCAAGACGATACTATCGTCAGAGCACGACCCACCGGCACTGGATGTCATGATCAATCATGAGTGACCGTTTTTGAACCGTAGAGGTGTATTAATGTGCAACGGTCTGGTTGGTGGATGCCACTTTCAGAACCTCACGATCCATCGTGTGCCACGATCAATCGCCGACTTACTGTTTCGAAAAATTCTGGTTTGCCTCTCTCTATAAATACTCCACTGTTTGGAAATTTGAAACATCCCTTCTTGAGCATTTAAGAGCCCCATCTACCAGCCTCTATTGGCAAATTTCAAAGGCTAAGATCAGTGGATCATATCTCTCTGTGCTCTTCACTTGGTGAATCATTTGAATCCAATCATACATTGATTGAGATTGAGAGTGAGGAAGGCAAACAAATCTAGGATCAACTTGTATATCTATATCCTAGAAACCACTCCAAGGATTGTGATTGCTCATACATCGGCGCATCTACGTCAATCAAGCAAGATCACATTGGGAGAGAACTCTTCGAAGCACATCTACATTTGCATAGCTACAAAGGCAAGTGCTTCTCTTGTTTGATTTATTTTTAGATCAACTTGTTAAGTGGATTAAAGAGTGTTTCTTGAACTACTATAAAAAATAAAGGGATAAGGAGTAGACCGGAGTTGGGTCAAATCTTTCAAAATTAGGATTGAGTTGGTGAAAGTCCCACTATTTGAGTAAGGTGTAATTTCTTTTCTATTTGTGAGGGCGTAATCCCCACATAGTGAATTTGGGATAGCCCAAGGTTGGGTGAGTCCATCAGTGGGTGTAGGAGGGATTACTCCGAACCACTTTACATCGGGGTATTTGCCTTTACTTATGTGATTGATTATTAATCTTGTACAGTCTTGAATCACACACTTGATTAATCTTTTAATTTTTGCTGCATATATTGTTGATTAGTCAAGAAATTTTAGAAGGCCATTAAATTTGGAGATTGCCCTATTCACCCCCCTCAAGGGTCAATCGTGTTCTAGCTCTAGGAACTTCAGCCTCCTCTTTTATCCCCTGTCGAGTGTATTGTGCCTAACTCAACTGAATTTGCTTCAGTGCTTAACTCTCTAGAACCAAACTCACCAGCTCCTCTAGACCTGAGCCTTTCTCTCAAAAGCCCAATCTTGTTGACCTAGCCCATATCCCTTCCCTTCCCCTTATGGATTTGGGACGACCATGCGTCCAAGCTCCAACTCAGTCAATCCAACCTCTACTATCAAGCTAAGACCAATAGGCCCAACCTTTTTTTACCAATGAGGCCATCGCGAAAGGTGTCATTCCATCGTCTCCTCCTTCTCCACCACCTCTGCAGTTCCATCCTTTTAGCACAGGTGGCTACCAACTATGTTCCTTTCCCGCCACCGTGAAAAGCCTAGTTTATAGCCCTAGCACCTCTCCCGTCACCGTGAAGAACCTAGCTTACCATCCTGGCACCTCACCCACCTCTAGCTTTGATGGTTTCGCCTCTCCTCCTCCTTTCCTCTTGCTCTAGGCAAAAGGTCTTTCGGTGGTAGAAGAGTGCTCTATGCACTCTGCTTGGTGCCATCCTCTTCATTTAGCAAGCTCTAGACATTGTTCTTTGTTGAGACCTCCTCTGAGACTAGCGAATTCTCCAATGTGGAACCTTTTGTCCAATCCTCTGTCTGTGATTCAATTGGAAGTTGTTGTTGTTGATCCTAGTGTGACTTCTTGCCCTTCTAGTCCTGTAGCTAATTCCTTTCTCCTTCCTAGTCCAAGTGTCCATCAATAAAAGAAAGGACAACACTTCCCAAGAGCTGAACAGGCTTTGTTCATCAGTAAATTATTGTTGTCACAAAAAGAACGTTGTTGATGCATCCTTGGGCAATAGCAGCCATGTATAGGGGTTGCGTCAGGTTCTCTATGAAGATCTTTTCTTAGAATGTTAATGTTCTCGGTGAAACATCAGAAGGGCAACAATAAAGAGCTTCCAAGACTCTAAGCTAGAGGATCCTTCTGACATAATCATCCAGTTCTTTTGGAGTGGTCTTAGAAATTGTTGGGAAGCTAAGGCTTCCCAAGGCTCCTCTGGTGGCATCATCATTTGTTGGCACCCAAGTAAATTCAACAAGTTGGATAGTCACATTAGAATACTCTCCTTATATTCACATGGAAGATCACATTTCTGCCCAAGCTTGGACCTTAACTTCTATCTAGGTCCTTGCGATGATTCAAGAAGCATGCTTTCTATCGAAAATCCAGTCTCTTAGTGGCAAGTGGTGTGACCATTGGTGTATTTGTAGGGATTTCAACATTATTTGATTTTCCCATGAAAGAACGGTGTTTTACTAGAGCCACAACCATCATGTGCCAATCTCCGATTGCATTTTTACTCTCAATTCAGTGGATATTTCACTCCCAGGAGGCAAATTGACGTGGTCCAATGGGCAAGAAAGGCCTTGTCTCTCTCGAATTAACAGATCCTTGTATCGACAGAGTGGTTGGAGAGTTTTCTTGATTCCAATGTCACCATTTTCCCTAGGCCCATCTGACCATTGGCCTTTGGTGCTTGACACTTTTGAGGTCTCCTTTCCGTTTTGAGCTTTGTTGGCTTAAAGAAAGAGGCTTCAATAAGCTAGTTGCCAGCTGGTAGGCTGAGTTTAATGCCATTGGCAAGTTGAAAGATTGGTGTCATTCTTGCTTCAGCTCTTTGACTGAGTCTCTTGCCTCCCAAGTAGATTAGCAACCAAATCGGCATCAATGAACAAGCATGCACTCTTTCAAAGCAAGACTATCTTTTTGTCTCGATCTACAAGATAATATCAAGTAAAGAGCAAGAAGAGAGATCAAAATGGAGGCAGAATCTAAGGATAGGTTCAAAAAAAGCCATACATGCATGTCAACTACAACAAGTCTATCCACCATTGATGACATCACTATCCTAGATAAGGATGCTACATTTCCTCCATTGTGAATTACTTTCAAGATTTTACTGCTAATCTTTGGGAAAGATTTTCCTATTGTTTGGTCTCCCTTTCAAGCTTGTTTCCCCATTGGATGCTTCCATCTTGAGACCCTTTTACTGTGGCAAAATCAAGGCTGCGATTTGGGACCTTAGTGATGATAGAGCATCTGGTCCGAACGGTTTTCCCATAGCCTTTTTCAAGATCTTCTGAGATGTTGTCAAGCAAGATCTAGTAGCTTTCATTCAGTTCCACCAACGGGAGTGTCTTTCTAAGGAGCTGGGCGCAAGAAAAAAATGCCTCAAAAGTGGTTTCCAACTCCCAATTAGGCAAAATAGTTTGTCACTCCATTAGTATTCGGATGATCTGAACAAAAGATACATCAAGCCCTGAATCGAAATTTCTGATCTCCTTAACCGTATTGATCAATTTCCAGGGAGGTGTCTTTATCCCATGGTCCATTTGATTGCATTTGCCAATCCCCTTCAATTACCAGTTTTCCTTGCCCATGAGTTTCCAGATGATTAAAGCTATCTTAATACTAGAATTTCCACCTCATTTGAATCTTTGATTCATACCGACTCATTAAACATGATTGATGTACCGCCAACGTGATTTCTAAGCACACCGCCTATCCTTGCTAGTCCCGGTTTCCCCTCTAGTTTCCACATTTAAATTTGTTAGTTTTACGCTAATTTCATTACAAATAACTATTCATTTTTTTATTCAGATATTATGTCAAATCCAGAAATCTTTGTTTTGGGATTTTCCAAATCAGACAACTCATACCCATGTACTCACTACCACACAACTTAGAAGGGTGCACACAATGCATACATGTGCTCCAGTTTTATCCATCTATATGTAGTCAGCTTTTTACTTACATTTTTCCATAAACCAATACCATATGTACTGTTATTTCATCTACTCTAGTTCTGATGTTGAGATAGTTTTTTTTCACATGCAATTTTTTTAATTTTCGTATGTGGTATCCAAATCCCGACCAACATATATACATTTTGGACACCAATATTGTTAACAAATTGTTGATCATTGATACCTTTTAATTTCAACACCAGTTAGTTGACATAGACCTGATCCATTTTTAATGTGACCCTTTCTACAATGGACCATCCAATCATCCATAGTAAGTACAAGCAGTCAAGCACATGTAAGGTCTAGATTCAGCTATGCACTCATTAGTATAGTGGAGAAAATGAATCAAAGGTCAAAACTACTCTGCTGCAGGGTGTGCTGCAGTCAGCCTAGAACCTTTAATGCAATTTCAACATTAGATTTTATAGATACTTGCAGGCCATGTATGCAAACTTAGTGGAGAACAAACTTACACCCTCGTTTTTGAAAGGTAACAAACTTACATCCTTTGGAAGAAAAAAACGCTTGAATGAGTCATTCAGGATCAGTTTAAGAGTCGTTAAACCCCTTCTTGGAACATTCTCTCTGTATCCTTGTTCTGATCCTTGCTCAGAATTGGCCAAGTATACATCAGTCTGAAAAGGAACAGGACTGAAAACAACCCCCTGGAATACCAATTCTATATTAGCAACCAAACAAGAAAATATGTCAATGATCGATAGTAATGAACTGAAATAAATAAATAATACATAATAATACAATCTGGTGCCAAAACATGAATTATAGATTGTAGAATCATCATTTCAAAAAAAAATGTAAAATCATAAGATTCGTGATTTCTCAAAAAAAAAGAGTACAGAAAATACAAAATAAGTCATAATCAACTATACAAGGTTATAGACCAAAGTATAGTGCATAGTCACCAAATCAGCAATAACATCTCACATTGTCACTAAAGACCATTAATCTGAATTGCCACTTCCAATAACAACCAAAGATCGTAAATTCACAATCAACAACAGAAACCCATAAACAAAACAACAATTTGCATGTAATGAGAGATAAATAACATAGATAATACTTTGAAAAGATTAAAGAATACAAGATTCATCAAATAAAAGACGAAAACAGCAGAAAGGGTATAAATTAATCCCACCTAAGACATTATAAGATATATAAAAGAATACTTTCAAGCTTCAAAGAGAAAACTTACAAGAATTTTTCCATAAGTTCTTTGGCTCGATCGCTGGAGATACTTTCGGCAGTGACTGTAGAAGATGTAATTCAATTAAAGAAGAGACAGATACAGAAAATAGCAAACAATTCAAGGAACAAACCCCTGGAAATTCTAGGAATTGATGACATGAGATTGGAGGAATACTGAAATCACGATTAATTTCGCAGATAGTGACGGATCCAAGCGGAGGGAGACGGCATTTTGTGCAACTTTGGGGTCGTTTGGCCTCGTATTGCCTGAGAAGAGTTGCCACTATCTGTGACAGGAAGATTGTATCGGAGAAAAAAACATAAGACTGCTGATTTTTGAAAGGACGAAGGCGCGTTTTTTATGTCTTCACAGATTTTTTGGCTGCTGTTAGGGTTCTTTTGGCAGCAACGGATGGTTGAATACGCAGTCAAATTTTAAATTTATTTATATAGGACATGAATTTTAAAGTATACTTTCTATGCACATTTTTCGTATAAATGGAAAAGATTTTTATGTAAAAATTGTTTTCAAATGATCCATGCAAATCTTTTCTACGAGAAAATATTTTTAGGACAGTCATTTCCATAAAAAATGTAGAAATGAATCATCAAAAGAGTGGGTCGAAAAGAAATTTCAAAAACTTGTGGATTTCAAGACCTAAGATTCAACCCAAGGAACTATTTATATTTTATGTGAACCCATGACCCAAGAACCAATCTAACCATGACATTGTGATTTGATCCATGACTTGTGATCTGATCGATGATCTAATTGTTCCATCAATTACTTGAGTCATGACCCAACCCAGATCTAAGGGTGGCAATTTTTTATCCGACCTATGAACCCCTTTGACCCGACTCGAAAAAATCAAATTTGATTCATGCATTTCTTAAAAGATTTTTAAATTGATCCAACCTGAAATAATTTTGGGTCGGGTGAATAGAGGGGTCCCAAACATAAACTTGATTCGAATTGAATTAAAATTAATATTTAAATACTTTTTTTTATTTATTAATTTTAGCCCATGTACCTCCACCAAGTTAAAAAAAAAATTATCCTATTACATCAATTTTCCATATTCCAATGTACTCAGACAAAAACGTGACCCTTTTATTCTGCGTCTAGTTGAATAAAAATAAAATCTAGATCAGTTTGGATTAGTAGTTAAAAAGCCGAATTCGGCTTGGGTCGAGTTAAAAAAAAAATTATTATTACATATAGCTAATTCAACATCACCTGACCTTTTGTCACCCTACCCATATCACATGCCTAAACATCTCGATCCCATAAACAACCTCACTAGATCGAGCATCCATAATATTACCATTTTTAAATAAATGTAGGTTGAATTAACTCTATATTACATTTAATTGTGTTATTGCTATTTTTGTTGTTGTGATTATAATGATGATCATCTTCATTGTCATTATCATCTAGAATTAATTATAACCTCTCCTTCACCCACCTAACAATTGAACAAAACTTCATTGATGAATCATTGTGTAAACACTTTTTTGTTGAACAAAAAAAATGATAACCATGAAAAACAGATTGTATAGATTCCAATTCTACAGACAAAAGAAACAGCCTCAGAGATTGTTTGCCTATTTCCTCGAGGGAAGTAACTCTATAAAAAAATCAACTAATAAATGTGATGAAATTCGGCTTTATGTTGGGTTGTGAAAATCCAACATTTTGATTCTTGGTGGCAAAATAAATGAAGCATTGTCTTGCCAAATAAGAAAAATCTCTCTCCTTTCCTCAATACATTTTTCTATACCCCTTTATGGGAAATAGATTCCTTACAGGGAGATGGAAATATCACATTTTTTGTAGTGTGACAATGAACCCTTATTCAATAGAAGAAGAAAGAAACTCATTTTCCACATTTCTCATTTTTCAATATTTTGAAAAATGACAAACAAACTCTTAAAAGAATCAATTTTCATAAAAAAAAAAAAATAGTTGCTAACAAACATGATCTAATAGTCTAGGATTATAGAATATTATTTGGCAAGCCATACAAACACCCGGATTTTCTTTCTCTATACACCCTTTTTCAAAATTTTGGATGAAATTACCTTTTTGCCCTTCCACTGAATTCTTCTGCATCCTCTGACAGAACCGCCGAAGGAAGCATTCCTTCGGACGAAGGATCGACTGAATGTGCAGAAGAGAAGAGAGGGAAAAAAAAGGTGGGTCCCACCGTTGATCGAAACCCAGGGTCTTCCTTAGTTGTAAATAGGTGTGCGAGGGGCGATCATGGTAGTGTCGATCCTAGGGTCACAAGTATAGGATCCACTTGGATCTAAGAACAAACCTATAAAATTGGATTTCGGTCTCCCAAAGTAGCAGCAGAAGAAATTGGCCAGAGGAGGGTCCCACGCAAGTCTGATCAGAGATTTGATGGTACAGATGGATAGACCATCAAAAAACGGAATGTGTATGGTGGATCCCGCCGGCAGATACTTTCTTCATTACCTGATCTAAGGCCAAGAAGAAGATCTGGCGGTGATAGATCTACTACCTCCAGGTCTTCTTCTCAGGTGATGGAGAAAGTTTCTACCGGCGGGACCCACCATACTCATTCTGTTTTTTTATGGTCTATCCGTCTGTACCATCAGATCTGTGATCAGACTTGCGTGGGACCCTCCTCTGGCCAATTTCCTCTGCTGTTGCTTTGGGCGACCGAAACCCAATTTTATCGGATTTTTTCTTAGATCTAAGTGGATCCTACACTTTTGACCCTAGGATCGACACCACCATGATCGCCCCTGGCCCACCTATCTACGGCTAAGGAAGACCCTGGGTTTCGATCAACGGTGGGGCCCACCATTTTTTCCCTCTCCCCTTCTGTGCATTCGATCGATCCTTCGTCTGAAGGAATGCTTCCTTCAGCGATTCTGTCGGTGGATGAATTTAGTGGAAGGGCAAAAGGGTATTTCATCCAAAATTTTGAAAAATGATGTGTAGGGAAAGAAAAACCGGGTGTTTCTATGTCTCCCCTATTATTTGGAGAAAGTTAGAATATAGAGCATTTGGTTTCATGAACAGCCTATATTCATTTAGTCATTCTATTCTAGCTTCTATTATTCTTCAAATCAAAATGGGTCCTATGTCTAACTTAGTATCATGCATCTTCTCTGTAGGTGGGTCCACTTAAAATTTTGATTAACTCGGTTGGACATGTTTATTGTGCTACTCTACACCAGAGGTGCAAAATTCGGCCATGTCGAGATATCGGCCGATAAATTTCTCTTTTTTTTTTTAAATATCTGTATTTTTTTATTATTTTATTCTTTCTGAATTAAAAAATAAATAAATAACCAAAAAGGAAGTTGATTTTTTTTAAAAAAAAATTGAAAACAAAAAATATCGGCCGATATCTGGGCCGATATTGGTCCGATATCGGCTGATATCTGAGCCGATATTGGTCCGATATTGGCTGAGATATCAACTCGGGCCCACCACTGTTTTGATTTTTTTTTTTTTAAATGCCGATATTATGAATATTGGCCGAAAAATACTGTGTACGGCCGATACAATATGTATCGATTGATATAATACGGTGCTGACGTATCGGCCGATATCTTTACCCCTACTCTACACCATCTAATGAAAAAGGATGAGGCAAGCATTCATCGGGCCTATTGTGGGGTCCACAACCCAAAGTTTGCATGTATATAGTTACTATTTAAGTTTTTACATTGCTCTTTTGCAAAGCCACTTGTTAACATTAGAATATTCTAAAATTCAAATTCCCTGTAATCTCTTTTTTCTTTTCTTGAAATGAAAATGCAAACAATTTATATACATCTCATTTTCTTAATATCGGAATAAAAAGAAAAGGAAAAAAAAAGAAGAAGAATGCATGGAAGAAAACATAAAATCACAAATGGAAAAAAATAGTGCAATGCAGAGTAAGAAAAGAGAGACAGAGCTCAAGAAAAGAAGCAATTGAGGTAGATGCCCGTACATAGGGCTAAGAAATATATCAAGTGTATTTTCAATTTGTGCAATTTCTAAACCCTTAATCTAAATTGTTGATCCACTGTGTGCATTACCTATTAATATATGATATTGTTATTAAGATAACTTAGATTAAGATTTAAATCCTATATCTTATTCTTGAAATTTTAAATTAACAAAAAAGGGCCAATACCGCCAGGTCGATTTGGTAATGTACATGACCCATAGTAGTAAAGTATATAATCTTTGATCCGACAGACTGCATTAATGCATGCTTGTGAAAAAGTGGAGACTGGAAAATGGGACAGGCCCTGAATAACAAATTATCCAGGGACAAGTATCATTGGTCTCCAAAATTTATGAATTTATAAATATTGATTACTTATTTTTTTAATCTTTAAATTTTTGTAGTCTTTAAAAATACAATTTAATTTTTTATATCATATAGGAAGTTTCATATATCCGTGGGATCAGTCTAAGAGAGAACCCAATCCCCCTCCGTTGGCCACCATCTAAATCAATCATCCCTACACTACAAGGCAGCAAACATCAACCACTTCGCTGCTGAAATATTTAGCCCAGTGTCCCCTTGCAACATCCAACATCGAGCCCATACATGGTGAAACCTGGTTGCCTTCGTAATGCTTCCAACAGCCAATCCCGTACGGATACCTATGTTATAAAAAGAAAAAGGCAATTTAATTGTTCATATTGTAAGTTCCTTTTAATTAATACTTATGCACTTTCCAATTAGTTTGGAGCGTGTTTCATTTTAGAAATAAGTGAAAATGGAATGGAAATGAACTGAATGTACTTGAGTTGGGTCGGGTGTTCATTCAACCTATTCTATTCTATTCTCACTTATTCTTGAAAGCAAGCACAGCCGATGCCGTGCATGTTTACGAAAAATTTTATTTGTGCAAGATGCATGCGATCTCAATTGGGTCACATTCTAGTATTTCATCTTTATGCTGAGCAATTGCTGGTGGAAATTTTAAGCAGACACTTGGTTAATAAAGGCCGTGAGAAAACAATGTTGGCACCCTAAGTCTGAGAGAAGAATATACAGAGAACTTGACAATGGAAAGAGTTGAAAATTTGAAAATACACCTCTGTCGAATCAAATTACATTGGAATCGGACTCAGCTGTTGGCAGTGGCAACATAGAACTCAGACCTCCTCATGGGGCTTGATGATATTGTATTTGCAAAGTGGGCAAGTGGCGTTTATCTGGAGCCATTTGATGATGCATCTCGAATGGAAATGATGGTTGCAGGGAAGAGAAAGCAGCTCTGCCCCATCTTCATATTGACAAAGACAAATGCAGCATTCCTGCAAATATGGATCAAAATGCTTACAACAGTATTTCTTGCATGAAATGACAAAAATGAGTACTGGTATCTTTCAAAATAGGAGATGTTATTCGTTTATTTATTTTTTCCATGAAAGCATTGAGTAGTGTATACATGGGGAAGTTACTGTTGCCTCTGTTCAGCATCCACATGAAAAAATTAAAGAGCAACTCTTTCCCACGTGGATTTTGCAAGGGCAACGGCGTTTACTCAACAATGAAGTCTATTTCTCTTAAAATGGGAAAAAAATGAGAGAAATTAGAGGTCAGAGAAATATCAGGAGCTGAGAGAACTAAATGGTACAGAAACAGTGTAGGTAAATGAATGAGATGCCTCAAGCAAAATGTGGATGATGCTCATGCCTTTCCTTTTTAGACTGATAAAAGCCTTTTCTCATGCGACGAGTTAGCATACATCTACTTTGTTTCAGAAATGTTTATCTGTAACATACAGCTATATGTAACACTGCTTGTATCAAGCCAAAGAACAACTGCATCAGACTGCTCCTCAGCTATTAAAAAAACAGAAGAAAAACTGGCCTACCTTTTACTGTTTATCATGAATTGCACGCATTCTACATTAATGCAAAAAGCTGAGCTCAAATGGATGGCATATAAGCTTCAAAGGCAATAATAATGATGTTGACACTGCTTATCCATGGTGAGAACACAACCTTAAACAGTTTACTTAGCTAGCAACAATAATGGTTAGTTACTATTAATTTTAAAAATAAACACCCTTCTATTGTTAACTAGAGATAGTATATGCATGTACATTAACAGGTATATATGCTTGTTGATGAGTATTAAACACTTTCACCTTTGGACCTTTAAATATGCAATAGGGTGTCCCATGGCACCCTATAAGCAATTTCATATGCTCAGGTTCTTTGCGCACCTTTAAGCAATCATCAAGAAACAAACGAGGAAAACTGGAAAGAAGATACTGACTGAGTCTTCAGGGCAGAGAGCAAGTTCATCTATGGAATCTCCTGCATTCAGTTCTGCCTCTGCCAGGTTAACCGGTTGCTGCTTTTCTAAATCAAATCTGTCCACTTGGTTAAGCTGACGAAATCTAAACTTGGGAAGAATGCTGATATCGGCATCAGATGCACCCTCCTCACCCACAGCAGCATATAGAACTGCTATGATGCATGGCAAGCAACAACACAGAGCAATGCCAATGATGCAAGCCAATGCAATACAAAATATTGCAAAAAACACATCAAAGGCAAGAAACATCACCATTAACCTGAAATGTATTTACGAGGAAGCACTGTGAGCTAGTTTAAATTCAAATCTTGAGCTGATTCAACCATAAATATCCAATGAAACATGGTTGGAAAACTATCATATAACCTCACCAGTACAGGCGAGGAGCATCTTGCAGAAGTGCTTGACCGCCGGCAATGATCCAGTAGAATCCAAGTATCCACCAAAACAATGAAATCAATGTATTCACAGTTTCCAGCCTCTTTGGAACACTGGAAAAGAAAATTGTCCATTAGTAACGAAGTTAAACTTCCTTTTTATTTCCATCACATATATATTAGCAGATGCCCAGGTTGATGATATCATTGAACAATTGGAAAAAAAAAATTACATATATAATAGATGTCCGGGCAGAAAAGTAGATCGTAGGTCCCACCTGATGATCACAAAACTTATATGGATGGATAGGTTATCATAGGAACTATCATACTGTCAAAATGAGACCCATTGAATGATCTTAATAGTTGACTTTTTAAGTGGTCCCGCATGGGGCCCTTGTGCCTAATTTTCACCTCCGTGTCATCGCGATTCCTTAGTCCTTCTTTTGGGCTTCATTATTGGGTCCAGTTCATGTATAACCCATTTTTTGGCAGCAACCTTTTAAGTGTGGGGTGTTCTCATTCCTCACACTATTTTGCACCAGTTTTAGGATCACACACCATGGCCGAAACTGGGATCGCCTTTGCGATCCAAATCCAAAAGGCTCATGCATTGAGGATTGAATTTGGCGCTAGAACTAGGGGCTTTCTTTGCTTATGTGTTACTAGATGCTGCCCACATCACATACTACCTTGAGAAATTCTCAAGAACTTCTCAATGGCATTTTATCCTTTGTGTGCCTCCTTTCCTTTGGGTTTGCAGAACTTTTGGTTTACCCTTTTGCCACTGGGGATTTGATGACAGCTTCTTAGGACTCTAATGACCATCTGATGACAAGTCTGGTTGATCTTCAATTAAGCATGCTAAAGTCAGCGAATAAGAAAACCCAACTCAATTTGAGTTAAGAAAACCCGAATTGATGAATTCACCAAGAATCTCTAAAGTCTAAACAATCCTCAGAACTCCTTTGATTCCAATTGGCAATTGCTAATCCACTCAATTATGAGAAAACTGGACCTGAATTGGAAAATTAAACCTAGATCTAATTTTTCTTTAGAAAAAAGAATCAAGGCTCAAAAGTCAAAATCTCACTAGGTGATGGTTGACTCAGTTGGCATCTCTTCAGAAGATGTTCATTCAATACATGAACAACAACAACAGTTTATGGAGTTCATTGAATCAAATATTCTACATGAGGAAAATGATTCAAGATAGTAGTTGATGATTGTTGGCTCAATTGGGATTCTTTCTAAAGATATTCTCAATCAAATTTTCCAGTACAAGTTGCTACAATCAAAGTTTACTCCAAGACAATGGAAGACATGCAACAACTTCTGGAGATAGTTAATGCAGATGTCGTTGTGCACCTCTACATAAATCCTGTGTGGGAAGGCGTCCACATGGCCATCAATGATTTCATAGGGGTGGAAACAGAGGTCATAATAATAGTTTTTTTTTTTTAAAAGGCAGTCATAATAATAGTTGGGCAAGGATCTAGGGGACCAAAGCAAGCCAGTCTACACGTTCCAGCCCAATTGATAGCATCAGCAGACCATCATGTGAGACCTTGACACCAAAGTTATAAATGAGCCGGTTGATCCAAAAATAAATAAATGCCGCCAATTCATAGTCAGCGTCCACTAGATGTTGGGGGTTGGATTGATAGAGAGAGGGGCAAAGACATGAACCTATTGGGCCCATGAAAGCCGGCCACAAGGGCCCTTATAGTATATATCATCTTTGTGCTTCCAGAAGTTGTGTATTAGAGTTGACACACCGCTAATTGAGAGATAGATTGTACATCAACAGATCATAATTGTACAACTTTTCTTCTTTGTAGCTTGATTTATCTATTCATTGATTCTATTTTCCTCTATAAATAATATATTCTCCGCTCTTCCATCAATTGAGGAAGAGACAAATTTGTCAACTCTAATATTGTGGAGAGATAAACTGCTGCTCCACGCCTTCGTCAGGCTCATACATGCACACATCCTCTCCAAGATAGGAACTGAAACAAGCATTTGCACATTCAAAAGATTAATCTCAACTTCACCAGAGAGGAAGATGCAGGTGTTCCTCTCCATGACAAGAAAGATGCCACAACCGACAATAGTGTCAAATCCAGACTGAAAGGATGAAGAGTTGTGCGCATCAGATCCAACAAGTTGACATTAGCCAGAAGGGCTCTGTGCCACTCATCAATCAAGATCCTCTCACCCCAGTGATGAAACTGGTCCATGCTGGGGAGGCATTTGGGTTCATATATCTTCACAGGCACTTGGGCTTTCTGATGCTGGAACTTTTGGTATGCCGTAGGATACATCAGTGGATTGAACTATGCAAGTGGCAGAAAAGAGAACAGGGAAATTCAAGCACAAGACAACAATCATGTCTCACAGCAGGTGAAGAAATATCAATATCAACACCAATGTGATTGAACATTTGGTGTAAAACAAAGTAAATTTTCTGATACTGGTGGACTGTTAAACGAACTATAACTTGCAAATCCATTTGGGTGTATTATTGTCCATGAAATAAATATAGTTACCATTTCAAAAAAAAACTTATACAATTACTAAATGCAATCAAATTGTGTCCTAAGAGAAACCATGTACACAAATTAAAAATAAAATGTAATTTGAACAAAACTAACTTGCCCATCACAAAGAGAGCCGGATCATCAAAGACAACATGAAAATTATTCAAACTGCATTGAAGACAGACTCAATAAATAAGAATCATAGGGCCTATCTGGTAGAAATCAGAAAACTCCAGCAGAAATTATAGCTCTCCAAATTTTGGATTCAGCAAATTCTGTTTTCTCTAGAAGCCTAAAACTTCTAAAGTAGCCCCTTACATATTTTATACAGGTCAAAGGCCCTTTTTCATGCGCTTGGCAAGCCTTGAACCATCAGTTGAATTTTCCAGAATTCCTGATCAAGCTTTGGGATTCCAAATAACTTTTTAAGATGGAAATTTTATAAAACCCCGAAATGAAATGATATAGAATTTCAAAATAATGACGAATTTGAACAAAACTAACTTGCCCATCACAAAGAGAGCCGGATCATCAAAGACAACATGAAAATTATTCAAACTGCATTGAAGACAGACTCAATAAATAAGAATCATAGGGCCTATCTGGTAGAAATCAGAAAACTCCAGCAGAAATTATAGCTCTCCAAATTTTGGATTCAGCAAATTCTGTTTTCTCTAGAAGCCTAAAACTTCTAAAGTAGCCCCTTACATATTTTATACAGGTCAAAGGCCCTTTTTCGTGCGCTTGGCAAGCCTTGAACCATCAGTTGAATTTTCCAGAATTCCTGATCAAGCTTTGGGATTCCAAATAACTTTTTCAGATGGAAATTTTATAAAACCCCGAAATGAAATGATATAGAATTTCAAAATAATGACGAATTGGGAAACTGGGATTTTTTATGAAATGCAACACCGACTTTTTTTTCCTTCCAATTATTGCAGAACTCTGGTGTTTCATTTATCAAAAATGTTGGCGTCTCAATAAGTATTTACTCAGACTCTAGAATTCCCATTGCACCAAACATGTAATGTAGCTCTTCGAATAATTTTGTAAATTCTAAGAAGAAGAAAATAAGAGCAGGATAAGAGGAGAAACGATACTCGCTTAGGCTCATATCGTCATCTCCCCGTGGAGAGAGATGCCGCCTCCGAAACTCGAGATACACAAGACCAACGTGCAGAAGGCACTGAAGAGCGTATCCGGCGATCCAGAGCCTGAGGGGAGTGGACGGCCGCTCGTGGGCGGTGGAACCCAGGATAGCGATAGACACAGAGACGAAGGCAAGGTTCCAGATAAGGTCGAGGACGATGACGGAACGGGAGTAGCCCCAGTCGGCCTGGCGCTCCTCCAGCCGGAGGGATGCCCTCTCTCGGATCAGCATCGGCGGCTGTGGGAGGATCCAACGGCTGGTGGCCCTGCTGAGCAGGGATGATAAATGGGTGCTGTTGGATCTCTCCCTGGTGAGGTTCCTCAGCAATGGTGGGGGGTCCACCACTCTTGATGCCTCTGCTGCTCTTCTTCATCTTCCATTCTCTTTCCCTTTATCAGTTATTGCTATTCTCACAGAGAGAGAGAGAGTGGTTGGAGGAGAGGGGGCTTCGGTGACGCCGAGAAGAGGGGGGAGAGAGACAGACAGAAAGAGGATGATTAGAAATCTGAACCAACGATGTGGATGGTGATCAAACAAATGGACGGGTTGGATTTAAAAGAGGAAAAAAACATTTGCACTGCTAAGAGGTCTGTTGCATGTTAGCGACGTAGATTAAAAATCTTAATACAGTATTTTTAAAACTTTACACTATAATTTTTTCCATATTTAAGATGATGATTTAAAAAAAAAAAAATTGACAATGAAAGATCAAAGATGAAGGGATTTTATGGGGGTAGAGCCTCAAAAGTTGTAATTTTTTTGAACGAAAATGTCCATTGCTCTCAACACATGGTGTGAATTAGTGGAAGAGCAAATTTTAAAGAAAATTAGAGAATTTGTGCTAATTGAAATACTCGCTTTATTCTAAAATACTTATCTTATGTGGATTTTGAAATTGTTCAAAATTATTTTTTATATTCTTTTATTTTTCTATTAATTCAAATCTATATTTATTTTATTCTTAAGAAATAAAAAATTTTGAAATAAAATAAATATTTTAAAATAATTTATCTTGTTTGCGCTATACTTGTCCAATCTTAGCGCAAAAAAAATCATTTACTTCTTCTCTTTTGAATTTATGTGTGAGAAATTTTACAAAATACAATGTAAAATCTCCATGGATCCTTTAGAGTACATCAGATTAGGTCATAGGACTCGAACTTTAAACCTTCAACTTCTTAAAACAGGAGATTAACTAGTTGACCCTTGACAAATAACCACTTCCTTTGAACCACTTATTCTGTAATTTTCATTTATGAGTTAAAAAAAATACTTTACCTCTCAGTAACTTTCTCATCTCCTTTACGACGATTGATGACATCTTTCTCGCCGCTCTCCTGCTTCGGTGACAAAGTGTTCGTTCTCCTCCATCTCCTCTTCCGGCGTGCTCGTTCTCCTTCTTTGATGTTCACTTGTCCTTCTTCAGCATTCTTAACCGACGACCTCCTCATCCTTCTTCTCCGGCGTTCGCCTTCTCCTTCTTTGGGAGTCTACTTCTCCATCTTCTTATTGTTTGAAGATGGACCTCAACATGCGGAGTCCTATTAACAAAAAATGTGTTGTACTAATACTATCAAGAGAACAGTGTTCCCAAATTGATTTGGGGTGGAGAGATACGTATATTTACCTTTGTGAACTTGAGAGTACATTGATTATCTACGTTGTTCTGAACATATTTTTATTCAGACTTTGAACATCAAATGATTTAAAGTAAGTTTGCACATGGATGAGTGGGAGCTCCCTCACCATATGAAGTAGGGCTGCAACTCGTGTTGGGTTTTGGCCCGACTTGTATAACCCGACCTGAGAAATCATACGGGTTGGGTTAAAAAGATAAAAATCCATATAAAATTCGGGTTGAGTCGGATTGAGGATTTTATAAGTTAATCCAATCCGACTCAGCTAAAATTAGATTAAAATGTGTTTAGAATGCGGGTTAAGTCAGAATTCGAGTTGATTCGAGTTAGAATTCAGGTCGATCAGGTTGTGAAGTTCATGTTGAGAATTCTTGTCATGTTGGATTTTAAAGAACTCGACCCGAGTTGCAGCCTAATAGGAAGGCAAAGTTAGGAGAAAAGTGGGTTAAAAAACTTCATCCACTTGAAAGACATGGTAATCCCTGAAATTAAATAGTGCCTCAGGTAGATCTGTGGAGGCCAGAGCCGAACACATTCTATTTACCTAGTGAGGAACTATAAAAATGTATATTATTTGTAGGGTCTCTCCATCTAAATGTCTGCATATAGTGACAAATGATTTTTCAGAAAAAAATGGTAATCCAGGAAACACCTAAAAAATCTTTTTATAAAATAACTTTTTTCTAAGTAACAGTTTCTTCTTTTCTCTGTTGTTCATATAATTCAAAATGTGGAGCATAACCTCCAAAAACGTGTTTATATAAGAAATATTTTATATCTAACGTTTAATACCTATTTAGTAGTTTTAAGTTTAATTGTAAAATTTAAAATTTAAAATTTAAAAGAGAATGCATTAAATTTAGAAGTTAGTTACGTAGATCTTTTTGACACATTGATAGTGTATTGAGAGTTGAGATAAGATTACCATCAAAAGAACTCTAATATCCTATGTAACGGATATGAAAATGAAATAAATGAAAATGGAAATTGTCTTGAGATGTTCTAAAATTTCAGAGGTTCTAGACAAAATCGTAAGATGGGCCTCTATTGTAATTATTATATTTTTTTGAGGGCCCTAACAGATACTAAAATTTTAGAGTCCTAGGCGGCGGCTTAGGCCGGCTATAGCCAGGGCTAGCCTTGATGGAAACCCTTAGATTACATGAAAATTTAGCCACTTCTTTCATTTGATACAGTTTTTAATTTATGTGCATTAGATCAATGTCATGCATGTAAGTTTGAAATATGGGTAGCAATCCTTCCACTGGAGTTTTGTGTAACCCGACACGGATTTTACTGTATTGTCCATTTTGCCCTTCGAATCGGCTCGTCGAACCCTTCGAATCAGCTCACTGAATCACTGACCATCCCATTGTGATATAAATCGGTTCACTGAAATTTATCTAAGTAAGACTGTTTTTTCATACAGAATGACAAATCGAATCACTAACCAGATCACTGAATTTTTTTAAATGCTTTTGTACGACATTGGAAGGGTAAAATGGGCAATATCCTAAATTCTGTGTCTCGTTATACAAAATGGTCATGGAAGGATCGCTACCTTTGAAATATATCTCTGTCGTTAAAACAATATCTTCTCAAAGAATATTCTTTTATTTTTTGAAAAAATAAATGTCAAAGTAGATTCATAACATAAATTAATGTAATCAACATAGAGTTTAAAAAACATAACACACATTAAGATGATATAATGGACAAAATAAATATAGTTTGATAAAGTAGTATTCGTTGTCCAGTTTTACATCTTTATTTATATGAGTAAAATATAATAAAATTAAAATAAAGATGGGTTTAAAAATTATTAATTTAGAGAGAACCCTTTTCTTTTACCTTAATGACAGTGCTCTACAACATTAGCAAGTTAACCACTCACCACACCAGATTTGACTCGCTGAATGAATGATTATTGAGTTCTGTGGAGAATCTTACTAAACCCACATGCAATTCACAAAAATGAAATCTCAAACTGTTTTATTTGTTTAATGTGATCAAATCATTTACAGGCTTGTATCTTGGGATTTTGCTTTTTTTTACATAAAATCAGTTTTAATTTATATCAATACATGTGTTAAAACTTAAAAAAGCGACTTTATTTTATACATCCCAAATATAATATTAATATATATTTTTATTGACTGAATTTAAAATAAGTGAAAAGATAATATACTGCCCATTTAGAATAAAAAATCTAATAGAGGGTGGATGTAGCTGACGGATCACAACTTTTAAAATAAAGCCATTGAATTAACTCAGTGCAAATCTGCAATTTGATTTTGATTTGGAATTTTAGGCTGAATCACGGATCTAATGATAGAAACTCGAAGGTCCACTCTCAAATCTTTCGGTCACTCTCAAGAAAACTGAAAGGTGTCGCTAATTTTGATGGGACGGTTAGCAGAAACAACCTCACCAAAGAAATTATGCATTCTCGGACTTACTTAACTAGAATGAGGAATCATATTAGATATTTAGAGTTATCCTGTCCCCTTCCTGTATCAATACTTCCCGCTCTATATCGTGGCACCTTGTTCTTTTTGACACTTGCTAGAGCTTTTAGTGGAAATGTTTTAGCAACTGTGCAGAATGACATCAAGCAGTCACCACTAGGTTCTTCACAAAATGCCAGTCTTAGGCCTCTTCTCTCGATGATTTGTGGAACTTTCCCATATCTGAAATCCTTAGGGCCTGAAAAGAGTGCATTAGACTTGTCGTACAACCTTTCTGCTTTTCTAGTTTTTGGTTTCCGTCTTCTCAGGTGTAATGGGTTTTAGAGGTTTTTCTTTTCATGTACTGTGCTAATTTGTATAGGCATGTCTGGCTATCTTTTTTCTATTAATATAATGGATGGCCATTTAGACACCCCACTTTTCTTTTGAGAGACCACATTTTAAAATTTTGTATGAAAATTATCATTTTGTCTCTCCATTTTTTAAAAAAGATGATTCCTCCCTACAAATATGAGAGTCAAAATGGTAATTTCACATGAAATTTTGAAATGAGGTGCCTTTTGGGGTATGGGGTATCTAAATGGCTATCCAATATAATAATCATTTTCAAAAAAAAAAATCTGACCAGATGGATAAAATAGAACCATTGAATGATGTTTTCAAACCTAAATGGTTCACTTAAATGTTCACTTAAATCCAATGGGCACACTCAAATTCCCTACAATACATCATATAAATGTCACCATCATCACGACGAGCAACGGAGCAAACGAAATGCAGGTTCATGATTTTTCACGTTTTGCTTATTTTCTTTTGATTTATAATTTTATATAGCTTTTTACTTGTTTCTGGGTTTCAACAACAACATTCATCCTTTGAACAAATGGAATTGAAATCATTTCAACATAAAAGTAGACAGAGCAATAATATTATTAACATCAAGTAAATTGCCAGAGGCAGGCATGGGAGACATTGGCCAACAACACTACCAGCCACTTATTTCCCTGTAGTGTTTGATTGATGTTTATTTACAAATTTCCCTTTTGGTTTATTAAATAGAAAATTTATATTCATGAAGGATGCTGGGGTTGAGGGATAAATCAAAAGCAATCAAGGAATGTGGAGAGAGTACAACATCCATGTCGGTTCCTGCATTCTCAAGCCTACTTTGGACGGGTACCACCTGCATAATTCAATTAAAATAAATTATGGGTTTTAGGAAGGTTCTAATATCACATATTCTTTTAAATCTATGAACAAATGCATTCATATGTTCATATATACATGCAAGAGAGCTTCTCCCATACACACCATGGTTTATCATGCCATTCTACTTTTCAAGACTTAGCATGGTTGATCCAATCAGAAGGTTCTTTTTGAAATTCAAGCAAAAAAATACATATTGATGCATGCAGTTTTGACTGTATACAACAAATTTGCCACATGCATCCAAACCCTAAATTTGTTAAGCTGCCGAAATTATTTTATACTCCTGATTGGCAGACTTCAAAGGCATGAAGATAAAATCGGACACAGTTCACATGTTCCTATCTAGATCAAACTCCATATGCCCTATTTTTATGGAGCATGGTGCAAAAATCACACTAAGGAGAATACTAATTGTCAAATTGGTAGATAGAAAGTGAGAGTATATACAATAGAAAGGTCCAACTTAACAAGTGGATGTCTACCAACTGGATAATGGGGTCATCTAACAAACAACACGGGTTTGGGACTCACTAATGTGCATGCAGGCCATACTTGGTGGATGTATGCATGCATATGGTGTTTTTTTTCCTTTGTAATGAATGTACACCATCATCATATGGTTTGTTACACTGTTTTATCATTTTTTTTTGGTTTTACCTCCCCGTGTTGAGTTTCATAAACAAAAATATGCACATACATTACATGGTTTCATGGATGCACCGTAAAATGCAGAAAATGAGTAGCATAATGATGATGCTTTACCTTATTTGGTTCTTTGAATGAGTTCTCATCCATCACATTGCTGGATGTCAGTACAGTCTTCACTGATCCATCTAGATTGACATATTTAGGATCCAAACCAACCACAGATATCTTAAGGTTTACTATGTCACTGCCAAAGTTAACAATCTGCAAAAACATTCATTCTGCTCAGTGAAAGCAATTTTGCAAAACCAAAACAAATTAATTCACATAACAATCAATGAATGGTAATGGTGAGTTGCAAAGACAAGAGA
Organism: Chimonanthus praecox; assembly: GCA_022113865.1. Classification (NCBI taxonomy): domain Eukaryota; kingdom Viridiplantae; phylum Streptophyta; class Magnoliopsida; order Laurales; family Calycanthaceae; genus Chimonanthus; species Chimonanthus praecox. The sequence goes on from JAINRJ010000126.1 coordinate 270,426, forward strand.
ATGGCAAAAGACAGTAATTCTACCAGTTGAAGGAACATGTATAGAATGTGCCATTCCAAACTAGTGCCTGTTGTTTCAGGATCAAGAACGTCCATGTGGCAAGCAGTTCCAGCTACAGTTTTATGGTTGATTTATATGGAAGAGTGTGAAGGCGAAGACTGAAGAGAAGTAAATGTCTGCAGGAAAATTGTTTTAATTGGGAAGGTAATATTGCCAGAAGTTGCTGACATGGAGCTGAGTAGGCTGCTGATGCTGGAAAATTATTGAGGTGCTGAAGTCTGTTGAAGAATGGCTAAAAAACATGCTACAAGTCAGCACCCACATGCTGAATTGAAGCTGTCAAAGTGGCTGTTAGTCATGACCTATGTTAGTCATGACCTATTCTTTTGCTATTTTTTATGAAAGAGCTGTTATGCTGAACGTGCAGAAGATTAAGGTGCATCTTTTCGTATTTTTCTGTTTTAAATCTTCTGTATAAATAGGTGCTTTGATATCCAATAAAAACAATTAAGCAGTCTCAAAATCTAGTTTGTTCTTGCCAACTTTTGCACTTTATTTCTGTCAAAAACCAACAAAGAGATTAGGAGGCTCGTGTGTGCTGGTGGAGAGCAAAAAAGGAAGCGGCTGAAATGGAGAATGATTCTGAAGGTAGTTCAAGTGCAATGGGATCAATCCAAAAAGAGGTAAAACAAAGATCAGCAGGTATTAAGAGGAGTATTTCATGATGATCAAGGTATGCAGGTTTGCTTTTAATGAAGCAGAGTTGTTGGTAATTAGAGAAACATTAAAGATATCAAATTTTTCCGACCATGCAGATCAACCAGGAACTCTGCTGAGCCGATCAAGCCCGGTTGCTTACCCACTCACTAGGTTGGTTTAAACTAGAAGGTTCATCCCAGTTTGGGCTTGACTTGGTTGACTTGCAGGTTAGATTGACAACTTGGCCGAGACAACCTTGACCAGGCCGAGTTAGCTTCAACTAGTATCAAAATTTAGTGGAATCTATTAGCATTTATGTCTTTTTTTACCAAAAAAAAAAAAAAAATCATTCTCATTTTATAAATTCTTACTCATTTCACTTCTATGTGCCAATGTTCATTTAGGAGAGTTCAATATCGACCTTTGATAGTAAAACTTCAAAAAATGGTGAGGATCACAAGATGGACAACGAAAAATCAGGGCTGCCATTTTTAACTTTAAAGATAAGGTTTGATTAAAAAAACTTTTAAAGATAAGCTGCAAGAGATTGCAAACAGTGATACATATATGGTATTAAATATGAAAGATAGTAGCACTTTCCCTTCTAAAATACTATGCAAAAGAATGAATTGGAGACCCCTAGTCAACTTGCCGTTTCATCTGGTTGACTCAACACAATAATTGTCTCAGTCCTAGTCCTAATTCTAATACAAAAACCATGGAAGATATTATGAGAATAATTTTCAAGGAGAGGAAGATGCATGAGGTTGGAGTTTGGGGGTAAAGGTGGAGAAAAAAAGGATCGTTGTTAGTGAAAGCCTGGTGGAGGATAGGTAGAGGTATGGGTAAGATGGGAAAGATTTATAAGGAGAAATTGAGATTGCTAATTGGTAAAGGTGACAATATTTTTTTGGATGGATCTTTGGTTCGGTGAGATACCCTTGAAGAAGTGTTTTCAAGGCTTTATAGGATTACTAGTAATAGAGGATCCATGGTTAAGGATTGTTACGTGGGTTCACGAGATGGGTTATTGGTTTTAGGAGAGATTTTTGGACTTTTGAGTAGGAGAGTTTGGATGAAATGACAGGCCTATCAAAACAGGCTATGAAGCACATGGAGGCCCAACTTGTATGTAAGAATAGCAACTGAAAACATAGGTGTCATGCATCTACGACCCTATATTCAATCTTGATATTCTAAGCATCAAATGATAATATTGAAGTAGCTTATAAGTACATTGTTTAATTCCCTTTGTGGTGGCGGTGGGGGGATATCTGCCTAGAGTTTTCCTCGTAATAGGGAAAAATAAATAAACTTAAATACGTAGAAATTCTTAATTTTGTGCATAAATGGATGGTTTCACAAAAAAAGTGAAATTTAGAGGCACTGCATTTATTTGCATAAATGCCAGCAAATTCTAAAGACATGCATGAGTATGCATGCACATATATACACATTAGTGCATATATACTTGCATAATTACATATATGAACACATAAATACCCATTAGCACCTATAAAATGACCATAAGTCCAACCAGTTGTATCACAGCAGTGGAACAGCCCCAATTGTGCACCCATTAGGACACCAACATGCACTATGCTATGATGCACAAAGCTTACAAGACTGAGATAGTGAAGTCCATTTTTCCAAACTTTAGAACATATATGTTAATATGGATATGCTGTTCACAATGTATGTTTCAATGATTTCATGATTTCTTACTTACCCATGATATTATATCAGTAAACTTGTAATAGATGGTTATCAATGGACAAGGACCTTTCTGAACCATTTTTCTTAAAAAAAATTCTCCAAAAAAAATAATAATTTATCAATGGACTAGTCCTTTCAAGGTCCTAGTCCACCAAGCATGCTAAATGTCACATGTTCATACAGTGTTCTATAGTAAGATCTCTTTATATCCTTCTTTTTGTATGTTTCTTATGACAAGTATACTAAAAATGTTGTCAGTTTAAAATTACAAATCTAGGAAAACATGATTAGTCAAGGAATATCTTATAAAGTACCCTAAAAATATTGGGTATCCAACAATGGCATAGTCTCCAGCATGACACATCAAGCATAAACAACTGACCAGAAATCATATGTATGGTGAAAGGCCAAGGAAGAACAATTGTTGGCTTATATTTCAACCGAAAATCAAGAGCAAGCAAGATGAACAGTTGTTCCAAATTGATGTAGGTGTCCTATTTTAGAGGCCCTCATGAGATGGTTATCATCACCATTTTAGTTGCATGCAATATATTTCAAATTCCTTTTTATCTGATCATCAACAATAGAAGCACGTGGGCTGAAGTTGGCCTCACAACATGGATTTGAATTATATTGAAATTCAACCAATTGAGCTTGTTCGTTTCACTTAAATATAACATTTAGTCAATTGTTATGTACACATGGAGGAGCAATATATCGGGACTTTAGGGAGAAATCTTTCCAAGTAAAAAAAATTGGACTTGAACACAAGAAAGACACCCTAATTTGAAAAGTCCAAAGATGACGGAACAATATAATAAACTGAAAAAATGATCTACATTCTAAATGAGAATTACAGAAAGTGGAGTATAGATTTAGCATAGAGTGGAGTACCTTTATCCTTAGGTAAAAGTCGTCAAAGCTTTGCCAAGTAATTGCAGAGGTGATCAAAGTAATGGAGGAGCTTGCTTGGACTGTGGCAGGAAGAAGGGTGCCGCCACTTGATTCCTTAAAAAATTGCTGTGCCCAATAGCTAGGAGTTCCATAAAGCTGCCATGAATTGAAGACGATCGCATCTGGGCTCCACCTTTACCATTGGAAGGTATCCAATTTTTAGCATGAATAGAATATAACTAACTTACATAGGTAATTATTATTTCTTAAATGAACATTGATAATTATTTTTAATGTAAAACAAGAAAACGGGTCAAACAGAACTATCAGAGGAAGAAAAATCTAGAATAAAATGAAAGAAAAAAGTACCTACGGTTGTTGTCATTGACAAAAAGTGGCGCATAGCTGGCCATATCAACAACATCACTACATGGAAAAATTAAATCAAACGCAACTTATCAGCAACTAGTTGCTTAATAACAAATGGATGTAAAAAAAAACACCAAGATGCATATAGGCTTTTCATGTTTTAAACTGAACAATATCTAAATAGTATGACTGAATGTATCAAGAAATGTACCAAGAATGAAGAGATATGCAGCATGGAAAAAAATATGACAAAAATCTCAAAGAAGTGGTATCATTTTTCATTAAAAAAAATTAGTTATTTTGAAAAAAGAATTTACCACGATCACAAGAGAGCTTTGGTCCTGCAAGATATCTGAATTATCTTTTCTTATCCAAAAGTAGGTTTCTGAAGATACAAAGTTGAACTAAATTGAAATACAACTAGTGTATGCTAAGTGCCCTGAGAATATACAGAATATTCTGGAGTCATGAGCACGTAGAGGAGAACAATTATTGTCATCATCATAGCCAAAATCCCATCTATCCGGGTTAGGTTTTTTGAGTTCTGCTTCTCCATTTAATCCTAAGTTCTGCTTCTCCATTTAATCCTAGCATAAACAATGCATTCAATTACTCCACTATCAGCCATGTCTTTATCCATTCCCTCCACGTTTTCACTGGTTTACCCTTCCTACTAGTATCTACAACTTATAACCTCTCGATTGTACATACTAGAAATGTCTCTAGTCTTTTAATTACATACCCAAACCACCTTAAACGAGTTTCTCTCAACTTGTCTCCTATTGGAGATATTTCTAAACTATCTTTAATGATCTCATTATTAACTCTATCCCTTACATTAATGCGCTCATTACTAACTATTCTATTAATCCAACGTAACATGCGCATCTCCGTAACCCTAACTTTGTCTATTTGTTCTTTCTTATTGCCCAATACTCTGCTCCAAAGAGCATTGCGGGCCTGTAACCGTTTTATAGAAATGCCTCTTTAAGCAATGAAAGACTCTTTTATTGCACAAAACTCTACTCACATGTCTACATTTTGCTCACCCCTCTCCCATCTTATTAGCTATGTCTAAGTCCATTCCTCCAAGGAATTCTACCATGGATCCCAAGTATCTAAGCTTATCATAGTGCACTACGACGTCATTAGTACTGGCAAATGAGGGGTTGGTGAGCAAAAATTCGGAAGCAAAAGTAAACTTGACTTTGAAAAAGATGAAGAAGCATAGAGCACTATGCCATTATCGCAATGCACTAATCTCTGAAATTTTGTCTTTAACAGGTCACTAAAATAACATTCCCACATTTCCTTATTTCATTGTCTTTAACCAACACCTGTTACTTTTTCACCTTCTTTCGTTTCTAATTTTGCATACAAGTCAACGTGAGCTTCATATTTGGCTTTAGTTACAACTTTGTTTGCCATTTTTCACACCATCTTGAAGTTCATTCAATCTTCTGTCTTTATTTTTTATTTTTTTGCCATATCTTAAATTGGATTTCTTCTCAATAATAAACCTTTTCATGCAAGTGTTCCAGAACCATGCGTCTTTACGCTAACCTGTGTTAGCACCTTTAGTTTCACCGAGAACCTCTTTTCCTACTTATTTAATAAGCTTAGAGATTTTACACCACAACTTGCTCATACCCATACCATTTTCCCACATCCTGTTTCTTAGAACCTTGTCTATAAATAGTTTTCCCTTTTCCCCTCTCAAATTCCACCACCTAATTTTGGGAGGCTCTTTATTATTCTTTTAAAATATTTACTCCTAATATATATATGTCTAAAGCCAAAGTATGTGGTGCATAGCTGGCAGTCTTCTGGTGAATTCAAGACCCTAGAATGAAAATGTCAATTATAGGACTCCAAAATCCTAGGCCAACAGTAGGAAGAATATCTACTTCCAATTAACCCATGATATATTTCCCTAATAATCAAGAACGTTCTAAAGGAGAAAACCCAGGTTAAAATGAGGAATTTAAGTGGTCTTGTGATTTTCCTTCATGATTCTTGAATCTTTTCAGATCTACTTTTAGCAAACTATATGAAAAAATCTACTGTTTCAGAACTCCTTGGTCAGGCACAAAAAGAACTCTTATCTTGAATCTTCAAGAAAAAGATAGCATAGTGCCTATGATCCATGTATAGCCAAAGGCCATAGCATAATGTCTATGATCCATGTCATAGCGAAAGGTCATTGATCAGAAGTCAGAACTTAATCCAACAAAGCCATTAAAAAGCATTCAGATTTAACTAATCACAAATACTCTCACATACCAACTCATGTAGAATCACAAAAATGAAATCTCAGGTTTCACACATGCCAACTCATGTAGAATCACAAAAATGAAATCTCAGGTTTCACACCCAAAATAAGAGAGATTCAATTTATATTTATAGAAAACTCATCGATCTGCTTAATTATAGTTATACTACTATTATATAAATCGAATACATGACAATACCCCTAAATCTAATTTTATCCCTTCATCCACCATCTATCATGAAAAAAAAAAATTCTTAGCATTTGTGCCAATGACAAACCAAAATACCTAACTCACTCCCAACTACCAACACAACCAGTCTTTAAATTTTGTAGCTATATGATACTAGGTCCATAAATCCATCAGAACTTCCCCAAAAATTGTTGAAATCTACAATCTTATACTCAGTGAATGGTACTTCAAAAGGCTAGAAAACAACATATACTCTTTAGCAATTTGATGCCATTTGTTTTGTATTAGTAAACATCAAATAAGAAAAAAGTAGATTAGTCACTTGTTTGTTTGTTACGCTCATCACAACCATTCATATGGGCTATGGACCCAGACATTGGTCCAACAGGTTGGTCAGCTTTGGCTTGAATTAGAACCATTAACAGTAAGCCCACGTTGTTGATTTCATTGGCCCAACAAACAAGCCATGTTCGAAACACCACTGTTTGTATAGTCTCAACCCTTCAATGGATGGCATGCAGTAGGTAATGAGGGACACATAAGTTCAGGCGCACAATTCTCTGTCCCTTGAACACTACCATGCAACAGCTGTATTTACTTTTCTGTATTTTTTAATTTCTGTAATTTGTTTAGATGATAAAGGTTGTTTCACTTAATCAAGGGATTTGGATAAGTGACTGATAACCATTCCAACATAGTAGAATGTGTCTAATAAACCTAATTCTCATGTACGTATAACACATGTGAAATACATTCTTCCTTCTCACTCGATCTACTCGTCTTCTTCCTTCTCTTCCCCTTCTTACATTTCTGCAAGATAACAATATATTTGAAGGGTCCAAATTTAGCGTAATTGGTTGGACATATCAAGTCCCTCCAAGGAAAAATATAAAATCTGAGTCAAAGACAACTCTTTGTTAAGTTGGACTGACTCGGTGAATGTCGGGAAGACTAGATGAAAACCTCAATGGGATACAACTCAGTCAAGACAGACAACTCAATAAGTTTTGTACTTTCATTTGTTATATTTTTTACTTTAAAAAAACATGAGTCTCACATTTTTCACTCAACCAAGATTTCTTGACTTTAATTCAATGAACTTTTCAGAAAACTTTCGAGCCGAGTCCGAGCCTTGATTTTTTAGAACATGATCAATGTGGAAGATAGAACACAGATCAACAATCTTGATCACTAAACCTTGTGATTTTCATGGATGAACATTAAAGTTAATGATACCATTCATATCTTGGGCTGACAATCATATGATTCCTAATAATTTGAATGTTTGTTCAAGCATCCATGCTAATTGAAATGACATTGAAGCTCTAATAATCTTTCTATATCAAAGTTCCACTGAAAAATTCCATGTATCAATTCAATTTCAAAATGCAACCACCATCACCACCATCACTAAAGCCTTATATCCTGTCTATCTTGGGTTGGCATAGAGCTAAGTGATCCATATTTAGGGATAGATTCTCTATCATTCTACAACCAAACATGTCACTGGTAATTGCATTTGAAGTCTTTACCGATTTCCTACTTTTCCCAACTACTTGTTGTCAAGAATTTTCTTGAGGGTCGGTTTCAGTGTTTTAAGGCTTGCATCTACATGGACAAACCATCTGAATCGCATTCGTTGATTTACACATTTTGTTGTGAGTGGTCCCTGATCTTCCTTTTATGCACTCATTCCTCACTCCATCATTTCTTGTTACTTCATAACTCCACTTTAGCTTGTGAATATTGATCACGTTCACTTGGCATTCTTGTCATACCTTGTGATGTAGGACACGGAAGATGCAGCACACAGATTTCACTTTATTTATTTTTATTTATTTATTTATTTATTTATTTCTTAATTAGCAAGTAGGATTTGTTATTTTCATTTGGATCTTAGTAGTTCAACTTTAGTTAGTTTCCTATTTGATTTAGGAGTCATTTTCTATTTGATTTAGGAGTCCTTTTCCTATTTGATTTAGGAGTCCTTTTCTATTTTGATTTAGGAATCCTTTTCCTCTTTGATTTAGGAGTCCTTTTCTATTTTGATTTCTTATTTTTTCTTATAAATACATGTATCCATATGGGAGATAAACACACAATGAATATTCAATGAGATTATCTAAGGCATAGCCTTTTCCTATTTTTCCTTTATTTTTGTTTTCCTGCCTAGTTGCAGGCTGTTCTACATTACCTTGTGTTCCAACATTTAGCTCCATACGACAATGAAGGTCCAACTGCTAACTTATCCTTCTTTATTTGAAGTGATACACTATGATCGCACAGACTTCCCCAAAAGTCAGGTGATGGAATTTAAAAGGGGAAAAATAGAAACTTTCAAGGATAATGTTCTAAGAGGCAAGAAGTGGGATGGTGATTTGGAAACTAATGAGTTGTGGGATAAAATGTCTACACTTATTAAAGAATTAGGCAAAGAGGTTCTAGGTGTAACAAAAGCAAATAGAATAAGCTTGCATAAAGATAGATGATAGTGGAAAGAGAGACACTGATATTAGTGAGAATAAAATCCAATTTAAGTTATGGCAAAAAACAAGGAAAAAGGAAGGTTGGGAGAATCATAAGATCGTATGAAAAATTGCTGACAAAGCGGTAATTCAAGCCAAATATGAAGCCTACTATGACTAGTATTGTCAATTAGGAAAAAAGGAAGAGGAAAAGGGAATTTATAAACTGGCTAATCCATGAGAGTTGAGTAGAGATCTTGATCATATAAGATGTATTAAAGACGAAAACTTAAGGGCCATAGTGAAAGATAAGGAAACAAACAATAGGGGGAACTTATTTTGAAAACCTTTTGAATAAAGAATTTAAAAGTGAAACCCATACGGAAGGAGTAACAAATGAGAGAATGGTGAACAAAACATTAGAAATGGAGGTAACCTAGCCTTGGAAAAATGAAAAAACATAGAACACTAGGACCGGATGGTATTCTTATCAAGGTTCGAACTGAACTAGGTGAAATGGTGTGTTGGTTGACCTGATTGTTCAACAAAATTTTAATTTAAAAAAGAACGCTTAATGAGTGGCACAAAAGTATGGTGGTCCCATTTTTTAAAAAACAAAGGAGATATTCAAAATTGTTAAAGGTTATGTGCTAACTAAATCATGAGTCAATACTATGAAACTCTAGGAGGTGGTAATAAAGGCTCATATAGGATAATAGTCAAGTATATTAGAAAATCAATTTGAGTTTATGTAAGGAAGGTCAACATTGAAAGCTATCTTTAGACTAAGGAAACTCATACAGAACTAGGGAGAGGATGAAGAATCTACGTATGATATTTATTAACTTAAAAAAATAAATGTATTCCTAATCCTTATCTAGAGATTATTCGAGATATAAATGACGGAGTGACCACTAATGTTAACAATGTGTGGAGAGACAACAAATTCCCAATTGGAGTGGGACGTCACCAAGGATCTGCTTTAAGCTTGTATCTATTTGCATTAATCATGGATAACTTATGAAGTATTGTGGTGATATAGTACTAATTAGTGAAACGAAACAACAATTTAATGATAAGTTGGTATCTTGGAGAATTTTTTTTTTGGTACAAATGGTTCAAAAAGTAGTAGAACAAAAACATAATACATGGAGTGTCATTTAATGGAATTGAAAATAGGGAGGGTGACCCAATTAAAATTGAAAACGGCATAGTATTGCACTTTGAAAAGTTAGATACTTAGGCTCTATGGTAGAATCTCTTGGAGGATTTTACTTAGATATAACCTTTTTTTTTGTAACATTAACTTAGATATAACTAATAGGAAAGGAGCGGAGTGGGCAAAATATAGAAAGCTGGCACAACTCTATGTGATAAGAGAGTTCCATATTGTTTAAAGGCACACTTTTATAAAATAGTTACCAAGCTCACAATGCTTTATGGAGCAAAGTAGTGGACAATGAAAAAAAGACAAACAGACAAATTCATAGGGACAGAGATGCGCATGTTACATTGGATGAGTGGATTAACTCTAAAATATAGAGTTAGAAATAATCACATTAGAGATGATTTAAAATTATCCCCAATGGAAAATGAGAAACTCATCAAGGTGGTTTGGTCATGTGATATAGACAACCCCAACACATAGAGTTGAAAGGTTGCAAATTGCAGGTACAAGGAAGAGAGGTACCACTAGAAAGGTGTGAAGGAAAGGGATAAAGAAAAACATGCAAGATAGTGAGTGACTGATTTTATGGTTTATGACATGGCGAAATGGATAATTAAACTCAAAAAGATAACCCCAGATAGATGGGATTTTGGCATTTTATGATGATGACGATGACACACTATAATCACACAACAATCCATTACCAGGTCTCTACTTTGCCTACCCTGCACAATACTAATCATCATTTGGTACAATCTTCTAAAACGTCAAAAAACAACATATGCAGATATATGTTTGGTCTGCTCTTCAGTTTTGCCTCTCGAGATGTGCTAAATGTCAAGTTCAAGAACTTCAAATTTACATGTAACAATGTCTATTAATTCAAACATCTGCAGTCATGCAAAAATCTCATAGAATACATCAATCTGGGAAATGAATAAACAGACCTGTTTCGTTCTAACCCAATAAGGAATCCAGTCTCAGCTAATGCAGCTAAAAGACTTCCTTTGCCCGCATCATTTCCTCTCACAGCATATTCGCTCACAAAAGCCTGGGTTCAAATCATTAAGCTGTTATCAATTTACATTAATAAAAACAGATGGTTTATTGGTAGTGTTCACTGTTCAATTGCCTCCAACCTTAGGGCCAGTTTTGGTACGTGTTGTACGATCAAATTGATGAGCCATAGAAAACATCCTGTTGGCATTGGTGTAAATCTGTCCAAGAAATCTAGTTAGAATCTGGTTCTTACAGATTGCATAATTGAAGCTGAACCTTGCCAACAATAGCTCAAAAGAAAAGCTGATAGAGGCACATTATCATATTCTTACATGAAAATCATACATATCCGCTGGATGATCCAATTGGTGAGAAGATCCATCACAGTTTGAAATTATTTTAATATCTGGATAAGCATCTTTTATAGCATAATAGAACTTGAGGTAGTTTCCTGCCCAATCAATATAACATGGAGCATAAGCACACTTGCACTGATAATGATATTGTTCAAATTACCATTTGTGAAACAATAAACTATAATTAATAAATGCACCTTCCTCCCAAATAAAGATAAAGCAATGAGGAAGAAAAGTGGAGATTGATAAGTTGGCTAATACTATGCAAAGATTTTGAGGAATTCACCATTTCTGACTTTTTCAATTCATGGGAAGGTTGTATAAGTGGGAGGAAGAAGAACAATAAAGTGGTAGTTAAAAGAGAATTGGGTGAAAACACGGTTAGAATTATTTAAAATTAGGGTGGATGACAGTGAAAGAGGTAAACCGGGACCAGTAGGTATAGGAGGGATTGCCCAAAATGGCAAAGGTGAGATTATTCTTTTCTTCTCAGAATCCATAGGAACCATGGAGTCTAATGAGGTGGCGCTTCTAGGGATTAAAAGAGCTCTCCAACTTTGGCAAAGCCATGGGTTGGGCAATTTGATTATTGAGGAGGACTCCAAGAATGTTTTAGCCTAGGTGAGTGGTAGAAAGAAACTCCCGTGGAGATAGATCCATGTAGTGATGGATATTAGAAAGGTATTAAAGAAAGAATTGTTAGTTTTAGGCACACTAGAAGGTCAGCTAATAATGTTGCAGACATTTTTGCAAAAGTTGGAGTTGACAGATGGGTGTGGAGATTATGTAATGGCATGTATTGTTTTTATCTTGTTTATTGCATGTTTTGAGTTTACTTATCAGTACAGTTCTCTTGTACTGGGGGTGTAGGATGTATAGGGATTTGGGTTTACTTTTCCTTTCTTTACTCTCTCTTTGTAATTTTTATTTCCTTTTAAAAATATTTTTATTGTCTCTGGCTCAAAAAACTAAATAAATAATGACAAAAGCAATGAATGTAGAGAAGCCAGATTATAAGAAACAATGCAAAATTATATTGACATCTTATCTGACAGATTATATACATGAACTGAATAAAAAAATGTGAATAAGAATCTCAACTTGCACAAGTTGTATCATTGATGAGGTAACAAATTGAAAATAGTAACTGACTGTTGTGTTGACCGAACGAATAGAAATTAAATTTATTAAGGCGTACAAATTATCTGCAGTATCCAAAAGACAGATATTGTAGAATATTTTCTAAACTATAAAAATTTACTTTAAAGTTATCATTATTTTCAATAATTATTTCCTCCTCAATGTTTTTCACTTAAAAGATAGTTATTTACTAATGGCGCATGACAATTGGAGGGGTCTGACACATTCAAAATTTGAACGAAATGAAAGAATGCAATGAAACAGAACTTTGGCCATACCCTTTCAAGTGAGCATGACGCATGAAAGAGTGATCATGAAGGGATATCTTGGCACACTTTCAGGTCAATAAATACATGGTATAGAAGGGATCTAGTACCCAATTCTCTACACACAAAAATCCCATCCTATCTCCCCTTCATTCCCTACAAATTTAATGATTCAACTAAAGAATCTGGTGTATTTGAAGAAATATCGACATCAGTTCCAGTAAATTCATGGATGATTATATCCATCAGCAGCATCTGCACCACTTCATTGGATGTATTTTTTTTTCTTGGTAAACGTCCCTTTCATTGGATGGGGTAACAGAACATAGTGATTGCACCACTTCATCATCATCATCATCTAAATCATTTATCTCATCAATCTAGGGTTGGCCTTTATATTTAGATTTGGCAAATTATTTTCTATAGACCGCCTATCTGATTGCACCACATCTTCTTATGACTTATTTATATATAAATCTCCTACCTTCATGTGAAAGTTCCATTATGTGAACTCCATACAAAAGAAAGAAAAATGAGAAACAGAAAACATATAGTATTAAAATTCCATAAATGAGATCACTGATGGCTGGTCCTTTCCCCTTCCATGCCGTTGGAAATGTGGAATGGAAGAAACAAAAGAATCTTAAAGCATTCATGCATTCTATGTATTGAGATGATAAATCGGATATGGACTAGGGAAAAAAGGGTTCTTAGACCTTATGTTAAGATAGGTCTTTTTTTCTTTTGATCGGAAACGATGAAATTTTTTATTAAAGAAAATATGTACAAGCGGTAAAAGGTTCATATAAGAGAATTAAACAAACCGAAAAACGATAAAAGCAAAAACAAAGAGCATACAAAGACTCAAAACCAAGAAGTAATACAAGGAATCAAACATTTCAATACCCCTCTCCACCAAGGGTGCAGCCTTACGTCAAGATAGGTTGCACCACTTCTTGAAGCCAAAACTCTGACAAAAGGCAATTGAAGCACCAACCAGAAGAGGACAGGGCTTAGGCCTTATGTCAGCAGTGAAGGGGACATAATTATATAAATTTATGCTATCAAAAAAATAAAAATTATATAAACTTATGCCTATCCCGCAGTTTTTCACGATGTTTTGTCTCTGAGGATCATAACTGTCTTTTACAAAACATACTTATCTACAACATACGTCTCCAATAGCTAGCATGTACCTCGGTAATATTCTCTCGCACAATCCTCATTCCCAATAGCAATATGGTTCAAAGTAAATGGTTCTGGGTGTCCCATTGCTGCTCGAACAGAACCCCACTTTGAATCAGCATCTCCTCTAGCAAATTCAATGCTATCAAGAATGTCCTGCATCAAAGCCAAGAAATTGGACGATTTACTAGCGTAGCAATGTATCAAAATTGACATAATTGTGTAGCAACCCCAATAAAAAGATATTCAGGCATATAAATAGGGATAAACAAGTTGAATCTGTGTACAATGTTTTAAATGTAAACATCAAGGATGGGTGTATAAATGGTAACAGACGACGATTAGATAAGCAGACACATCTTAAAAGCAGCTAAATAAGAATTGCACAATACACATTTTTTATATCAAGTCTCCCACAAGTCTTGATCAGCCCTGTCCAATGAAATCCAGAGGTCCAAAAAGATCCATGAAAGATTGTGATGATCTAGACCATGTAATTTGATCATGGTCATGACAACTTGAACTTGGTCCAATCATGTTAATTTATGCTTCGGATAATTTGATCAAATGAAATCTAACTTTATTTGTGAAAAATTAGAACAATTTGGACTATATACAGTTCAATTGATTATAATTAAGCCAAGGATTGGACAAAGATGCCTTAAGACATGACTATGGCATATCTAAGGTTCAGAAGACACTATGGAACTACAGAAGAAATGGATCATCACTACTTTTTCCTTCAAGTAAAGACCAAGAAGTTATCATCACACTCAAAACTATTGTATCAAAACAGCTCTCTTGCAAATGAAGATCTTCAACAAAATATTGGGCAACTGGATAATTAAAAAAGATAGGGGAATATCATAATTTTATAATGCATGGACATGATGTATTTGTCCTAGTTTCCCAGACTAAAGAAACTCTGTAAGTTTCCGAACAAGCTAAAAGACAATGGTTAATTAGAAAGATGAAAAAAGTAATGGTGAGTAACAAAAACAATGAACAATCCAGCAACTGTGCAACATGTTATTCAAGAGCTGCCACCACCTTGTCTTCTTCAATTTTCATATATTAAACTCTCAAATTGATCATAGTGATCACCGAAAAATAGTAGATTGCAACCTTCCAAATCTAAATTAGATGATTACTTAAGATGCCTCCTTTTATCCCCTTCAACCAGAATTTGCCTTCACTTTTCTAAGGGAGGCGGTTGCAGAAATAATCATCAATATAACAGCACCAATTTTTTAAAATTTGTGTCTGTGGTTTGAGAAAAGAACATTGAAAACATTTCTGAATTGGTTAAAGTAGACATCCATAGCTCAGAGTCAATCAGTTGTAAAGAATAACTACTTCTCTGAAATTTAACTGATTGATCACCCTGAATAATTTGATATGGCTGAAATGCATTACACTAATCCCTACAAAATTAAAAGAATATCAATTGCGTTGTCAATTCAGATGTCACAAGATTCATTCAAACTTCATATTACATATGACAATTGGCAAATCTACTGTCACAGCTCATGGATATCAGAGTAGTAGTAGAGAAATATCAAATATTTTGGAGAAAAAAGTCTGGTAGTAAGATCGTACAAGTCAAATGTCACTATCTAGCTAACTAAATAGGGATCTTACATTCAATTCCAAAGACTATAAGGAGAAAACAAGGCAACCGAAATATAAAATAAAGACCATAGCGATGCAGCCACTGCAAATTGAGCTTTTATCAAAAAATAATAATTAACAGACTACAAATTGAAAGCGTGGTATGAAACACATGACTCAGGTCTATCTAATTGGTTCCCTCTCCTTAGCTTGGGAGGTAAACCCAGTGACTTGGATAACTTGTGTTTTTTTTATACTCTTATAATTGTATAATAATTTTAATGTAAAAGGATAATAAGGTTGCAAAAACAATTAGATCAGACTATATGATTGCCATGAATTTATATATGCTGGGTTTGTTCATCACATTATTTTTATAGGATCTATTGTTCCTGGAGATGTATCTATTATGCCTTGGATTGATCCCCATAAATGCTATTGGATACAATCCTGAATTCTGTGAATTCTAGTGGGTTATTGGAAATTCAAAACTTCAGTGAAATCATCACAACAGGGCCTTCTCTATTCAAACAGTAGACAGTCTTATATACTGGATTTAGCTAAGCAACGTGCCTGGATGAAAGGTAAGGCACTGGAAGGATGAACTTGGTCATGATGGCTGACACCTGCAAACATTTTTACAAGAAAGGAGGATCAGATGAAGGAACAATACATTGATTTGCAGGCAATATTTGGATATAGAAAGAGTGAAGTACCATTATTGATTACCCATATTGGCAATGCATCCAGGTCTTCTGCCAGCTAGAGCAAATAAATAAATAAATAAATAAAAAGTACAGCAACTAAGCATCCTGTGAGAATTGGTAAAAGCTGCATGAAAAACCAGCATTTAGAAATGCCATATGACACATACTTGAAGAAACTCAAAGTATCCAAGTCCGTCATCAGTCCAGTAATTCCAGACATCACCAAAGTGTCCAGGCCTCTCTTCCCATGGACCAATTGTTTCTCTCCAACGAAATGCATTTCTTAACCAGTCACCTTCAACAAAGCAGCCACCTGGTACGACATAGAGGACCCGAAACTTTTCTGAATCAGTGTATTTTTAATAGATTTTCTAAATGAGTAGTTTCAACAGCATGTAAAGCATATACCAGTAATTGCTAAAGACCAAGAGAGAACTCTCTTTCCATTAGATTGGAAGACAAGTTCTAGCAGAAATCGTCAGGGGCTACCATCAAATTCAGATCCTGGATGGATCCGAATCCAAATCTGACATGCAGACATTGGATCTGAACCCAAATACAAATCTTATTGCTATAAATTTCAGATATCTTTCAATTTTATATAATCAAATAAATATCAAGATAATAAAGTGGGATGTTTAGCTGTCTACAAAGAGACTAGTCATTAATCCCCTGTCCTCTAACAAGCCATAAAGCACCCAATGGGATGAATCAGAATGCAACTATGAGGGGGGTAAGAGATTATTCAAAGTGCACCCCTTTACGATTATTCATGAGCTGGGATTTCCTTTATCTCAGCCTGTCCCATTTTGAATCTCTAAAGGCCCGAGCCCATTCACAACCCTTTGGGATTTTCAAAGTTAAAGTCCAACCGACCCATTTGAGACTTTTAAAAACTTAACCATTCAGATTAAAAATAGATATGATGAGCTACAAGTGAACCAAATTGGAGCCCAAAATTCACTTTTTAGATGTGGTCAAAATCACTAAGGACAACTAGTAACTTTGATCACTAAGATCAAGTTTTTAGAAATTAAGTATTAGGCTCAAATTTGGTTCATATCATGTCTACTCTGTGATTTTGACCATTAAGTCAAGTGGCTAGAAATTGAGTTTTATGCTTAAATTTAGTTCATTTATAGCTCATCATTTCCACTATCAAACTAAACAGTCATTTTTCTGATGAATTATTTCAGAATAGCTTGAAAAAGGGAAAATGACCAGTTTATACATACATACACACATAATGGCCAAATGGGCCAAAAAGAAGAATGGGTTTTCACAGACTTCTTGTAAAAGCCGAGCCTGCCCATTTATCTGAATGGGCTAAAAATTTAGCCCGAGCCTAGCCCAATAGGTTGTTACATGTGTTCAAACCCATTTGTTTATGACAAGTTTGGGTGGGTCTCAAGCCGAGTTTGGGCTGAGGAATCAGCCTAACCCCATTGTATCATCCTGAATATACATTTTTGAGTTGTGAATATTACCCATTTATATTTTATTTCTGAATATGTAAGACACCAATGAAAAATGAGCTGGATGAGTGTTATCCAAATGAGATTTGAAAGAATAGAATGGATTGATCTTTAGGCCCACATATGGGCAGTTCCTTTGTACCCTCAATCGCAAGTCCTGCCTATGATTACTTAGTATGGATTTACACAAATATAAAAGAAAGGTGAGAAGATTACAGCTTGGATTAAACTTTTTATGGTTTTCATATTTTGTATATATTATTTCCTATATAAATTTAAAATTATATCTAAATTACCTTAGAAGTTCAGGAAACTGTTACATTGTTAACCGGTTTATCAGGTAATAAGCCTTGGTAGTATGCTCCCAAAACTTGATCCTTGTGTTAATCAGATCTTGACATCTTTGATTCAAATTTGGATCTGATTACTATTTGGGAATTTGGCATTAAAATATCTGTCCTTTCTTTTCCCAGGTAGGATCCTTCGGGTAATTGGGTAGACAATATCCACAAGCAGCACTTGAAATGAACTTATGAGTAAATTAATAACAAATTAGTTTAACGAGAATCAGAATCTGATTAACATTTTCTAGTGGTAAAAGGAATTACTTTCATAACTCCATTGCCAAAATACCATTGGTAATAACTTGCTGATTTGGGTGGAAATGAGAACTTGAACAAAATTTTCTCCGAGCAATCTGAGAGGGTGTTTGGCATATTTCTCAAATAAGAATAGTAGTTGTAACTACATCTAAATCTGACAAAATATTGGATGGCCAGTAGGAGTCTGTTATATATGTGGATGATGAATGACCATAAATGCAAAGCCACACCCCTTATTTTTGGAAGCTAATTACTCATGAATCTTTTGGTGACTAGTGTTCCACATAAAACTAGAGATCCAAGACATACAGTAGTAATAATTCCAAGGGTTTCATCATCAATGTATAGAAGTACAGAACTAGTAAGCTGAATTTGCCTCATATTATAATACCTGGGAATCTCATAAATCTTGGTTTTAGATCTGCAAGCATGGCAACAAGATCTTTCCGGAAGCCATGTCCCTAAACAAGGAAAGAAAATTTGAAAAACCAATAACAAGTCAAGATAACATAAATAGGACAAAAATATACCTTGTAAGTGTCCAATGGCATCGCTGACACTTGATCAAACCAAAACACTCCTTTTATGTTAGTTGTTATCTGAAGTCTTGACGTATGGTCTGTCCCTTTGGCTTCCAACAGAAGTTCCACCTTTGTCCAGTTGGAAAAATCTGAAGAAGCAGCCCTTAGGAAACAAGGAGAACAAAATCAGAACAAGAAGTGAATAGATGAATGACATTTTAGGTATCAATTCGTAAATAATAAAATTTTCACAACTAAATCTACAAAAATTAATCACATTATGTTCCCGGCGGCTAGCTCTTGCAATCCATCTGAGCTTGTTAGTGAAACAGCCAAGTTCACAGATTCTAGTGTTCTGACATGCAGAATCACTCTGTATGTCTCCCCTTGTTCGATATTCTGGCATATTACAGAAAAAAGAGATTGCCGTAAGCAATTTGCATGATTGGCCACAAAATAAAGCACTCTGGATCTCACAAATTCAACATAGAAAATATATCTTAAGATTTCATAGCCTTGAACAGATCCTAATGAATTCTTTAAATTTGGTGTGAAAATTGCCTTCTTGGAAAATGGTAAATAACTGAGACCAAAGGATATGTCATTAACTAGAGGGCATGAAACCTATTCCATCTTATTGAAATGAATGTAAGTCTCCAAAACTAAAAAGTAAAAAAGATGAGCACAATCTCACCAAATAGAGTATTAAATTTCATACCATGCCCCAGTAACCAGGATTATAAATTCCAACTCCACCACCTGGACAGATGTTAGAGCCATCACTGTCACAAAGAACTTCCATTCTAAGTGCGACTTTATTACGACTGAAACATGATGAACGATCAGTTGAGACAATAATTGATGAATCATTCCCAATTATGGACCAAGGATCAATGTTCGACGGAGTGTTAGGCCCCCCAGCTTCAAAACCTGGAAATGGAACCACTTGATCATCTTAAAGACCAAAATGCATTGAGGACTGGATTTTCATAAATAAGCTGCCAATCTTCTTTTTCTAATGAGATTGTAACATGCATAGAAACTGTGATATGACACTTTTTTTTTTTGGATAACATGGGTATCCCCACCCCACATTGGAGGTGAAACTAACCTATGGATACACGAAACCACCCGCAAGCCTCGTGTTGGTTTCGTGTATCAGGTAAGCCCGAGAAACTGTTCAAAATATGTAGTATAGTATCTATTTCAAAGGTCAATCACTTCAACATCATAAACCTCATTATCTGATCTCAGTAAACCAAGCACTCCCATGTACTTTCTTACAAGTAGAAAGATGGGGAGAACGAATTTGGTGGCATGTATAGCATGAAGTTTCCAAATTAAAATTAAACTCATTATAGGGATCCTAACAAAATATGAAGTTTCCAGAGTACATTACCTCTGTTGCTCACAAGCTCTGACCATATACCACCTGCTCCTGCATGGTTGATCTCCTGGAGATAGAATTCAACATTTGAATCAACTCAAGATATGGAACAAAGTTAATTCTTAATCTGGCAATGCTCTGCTAATGCTGACTCTCTTTTTTTTCCAAACCAAAAACTAGGCATGAGCCAAATTACATAGAAACACAATTTGATACTCTACCAATTCACTTAAAACACAGTAGCAAACCAAGACAAATTGGGATTTTTTTTAACTCTCCTTTCTTTCCTTCTTTTTCTAGCAAACAAAAACTAGGCATTAATAAAATCTTACAGAAACACGGGGTTGGTACATTAATTGAATAATCTATTATTTCATTATAGTATAGAAAATGTCATCTCAACCCTACTAAACAATTAACACCTTTGGTGCATTGTTTGGGCACTGCTTCTTTGGTATCTCCATAGACATCATTCCAGAGTTTAAGCCGTTAGTGCTACTCTGTACACATATCCAACAGCCAGTTTGGCAGCTTACCCAGAACAGAGAGAGAGAGAGAGAGAGAGAGAGAGAGAGAGAGAGAGATGGGCTCAAGATTCACAAACCAGCATTATTAATATACATAAGGTTTCCAGTGGATATAATTCTGCATGGCTTATTGAATCAGGCCCACCATGCCAGGCTCATGGCATACCATCGTTTGAAGCATTCTTGTTCACCTCTCTCTCTCTCTTCAATTTTTGTTTTATTGATGTGGGCAGCTTAAAGTGATGGATGAATCTAAAAGCATTATGTGAATAGAATTACTGGAATGCCAACCATCCCCAGATAGATGGGACTTTGGCTTTTGACTCTACAACAAAATATGGGACCCTTGAATCTGCATCACTCAGTTATGAAAATCTCCTTTAATTTGCTTTTTATTTTCTTTTGTCCCCATTGAGTACAAAGAAGGAAGTGCTGCAATGGCAATGGAAAAAAAATCAGACTTCTGGACACAGATTTTCAAAATTCCTCAAGGTTGGATTCTGGAAATTCTACTAAAAACATGGTTTCTTGAATGTTTCTTGAGAACAAGTATCACAAGCGAGAATTCTATTCCTTTTTTTAGAGCAGTCACTGTATTCATGATCATGAATGAGAGAAAAGTTTAGAGAGAATCAGAAAAAATTCAGCAGTAAATAATGACAAGAATGCTCCATGAGGAGCAAGAGTTATAACGCTGAGATGCATTTAGACATTCTGACCGTACAACCAATGATAAAAAACATCCTTCCACCCAACATGCTACTCACAGGACATCAAGCAAAAATTAAATTATAAGACTGACAATATAAATTGCCATTGTCCTGCAAAACCGATGGCCATAGCCCACAGGTATTCAAAGAAAAAGGGTCCAAAATCATCCTGAGCCATCCTTTGTTGAGCCTCAATTTAGACTTGTTATGGTCTGGAAGAATCATTTTGCTTATATGATGATTACAGAGGTAGTGATGATGATGACGATGACTTCAATAGATGATTACTAATGTGCCATCAACGGCTTCGTAACTGGACAGGTGTAAGAAAAGTGGACCAAGATTTAGATGGCTAGGATCATTAGATAAGCATGAAATTTGCATAGGTCCATTACAAGTGTACTAAACCCAATGGAGTGTGGAGATTGGTATCTTGCATTGTCCATGTCTAAATGAATTCATGACACCATACATATGATCTTATGAGCCATGGGACCTTGTCTAAGTCTGTATCTACATGTATATTTCTTTGTGGTCCGGAGATATGAATGAAACTGCATTCCAATTTTCAAGGCTTCCCCACCCATTGTTGGACTGAAGTCTAGGCAGTGTTGCACTAGCAATGGAAAAATCAGACTACTAGGCTCCGATTTTCCAACTTACTCAATGTTGGATTCTGAAATTTCTACTAAAAACACAGTTTCTGGAATGTCTCTTGATAACAAAGTATCACAAGAGATTTTCCTTCTTCTTTTTTCTCTGTTGTTTTGGGGTGGGGGTGGGGGTGGGGGTGGGGGGGCGCAGTCACTGACATTCATCGTCATCAGCTGGTTACCCCATCTATCTGGGGTCAGCTTTACGAGTTCTTCTCCAATTAGCCCTATTGTAAACCATCCCATTAGTCGCTCCACATTCTAAAATGACCCTTTTTATCCCTTACCTCCATGTTTTCTAAGGCCAGCCTCTCCTCCTAGTGCCTTCAATCCCTAACCTCTCCACCCTACGTTCTGAGGTTATACTTGGTCTTCTACTGACATGACTATACCATCTCAAACGAGTTTCTCTCAATTTATCATCTATGGAAACTATCTTTAGACTATCCCTATTACATTCATTTCTACTGACTGACATTCATGATCATGAATGAAAGAAAAGTTCAAAGAGAACCAGAAAATTTCATCAGTAAATAATGAAAAAAATTCTCTGTTAGGAGAAGGATTTATAATGCTAAGATGCATTTAGACACTGGCTGTCCAACCAAAGATAAATACCATCATTCTGCCCAACATGCTAATCACGGGCCATCAAGCAAAAAATACATTATTAGACCATCACAATATATTTCCATTCTCCTGCAAAATTGATAGCCATAAAAGTTCAAAGAAAATGGGTCCAAAATTATCCTGATCCATCCCTTTGTTGAGCCTCAATCTAGACTTGTTATGGTTTGGAAGAATCATGTTGATTTCATGATCATTAAAGAGGTAGTGATGATGACGACAATGACTTTGATAAATGATGCTTAACTGTCCCATCAATGCTTTGGTAACTGGATGGCTGGAAAAAAAAAGAGGGCCAACATTTAGACGGATAGGATCATTTGATAACCATGAGGTTTTCATTCATCCATTACGAGTGTACTAACCCAATGGACTTTGGAGCTTGGTTCTTCCGTTGCCCATGTCTAAATAATTTCATAACACCATATATGTGATGTTATGAGCCATGGGGCCTTGTCTGATCTGTATATCTATTTCTTTCTGGTCCCACTTGGTTTAGAAAAAAATGACTACAACCCCCTTCCAATATTCAAGAGTTTCCATGTTTGACACCCTCTGTTGGACTAAATCCTAGGTTTTCCAGCCCTATTTTCACCTTTGATCTTTGGGGCCTTAGAAACCATACCTAGACAAATCCAACAAGGTGATTTTCTAGACCTCAAATCCATGCATAGACATCTCAACCATCTATCCTCTTGCTTTGCCGTGCATCTAAGGGGACCCATAGCACCAATGTGGACCTGCACATGTGTGCATAAGGAATACATATTATACCATCACATCTTGCACTGCATGGAGATATTGTAAACAAACACATTTCCAACCACGAATATAAATGAATATTTCCAACCACGAATATAAATGAACATTGCTACAAAAAGAAGTTGATCATTCACCTCAAAAAATATACCAAACAGTGTATCAGGAATAGGCCGGCTCCATTTTCCTGAAGCGTCAACTGTTAGTTTAGCAGTCTGATTTGCCTCTATTCCCAAAACAGAACTCCAATGCAAAGAGCAAAGTGCACAAAAAGCACAAAGCAGAATGCTGATAGAATCCTGATAAAAACCCATAGTTTCCTCACTGCATCTAGCCTCGGACACTGGTGTAGAAAAAGGTCAGAAGCAAATTCAGTTACATAACAGTACACTACCAATCAACATGATAATACAAAACAGAGAATATATAAAAGTTCCATGAAGATCCAAAAAAAATCTATGATGACAAAATTGTGCAATTTACAGACAATTTCATATAATGGAGCCAAAACAACATTTCAAAAAAATAAAAATAAAGAATCATAAGCATTACAGCAGCAGACTGATTATTCAATGGAACTAGAAGATGGTTTGCTGGACTTGACCAGAGCTTGTACTAAGCCGGATTTATAGTTGATTTGGGAAGGAAGGGGGGATTGGTGTTGGGTTGGAAGGAAGGGAATCTTTATGATCTGTAGAAAGCAGCTCTTCAGGAATATCTCCCTCAGATAATGTGTAGCTTTGGTGTGGCCATTTTGTCAGCTTTTAAGCTACTGTATTGGCGGCTGATTCTGGACAATTCTTTAAAGTCATTGTCTGGAACTGTTTTAGAATGTCATAGATCTCTTTCACAAACATCTTCAAGTCCCACTTGCTCCTCTTTTCAGAGATACTATGAGCTACAAGCAATCTCCCTGCTGAAGATCGAAGGGCCCTAAGAAAAATATAGAGGACAGTCTATGCAAAAGAGGAAAAATCCCACCAAACAATTGCTGGCATTGCTTCATCAAGGAGAATTTGGCCCATATCTCATTGATAGTGTAATCCAACATAGCATGTATTGCAAAATGAATTTTCTCAAAAATTCCTTGAGTACATATACCTTTACGAATGAGAGGGTGGGCCACTTTTTTGCTACTCCCAGTCCTCCATAAAGTTTACTATTCTGTGAATTGCTAGAAGACCCCTTGAGACATCCATCTGGGTGCTCTTCACCATTGAATTTAACATATTTGTTCTCAGACTGTTAAACTTTTGCAGTCTAACGTCAAAGGTTAGGACGATCAGATAGGTCCCATAAATTTAATAGGTAAGAAATCAAAGTGATTTCATATGCATCGCACAAGTAACTGCCTTCAAAGAGTGGACCCTACCCTCTGAAGCAGCCCATTAAAAAGTGGAGTATGACATATAAGAAATCCTCAATGAAATTTGACCATTTCCAATAAACCAACTGGGCTATGAAGCACGGATACTCCAAAATCATTCAATTATCCATGTAGGATACGTTTCCGATATGGATATGACCGGATACTGCTCGGATACGTATTCAATTAAATAAAATATTTTTTAAATACGGATACGGCAGTACGGGAGAAAAAGGAAAAAAAAAGATCTATCTTTTCAGTATTATTTTTTTAACCTCAATAATCATTTACATATTATATACTGTAATATTGTAAATATTTTTTAAACATATTATATATATCTTTTCATAATACTAAATTGCTAATAGTCTAATCTTTATAATATATATCTTTTGTAATGTATTATATTCATTATAAATATAAAAATATAATTTTCTAATAATTTTTATCTCATAGTAGAATTTATGATATTTTTTATAAATGTCTGAATTTATTTTGTTGATATATATATATATATAAAATAATTTTTTAATTCGGCGTATCTCGCTGCATCCGTATTCTAGTTTTTCAAAATTTGTCGTATCTCCATATCGGATACATGTCGTATCCGATGCGTGTACCCATATCGGTGCTTTTTAGCCAACCAGCAATGGTTGTTTTATATTCGAGTGAAGGTAGCTATTATTAGAACAAATCTCATTTTACAACAACAATTGTCTAATTATCAACCTGTAAATGGATGGTTAAAAATTCCCCATAGTAAAATAAAATAAAACAAAATAAAAGCATCCAGTTAAAGGGCCCCGCCACAATGGAATTCTGCTGAAACAAGAACTCAGCAGTGTATGATGGCCGGGAAGATGTCTGCCAGAATGTGCAGTCCCATATGGGGCCCACTTAATAATGAATACAAACTTCTAAGAATGTTATTTTCTTCGTTAGATTTAGATCCAATCTTGGTTGATGTCCATTTGATGATCTTCACTGTTGGATTGGTCATGATAGGTAAAAATATTTATCCAAAACGGTTTTCTATTTTTAAAAATAATGGCTAACATGACTATATGGATCTCATTTCAGATATTTTAACAGTCTCTATGATAATCTATCCATCCATCCCATTTTTTTTTGTTATGGGGTGAGACTCACCCGCAACATGGCCTGTAAAGAGCACCTCGGGCTTTTAAGCCCAGGTTTATGCTAGACCTGCAAGTGTATAATGAGTAAGGGATCCTTAGCATTAGTCAATTTATAGTGCCTGGGTTACCACATATACAAAATCAAGAGTGAATTGGTCATTTCAGCAATGTAGAAGTTGCTGAAATTATTTTGAAAGACTAATTCACCTTGAATTTTTACCCAAATATTGAAATATATCAAATTTCAGCGCTCGGATTCTTCGAACCTCTCAATCTAAAGAGTTTCGCAAGGTGAGACCTTTACAGACCTACAGTGACAACTAGCATGTTTGTAGATCCAAATGCGCCAAGCGTAGAAGTAGAGAGATGGATTAATCGATGTATCAAAAATCATGTAAACCAGAAATTGTTGTCCATCCAATCCAAATTAATAATTGCTTACAATCAGTATTGTAGATTGGACAACTACCATCGTGCTGTGGAGCAGATTTTCATTTCATTGACTAATCTATAACCATCCCTTGTTTCAAAGGACCACACTAGCATGCCACATATCATTTTATGATTCCAAGTCTCTTTTAAGGAAATTCCCTGGAACAGGCAGTTCAAAGAATCTTTACTCCAAAATTCAACATTCTCCAAAACTGGGCACATAATTATAGAAATAAAAGCTCATTAATATCTCAAAACTGCAAAATGATGACAAGAACTAAATAGAAAACACAAAAACACTAACAATGCTAATAATATAGGAATTCGAAGCTCTGTCACTTAAAGTGGTAACCACTCAGGCATATTAAGATAACGATTGTCCAGATATTTCTAAATAGAAATAGCACAAGAATATAGCAATCAATTAAAAACGAAAAAGAACAAAATTGAGCAAAGAAACAAATCAAAGGTTGGCAAAAGAATCAAAATTCCACTGTTCTTGATCGGGAAAAGGGGCGATATATTCAAATGAATTGGTGAGCGGTAGAAATTCATGAATAGAAATGAGTAGTAAGCAGAAGCATTGATTGATAGTGATCGAAGTAACCTGAAAAGGGAAAAATCCTATCTTGTTTCTCACGGATTGGAATTTAGAGAGAGAGACTGGAAAATGGAATGAGAATGCTGTCATTATTTAAATCATCGTTACGAGGACGCTAGCTTACGCGGGAGTGTTAAGTACGCCCTCACGTAGCGTCCAAGCGCACTCTTCCGGCAGACACTCGCAACGATTGCCAGTTTAAAATTCGACGAAGCAAGCATTAGCTGATACGTCATTAATACTCATTATTTTTTAAAAAAGAAAATTATAATAATACACACATTTATAAAAAAAAATTAAAAATTGAAGATGATAACTATGGATAAGATAGTGTCTTAGTTTGTATTAAGAGAATTCTTGAATTGTTTAATGGCACATTAGAAATTTAAATCAAATCTTGTTAGAGTTGGAATTCAATTCAAAATTAGATAAGAGCCCATATTATTTTGGAGGAGTATATATTTCCATTTTCTATGGATGGAATTTTAAATTTAAAAAAATCAAATATTTTACGATCAATGGTTAAAATATAAGAACTAATTTTATAGTCAATTTTATGCAATTGATCATTTCTCTAAATAATACTTTCTCCGTCTCATTTTAGTTGTCTCATTTGAAATATTTGTATTTTTTAAATAACTCTCTATATAAGATTAGGAGTCCATGTGATCTCATTCATTTTCAATATGCTTTATACTACTCCAATATGAATGGAACAACTATTTTGAGACAATTTCAAAATCCATACTCATATATATATATGCGGGTGAAATCAAAAAATATATAATTTTTAGACTCAACTCAGTTACTCTATTGTCCCACATCCTAATGCTTTCCCTTTTCTTCCTCATTGTCATTGTTGTTGTCGTTGTCATCGTCGTGGTTATCATCAGGTAACGATCAAAAGATAGGAAAATAGTCGGTTATGACCCCACAAACACATAATCCAAGTAGAAACATGGTGTGGGTTGAATTGGACCTTCAAGAGATTATCCATGTCTGTTGATACCAACTTCAAAAGACAATCTTACCTACCAATTATAGAAGGGACAGAAATTGAGAAAAGAGTTCATGGAGATGAGAAAGCATTCCTCAATGTTATTTTTCATTTTCTAATGGATAAAAATAAAGAGTAAAAAAATAAACTATTTTCTCTTTTTTCTTATGAATGTTCACCAGATGAAAAATTAAATAATTTCCTCTTCGTCCATGAAATGGAAGGGAAGGAAGGTGCACGAAAGGAGAAAAGATGGAGGTTTTCCTCACTCAGTCAAGATGATATTTATTTTACTTTTAATGAAAATAAATTTTTTTAATACAAATAATAGAAATGTTAGGTCTCCTGGAGCCAACACAACATTAGATTTTACCCTGCTTGTCAAACAATGTAGATCAAATCCGAACATAATTTCTCTATGTAATTGATTTTCTTAGAAAAACAAGCAAAAAACTTCTTAGAGAGAGGGTTGAGATAACAAGTAATCCAAGGTCAGATCTTCTAGCTCTGAGACTATGAAGAATATCGGAAAATGTCTTACTATACATGTTACAATATCCAATGAAGAAAAATAACCAATCCATAATCTATGATTAGAGATCTTGACAACTAAAGTAATTTACAGAAATAGAAAGTTGTTGTGGAGAATCTTAGACGTGAGAAAATATTCCTTTAATACATTCATAGGTCTCGAAGGATCTCTTTATAACATAAAATTAAAAATCATGTAATTGGTGCAACAACTATAGCGAAGGCCGACTTAGTCTAACTCATCATATAATTTTTTAATGTATATGTTGCGACCTACCTCTACTAAATCTATCACGTGAGATCAATTCTTGAAGAAATTTAAGACTTCTATCTCTTCTGAATATGAATATTAGGTAAAATGCTCGATGTATAAAGTCCCTTACAAGCCACGACATGGGGTGATTACGAAGTATTTGATAAAGTAATTTATCTTCTTATAAACATTTATATTAAAAAATTTAATTTAAAATTTTCAAATACACAATTTTATCATAACAGCCTCTTGGCTTTGCATGATGGTTGAGTGCACTTTATTCTTTCTGCTACTTTGAGAGTAAGGACAAATTATTAATTGATGAGAAGTCTAATGCATAATGATCAAAACGACAAGAATAATTAATACGGTGGAGGAGCACTACCAAAGTAATATGATTTTGAGGATAATTTTTCATTACCAAGAGGCTAAGTGTATGATAATCAAAATGACAACAATAATAATAATAATTATATGAAAGATAAAAGATTTAGGATTCGAGTTTTCATCACTTAACTTTGACGTGTTCTAAAGATAGTGCATTCATCCATAGAAGTTTTACACTGGGTTTTATATGATTTCTCATATGTAAATTCAAAAAAAAAAAGTTTGAGATTTATTTTTTAATATTAATTATAATATCTGATATCACTTTTCATTTAAATTATTCTTATCTTTATTGTTAATTTTAAAAAAAATATTTTTTTAAAATTTAATAACTTTTTTCATTAACAGACGTCATTAAAAATACTTTTTAAATACGTTTGACTCCACCACCCAACTCCATGTATGTTAGTCCCACAGAGACACCTCAAGACTATTAAACATACACAATTACTAAGTTAAACCTATTTCTAATTATAATATTGCCATTCAGACTGCCTTTTCCTGCAGTCACTAATGAATACTAAATCAGTTTGCTTGACGTGTGATTATAACATTCTTTCCGACAAAAAAAAGGAAATTGATTTAAAAATGGTAAATATTTTATTTTTATTTTATTGTCAAATTGGTAATATTTTTATTGTATCTTTTATTTTTAAATTTATTATACTAAAATAAATGACAAAATAAAAACATATCCCCAATCAATTTCCAAAAGCCAATAAGAAAACAATGTATTTTTTTAATAACTTGATATAAGACATAATAAGGGGCTTATAAATTAGAGGCTGATATGTATTATCTCTCCTCCAAATTTTATTTTTTATTTTTTCACAAAATTCCAAAAAAAATAACAGAAAATCAAGAAAATTGTGGCTTTCATTTCTATGTAATTGTATCATTATTTCGTGGTCATTTAGATATTCAAATGTGATTTTGAAACAACAAAATTGAAAATTTTAAAATATTATGAAAAAATCCCAAAATTTTCAAAAACATGGAAAATAAGATCTACTAATTTTCTCCTAAAGAATGACCACTTTGAATTATTTTTATCATTTTTTTCAAATTTCAACTCTTAAATAATTTCAAATTTAATAATAAGATTTGAAAAAAATTTCTGCTTCAATCTCTATTATAGTAGTAGGGGTCGTATCCTACTCTAAATAGAGTGGAAAACCATACTGTACACATACTAGGTCGTTCTTACTATAATAGTAATTACTATTTATAGTAAGTCTAAATTTAGTAAATTGCATATAATACATATAAATATTGAGACTACTAGGTTTATCAAAAGTCTCTTTTAGAGCATCCTCAGACTATCTATGGATCATGAGATAATCGCAATCAAAGTTCTGAAAAATCGAAAGTCGAACTTAACTACAATTTTGGAAGGTAAACAAAATTTCAATCAAACTCGATAAAATTTCAATTTTCAAATTAAGCAAGTAAGTTTTTTCGTAATTGATTCTATCAAATCATAAAAATTTATGGGCTTCTCCAAAGGAAGAGATCATTTAATAGCATGCTCGATCAAATGGGTGATTTTCTCACCTGCTATGGATCCCATATTATCTCTCATGAAATGAAAATCCATAACTTTAATTGATAAATGAAATATCATTTAGTTGATCCATGTCTATTTGATCAGCCTTAATTAAACATGTCTTTCTTTTAAATGAATTGGTATGGTCTCTGTAGAGTTCTTCTAAATGAAATTGAATAGAGTGAATAAGAGCATGTGATCTATACCATCTCAAATATCAAAAGCAAATTTAGGTTTATTTGACTCTGAAGACGCTTGCCTCATGAGTTTCTATCCTTTGATTATTCAAGAAATCTTTATGGATTTTTAACCTTTCATAGATTTGACCATTAAATAATAAGAGGATTACCTGCGCATAGGGTGCAGGGGTTAATTTGCACTCTTAACGTGAATGCCATTAGATCCGCAAAAATGAAATCCACGGTCACTGTTTAAAACTGTGGATGGGAGTTGAAGACAAAATAACCATTTAGATTAAGGCTGAAATTTGGATGACTTAGGGTTGGATTTTAATAAATTCAATTCAATCTATATAAAAAATTATTGAGTGTGACTTGATCCGATCTAAGTTGCTGAATCGAATTGCTCAACGTGGCCTGACCAAAGTAACTGATTTGATAGTCTGACCTATTTTTAGTCTAAATTTAGAAAAAAAATCACCTTAATTGAACCCCATCTAATTAATTCATCATTTTATTAGACTTTGATCATCAGAACTTTCATATTGGACCCATCTACGGAATAACCCAATTGCCATCTCCAATGACCCGAAAACCCTACTTGTTCAGGCCTAACCCATACTCAAGACCCAAAATCAACCATCTCTCCTAAGTTTTCTCTCCAAAATGTTCAAGAAACCCCAAAATCCTTCCAACGTGAAAAGGTCCAAAACCTCTCTCCACAAATTCCTTTTCTCTACGTCTCATTCCAACGAGTTTTGCATGGATTTGAGAAAGAAAAAACGTGTGGAGCAGGGGTGCAAAAAAAGCCCGGCCGATATGATTCTTCTCTTCTTCTTTTTTTTTTTGTTTTTTTTTTTTAAATATAGGTATTATTTTATTATTTTTTTGAATTAAAAAATATAAAAAACCCGAAAAAGAAATTATTTAAAAAAAATTAAAAATGTAAATATCGGCCGATATTTTGACCCGGGCCCATCACCGTTTTTTATTTTTTTTTTTATAAAAAGATACCGATATTAATCATATCGGACCGATATATATATCGGCCGATATGAAGGTTGTACGGCCGATACAATATGTATCTGCCGATATTATACGGTTCTTAAAACCCGTATGAAATGTATCAGCCCATATCTCCACCCCTGGTGTGGAGTGTAATGAGAAGGTCAATGAAGGCTTATCTCATCCATTTGGTATTTTTAGACATTTTTTTAGAGTATTTTTAGAATAAGCTTGTGGGACCAATCATGTGGCATCCCAATGGCATTTTTCTTATTTCTTATTGGTCCACATGTAACCTAGTTGGCTTCCACATGAGCATGTCAAATTGGGAATGATTTTTACAAGATTTTAGTTCTAATTTTAATAGGATTATATTAGAAAGGGTAGAAAGGTCATTTGGCCTTAATTTTATTATTTAAAACTCTTTTAGAATTCAAATTTCAGCCATTGGGATAAAATAATTTTTTGGAAAAAATATCTCTTCTCCCAAATTTGAGGGCTTCGGTCGTTATTCGGGTCTTCGAATCCACTTTCGATCTTCGAATCAATCCCAAGCTAGTACCATGAATTAATTAATTATTTGTTTTAGGTTTCAGCTTCGATTTCTGCATGAAATTTCATATTTCTCTTATTCCAATTAGTTGATTTAAATCGGATTAAGAGAATTGAATTAAATCCTAACTCAACCAACTCTTAAATAGATTGATTATGTATTCTAACTTGACTTGGGTTCAAAGCATAATTCTATGTAAAAGTGTGAAATCCTTTCCACTAATAAGATGTAATACCGTATGAAGATGTTGTTGTCCTATAATGATTGTTTTTTTTTTTTAATATGGGTATTCCCATCCCACATCGAAGATTAGATTAATATCACATATACACGAAATCATCTACAAATCTTGTGTATCAAGTAAGTTCAAAGGGAATCGAACTCAAGACCTCTTATCTATACCATGATGGCCACCGCTTCATCATTACCTCAAAAGACTAGTGAAATTTTGTACTTTATTTCTCACGAATTGCATATTTGTCGTTGAAATTTGTCAAAGTAGTATGAACATCTCCAATTTATCCTCCCATTTGTTTTCATAAATCAATGAGAAGTAGTACCCAAGAGACTTCATCTTCAAGCTCGGATTAAAAGCCTGGATTATAATCGGGCGTAAAAAAGTTTCCAAGCTTGGCCTTATTTAAAAATTAGACTGAAAATCTATACCAAACTCATCTTTTTTTCAGATTAGACTCTTTGGGCTTTTGGATTTTTTAGGCAAACTCACGTCCTTATCCTCAATAGCCTTAATATATTATTGTATAAGATGGATGAAGGAAGGATCCTTTGAGGAATGATAGCAGTACAGGTTATGGTTAACTAAACGTGATTGATTGAACTTGATGGTTAACTAAACGTGATTGATTGAACTTGAAATATAATGGGTTGTCTGGGCCTCCCCCTCTTTTAGATTATGGAAGTTTAACGTTGATGGGGCATTTAGAGGTAAACTGGGACCGGCGGAGATTGAAGGTGTGCTTAGGAATCATCTGGGTTATACTCATATCGCTTTTTCAGAGTCTATAGGGATCAAGGAATCTAATGAGCCGGAACTTCTTACTATTCGGAGAGCTCTATCCTTAGGGGCGGTTTTAAGGAGGGAGAAATTAATTATTGAAAGTGACTCTTCCAATGCAATCAAATGGGCCAAGGGTGTGAAGCGACCCCCTTGGAGATTAATTACGAGATTAAGGAGTTATTGGTTGGGTTGGATGTATCTTTTTCTCAAATTAGTAGGTCAGCAAATAGGGTAGCAGATTTCCTGGCAAAAAACGGTGTTGACGGGGCTATTCAGGGCACGTTTCTTGCCCCGGGTAGCTAGCGGCTTCTTCATCTAGGGGTTTTTTTGGGTAGCAGTTGTTGCTACTTCTTGCCTTGCTTATATTTTTCTCTTTTTTCTTTTTCCTTTAGCTTTTATGCTCTTTTGGGTGGGGGGCCTAATCCTCTTAGGCCACTCCCCTTTCTTTTCTCTTCAGTATATTGTTTTCTTTCCTTAATGATAATCTATTCTCAACTGTTTAAAAAAAAAACTTGAAATATAATGGGTTAACCCAACCGATTTAAAATATGAGAATAGTACGGAGAAAAGAAAATCTTGACCTGTTTTTAATTTGTAATAGACTGAGGTCATGCTTTTGTACAATCTGATTCGCTTGAATCACCTAAATTATATCTACAAACACATAATCCTCAATTTTTAGATATTTATTTGAATATTTTTTTACTTAAATCTTTACAGTGATTATGTTTAATGGTGGAGATTTATTTTTATAGATGTCTTTTATTTGAAACATATCAATAAAATGTATAATTATCTATTAAATTAAATGGATTAACCTGTGACATGATTTTACCCGACCTGAATTAGTTGGTCTGAATTAAAAATGGATTGAAGTTTTAATAATGGGTTGGGTTCTAAACAAGTTAGAAAAGTGAAATATGGGTTAGGTCAAAAAGAAGTAATTGGAATTTAACATGGGTGGGCTAAGATTAGGCTCTTAAATCGACCCTAAGAAGGAAATGGGTTAACAATGCATAAATGAAATTGAGAAATGAGAAAGTTACTAATAGAACAAAAGCAATGATTTATGTAAAATCAAAGCAGTAGTAATGATGTCTTCAATCAAACAAAAACTATTAAAACTGAGACTCCAATCAACTGGAGGGGTTTACTAGTGTAGTGGCTAAGAAACTCAAAATTCACTAAACCATGCTCACTATGAGAAGATCGAGTTCTAATTTCCAATAGTTTTCTTCCTGATCTAAGATGAAGAACACAAACAAGCAGACAATAAATGTAAATGAAATCGGTTAAGATATGATTAGATTTGATTTTCAATATTAAAGATATGATTAGATTTGATTTCCACATTATCTACATTATCTTATTATATTTGAATTTGATGATGTATTTGATTTCTCCTATAAATAAATGGTCTCTCTTTAAACAGAGATACCAGACTATTTTATTATTTCACATGGTATCAGAGCCAGGTTGATCCTAGGGTCTTGACTCAGATTCAACAATTTCTCCTCTCTCTGCCGGTAACATTTTTTTGACAGAGGGAGGAGCCATAACTCACAACCCACCGATGTCCTTCCGCTTCTCTTCTTAATTTTCATTTTTTTTCATGGACGCTCGCCGCCTACAGCCACTCTGTAGCCCGATGTCACCTCCAACAAATCTTTGCAGCCAGTCAATACGCTACCACCTCATCCAATTCTCGCAGCCAGTCAGTGCGCTGCTAATTCATCTATGCAACCAGTTAGTACGTTGTCAATTCATCTATGCAGTCAATCAATGCGCTGCCAGTTCATCGTTGCAGTCAGTCTTGTACACTCATCTTTTCTCTGGCCAGTCAATGTGCCATTTTTCAATGTTTTCGAAGCTTCACGTTATTTCCCACGCTTCAGCTTGCGGGGGGTGTTAAGATAGGATTAGATTGATTTTTAATGTTAAAGATATGATTAGATTTGATTTCCACCTTATCTACATTATCTTACTATATTTGAATTTAATGATATATTTGATTTCTTCTATAAATAAATTCTCTCTCTTTAGAGAGAGACATCAAACCATTTTATTATTTCACAAAATCTATAAGGCATGAACTAATGTATGCATAAGAAAAAAAAATATTCAAATACAAAAGAAGGCCTAGATTTGATTTCATTCACCAAACAAATCAAGTGCTACACTTGGAATTGTCATATTACAAGGAATGAAAAAAAAAATCCCTTAATCCAAATACACCACCGAGTATAAAAACAGACACTAGAAGTATAGATTCTTAAATCACTGAAGGGCCTCTATGGGATGAAATGAAACTACCCATTTTCTCATAACCATGAGGCATTTTATAGAGAAGCAAAAACAAACTAGGCCTTTGATCTGAATCCTTTCATTAGAGGAAAAGCAATCTCTTCTGCTAGGTGTCTATTTACTACTAGATGCAGGATCGGCCCTAGCTTTAGGCCAACTAAGTCGTCGTTTAGGGCCTCTTAATGTGACCAATGGACTATAGGGTTTCCATTTGCCATGCTCTCAGGGTCCAAGGCCTCTACTAATGTATTGCGCTTAGGACCCCTGAATTTTCAGGACTGGTACTAATTGGATGAGAGCAAAAATATACTAAAAATTGTTAAAGATAAATAGAATGACTTATAAGATCATCCAATGCTTTTATAGCAACTTGTCTAGGGTTCTAAGTTGAGGGTCCTTAAGTTGACCTAGAAAAATAGTACTAGGAAAAATAAAGTATAGCTTTAAGGAGAATTAGAAAATATCCACAATCAAATTTACCTAAAAGATGGTTTTTGAGGTATAAATTGAGGGGGGCAAATTTAAGGAAAACCTTCAAAAAGTTCACCTAAATTAGAAGAAAATTGACTCAATAAAATTGGGCAAATCCAACTTCATACAACAAAGCTTAGGGTAAATATTTGCTCATAAAAAGATCCAGAAAGGCCCAATCTCACCTTGGGTATGCAATTTTTCACAATGATAATCATAGACACAATGTAAACATGCAATCTTAGAAAATTCACGAAAACACTAAAAATAAAATAACTCACTAAAGTAAAGATAAAATTCAAATCTAAGATGCCTATGGACACCCTACCGATATATCGGCCTATATTATATTATGGCACAATATTTCTCTCTCATCTGAATTTTTTTATTTTTTTAAAAATCAGAAAATGAAGAAAATTATGGGCTTTATGAATATGTGACATTTTCATTTTCAAATATTGTTTTTAAGTTATAAATTCAAGAATTTCAAATATTTTTTAAAAAATTATGAAAAATTGCAAAAAAATTAAGTGATCATTAAATGAACCTTGATTATTTGACTATTAAATGTTTATATTTTTTTCTCATGTTAGTAAAGAAAAATAAGAAAACGATTTTGAATTTTAGGTGTTGTCTAATTAATGAAAATATGGAAATACAACAGGGTTTCCTTTATTATAATAAGCCTCGGTTATTTTTGCTTTCGATCTTAGCCGATGATAATACAAAAATGGAAGGTTATCCACTTGCCCAAAACCGACCATTACGAGAGGTGTTGTCTACCAACAGTAACTTTTGCGCATTTGCCTTGAGTATTCAAAAGAGACGATTTCTCAATCTATTTTTACGAACAATGTTTCAAAATTCATTTACTTTGAATTTTATGAATTTCAGAACTTGATTTTAAGTGAAAATGATATAGTTTTAAACTTCAAAAATCGTACACAAAGAATTAAGAAGGAAGGTCATTTTTCTTTAATTATTTGGGTATGATTTTTTAAGTCCAAAACTATACCGTTTTCACTTAAAATTAGTTCTCTAGTTCATAAAATTCAGAGTACATGAATTTTGATATCTTATTTATAAAAACCAGTCGAGAAAATACCTCTTTTGAAAATCCCTCTCCATAACCCATTCATTCGGATGATTCTATTTTACATGGAATCTTTCCTTCGGGCGTTCTGATCGTCCAAACGAACACATAATGAACTATATTTTCTATTTTACATGGAATCTTTCCTTCGGGCGTTCTGATCGTCCAAACGAATACATAATGAACTATCAAAATATAGAAGGGCAAAATGATAATTTCACACCTAAAAACGAAAAGTAGTTTCTCCTGACAGAAAAATGTGGTGTGTATATTTTTAGATGAAATGCAAGTATTAGGACTCTATTTTTAATTATTATTTTTATTCTTCCATGAATTTTGCATTTGATAAAATTCATGGACATTTATATAATGTTTTTAAGATGCATTGTTATTTTCTATTCATTGAATATTCTAACAATTATATTTATGTTTAAGTTATAAAATTTAATTATTTTTATTATTTTGACTCACTAACTATTATCAATTGTGATGATAATATATAAAAAATTATTTATATCTATTAAATAATTTATTGAAAGAATACTTCTCTCTTCAACTCTTATACCTTTTTCATTTTAATTATTAAACAAAGAAGAGAAAATTTTCAAAGGAGAATCTAGATATTTACTACACTTATAAAAATCTCCTTCAAAATTTTCTCATCGACAAATATAGTTAACGTATTTTTATCTTTTTTATAAATATTATTTAAATAAAAAAATACTTTTAATATTTTGAAAAATAAGATATCCCAACAGATGTCGAAATTGATTGTCCAAATAATGGTGAGATAGAAGCATGCATTTATGCCATGTGTACGGTGGATGCGATGCATTCCTTCGGTGGACATGCACCCTTTTATGCAGCAGATGAGAAAGGCCAAGCCAGAAAACCCATAAAATAGGAGAAGAACCCACCTAGAAAATCTCCTATCCCTCTGCAAATCTTTCAAAAACCCTAAGATCTCTCTCTCTGATATTTCATTTCTCGTCATTTTCTTGTATCGCCTTTACTCGAATCTGTGCTTCCATCTCTGGTAACGGAGTTTGATCTTTTCTTTACACGAATCGGAGCTTCAATTCGGGTTTTAAGGCTTTTCTGAAGTATTCTCAATTTTTTTTTCACTGTTTTGATGCATTTGGAGCTTTTCTTCGCATTCTAGGCATTTATTTGCTCGATTTTGAACTCAGAGCTCGAACCTCTTTTTTCTTAGCTTGCATGTTCTTTTTTTTCTTGCTCTTGTGTCGATTTTGTGCTGTATTTTCGAATTCTGTGGCGGTGATTGAGATTTTACACGAAATGTCTGCTTTGTGCTACACGGTTTTAGCGCTTTCATTTTCTTCATTTTCAAAACCCACCCTCTAATCGTATTTTTATTAGCTTTTTACCCTTTTTTCTGTTTTCTTACTGCTGGATCGATTTCGGGCTGGGTTTTTTAGCTCTCTACCTATGGTTGAGTTTTCCATGAATCTTCACATCATGCAGGTTAGTAGGTTGACCTTTATTTGATTGATTTCGAGAAACCGAGCTATAATCGCATGTTACGTAGGTTTTATACTCTCTTTTTCTTATTCATGATCAAACTTGAACTGGACTTTCTAGCTTTCTGGCAGTGGCTTAGATCTTCCTCGAAGCCTCTGCGTCAACTAGAATTTTAGGGCTTTTGTTCACTCAATCGTTGACGCTCTCAGCTTAGGTTGCATTTTGTTGAACATTCTGCTACCTCTGCTTTTCTGGAATTTAGAAGCGCTTACCATTTTCTAGTAATTCATGCCTACTTCAAGTATGGCTTCTTTTTCTCAGCAGTTGTTTTGTATTGAAATTCCAGTAAACATACCATGGCCTTGGGTTAAGCTAATTTGTGATGTTGATTTTCATTGAAAAGCTCTACGGAGACTTTCCCTTCTAGAGAGGCTGCTCTTTAAATATTAAAGTTTTCACAGTTTTTCTGATGAAATACATAACAAATAATTAAGACATTGGATGCTTAAAATTTAAGCCTCGTCTAATTATTTTAGTCTTTAAGATTTTGAGGATTTTATTGCTACAAGTCATTTCATTTTCATGACCCATATCACAATATTGTGATGATCAGATTGAGGAATGTCCAATGAATTATATCATGCTTGAAATCCTCTATCCATCCCACCCAACCATGTGGGTGCATTCCATGATAAATGTGCGGTGTTCCTATTGAAAATGTATACCCAACTCTCTTTAAAGCTGCTCATTTTCATTGTTATGCTTGTATTGTAGATTTTACCAATAATTATGCATCCCCATCTATGGAGGGGGGAAAACTTTAGCTGAATATATGTTGTCTGTGATTAAAAAAGTTGTAGTTGAATATTTGCTGCTTGTGATTGATATGTAGATATTGGCTTGGAGGGGAAAATGGTGGTAGTGATTAGTAGCTCAAGGGCGGTTACTTTTTGTGTGAAAGAATGAATGCTTGAAGCCACCACAATGGAAGGTTGTCTCAATTACACTCCTTCGTCTGCAGATGAGCCCCCCATTATCGATGTCAAGCCTTTACGATGTTTGGCTCCCTTATTTCCAGCACCCTTTGGGTTCACAACGTGTTATTCTCCAAATGCACCTCCTTCTTATGTTTCTGTCACTCCTTTTGGGCCATTTCCTCCTGGATTTGTACCTCTCATCCCCCCATCTTCTCTTCCTACTGAATCTCACAGGCCATCTGAACATACTCCTCAACCTGGGAAGGGAAACACCCAATCCCAAGAAGTGCCAGATTTTGAGAACCTCATTCATGTTCCATCACCTTCGACCCATACACCACAACCATTTTCAGAGGTTGCTAATGGTGGCATTGGGCCTTCAAAGAAGATCAAAACCCATGATGTTGGTGAGACACATTATGGGAATCAAGTGGTTCATGTGAGTAGTAGCATGATGTGTAGCAGTGAGACAGAAGATAGCTACGGAAAGACGGAGAAGCGAAAGGGGCGTAAGAGAGTGAGAAATATTGTTGACACAGCTCTTTCCTTGCCCGTTGATGGAGATAGGGAGTCGGTTGAGAGGATTCTCATGACATTTGATGCACTTAGGCGGAGGCTCTTGCAGCTTGATGATGTGAGCGAACGGACTCCTGGCATCAGCAAGCGCTCAGACTTAAAAGCTGGGGCAATCATGATGAGTAAAGGGATTCGAGTTAATGAAAAGAGAAGGATAGGAGCAGTTCCTGGAGTTGAGATTGGGGACCTTTTCTTTTTTAGATTTGAGATGTGTTTGGTGGGCTTGCACTCTCCAAGTATGGCTGGTATTGACTACATGAATGTGAAAGAGGGGATGCTGTGGCTCTAAGCATTGTTTCTTCTGGGATGTATGAGGATGATGATAATGATACTGATGTTTTAATCTACAGTGGCCAGGGTGGCAGCAGCAAAGTTGGGAAGCAAATTGATGATCAAAAGCTGGAAAGGGGTAATCTTGCTTTAGAGAAGAGCTCACATCGGAAGAATGAGATTAGAGTCATCCGAGGTATGAAAGATTTGACAAATCCACCTAATAAGATTTACGTTTATGATGGTATCTATAAAATACACGAGTCATGGATTCAGAAGGGAAAGTCAGGCTTTAGTGTTTTCAAGTATAAGCTGCTAAGGGTTCCAGGGCAACCTGATGGAAGTGCAGTTTGGAAATTGACGCAACAATGGAAGGGCAATCCCTCATCTAGAAGCCATCTTATCCTGCCAGACATATCCTCTGGGAGTGAAAATTTACCCATTTGCCTTGTGAATGATGCCGATAAGGAGAAGGGACCATCTCATTTCTTATATGTCACCAGTGTCAAGTATTTGAAACCAATCAGTTCAATGAAACCTTTAGTGGGATGTACATGCCACAGTGTTTGTATGCCAGGTGATGGCAGTTGCTGTTGTGCTCAAAGAAATGGAGGATATCTGCCATATAGTTCAAATGGGCTGCTTATACGTCCCAAAACTCTGATATATGAGTGTGGCACATCATGTCAGTGCTCTCTCAATTGCCGAAATCGAGTGTCTCAAATGGGTATAAGATTCCACTTTGAGATTTTTAAGACAAGGAACCGAGGCTGGGGTCTGCGCACGTGGGATCCTATTCGAGCAGGTTCTTTTATTTGTGAATATACAGGTGAAGTTGTTGATAAGGTCGGGATGGAAGATGGGGAT
The DNA here is from genome assembly GCA_022113865.1 of Chimonanthus praecox. NCBI lineage: Eukaryota > Viridiplantae > Streptophyta > Magnoliopsida > Laurales > Calycanthaceae > Chimonanthus > Chimonanthus praecox. The sequence continues at coordinate 311,771 of JAINRJ010000126.1, forward strand.
GAAGAAGATGATTATGTTTTTGAGGCTCTTTGCCCTGGTGAGGCCTGTTTTGACTGGAACAATGTACATGAATTGGTGGGAGAAGAAGAGCCACCTGTGGACTTGAATGGAAGTTCTAAACCATTGTCCATCATTATAAGTGCAAAGAATACAGGGAATATCTCTCGCTTTATGAACCATAGTTGCTCCCCCTAATGTCTTTTGGCAGCCAATTTTATATGATCATGGTGATGAGTGTTATCCTCACATTATATTTTATGCCATGAAACATATTCCACCAATGACAGAGTTAACATTTGATTATGGCCTACGTGGGGATCAAAATGAAAGGCTGTCCCGTTTCAATAGACGTCCCAGGAAGCAGAAGTGTCTGTGTGGATCAGAAAAGTGCAAAGGATTCTTTGGTTAGGCCTTCAGCATCAGCTACAAATGGCCAAAAACTGGTTACCTCAGCAGCCCTTGAACAAGGTCAGAAATCTCCAATAATTAGATCATACATCTATAGATAGATGCTTGCCGTTTTTTGGTCTTATCTGTATTTTCTTCTATGCTTGAAATTGTCAAAAAGAACAAGAACTAGAATCCTGCATCTCATGCTATCATGGTTTTAATACATGATTTTGTAGCTTTCACCAACCGGGGATGAAATTACTATGTGACAGTGGATATTATTTTTCAATTCATTGCATAGGTCTTATTCATTCCATTCTATTGAAAATTTTGAAATTTGAAAATACACAACAAAATTCTTTCATCTGAAATTTTGTCAGCTTTTAAATATTTATATGTTCAAGTAGAAGTGAACAAATGGTAATAATAAATGTGAAATCAGATTTTCCTTCCAACATTGTACTCCTAATGTTTCAACAAATGTTTAAACCTTAAGAGTTAGTGTGCAGTTCACTCTGTCATTAACTACAAAGTTGTTATTCGTTGCCTCATTACCTACTAGAAGGAACAAGGGGGAGTTATGTCCTTGATCTTGATTCTTGAGGAGGAATATCAGGTCCCCATGAAGTAGGATCAGTTCCAGGTTGGTTGGTCATTTCATGTACGATACACATATTACAATACTATACAAAAATGTTTTTAATTTATTTTTTTATAATAAATGGATTTTGATGAGATTTTATGTACTATTGGTGAAATAACTTATTGCGTAATGTGGTTAGAACAGAGGATAAAAATCGTTTGTCTATAGTATGTGTTTGAACTCTCAATTGAAAGTCTCCCCTCTGAGACCCTTTTTCTGTCTCATTACAACTCAGAAACAAGTCCAATCAGGGGTCGAAATATTGGCCGATACGATATGTATCGATTTTTCAGGGCCGAACGATATCGGCTGATACGATATGTATCGGCCAGTAAAAAAGGTCATCGGCCGATATGACCGATATTCGGTTCAAAATATCGGTCACTATATCGGCCGATATGCATAAAGTCGGTATTTAAAATTTATTTAATTTTTTTTTAAAAAAAAAAACAAAAACCGATACGGTATTTTACAGTTCTGATATTTCGACCCCTGAGTCCAATATTCAGTGGCTTCATCTTCCACCTGAAGTCAAAATCTCCGAATCAATGTTCTGGCATAAGGATGTTTGGAGTTCCACCTTTAATTCTCTGATATCCACAGTAAGCCTTGATGCCCCCACTTATCTCTCTCTCTCTCTCTCCCACCCTCCCCAAAAAAAAGGAGAGAAAAACCCCTTTTTCTTTTTTCATTTTCTTTTTTGCCTTCTCTTCTATCCTTTTTTTGGCTGTAAGGTCAGCAGGGCCAATACCTTATTTTCAGAGAATGCTCAATTCATATATCTTTCAAATAAATAAATAAACCCTCAATTCATGTTCCACACGAAGGCCTACACATGGAGTATAACAATAGAAACTTGACTATTTCAACCATTCATGATGTGTTACATACATATACTCTACTTGCAACGTACATGCATTTGTATGCCAAATATGTCAACCAAAGTTTTCTAAGAAAACCATATTGTACTCCTCAGCATCTTACACCGAACTTTTAGCATTTATTTTTTGTTGATTGAATTTTTTACCAAACATTTTCTAATCAAGCCGAATTCTATCAGAACATACTGCTGTATTTTGCATGCAATGAGAACGGATTTGGTGCTTCCCTGGCCCACCCACCTCAGTACAGCCAGAGCATCTTTTTCTAATATGATGACACTTATCATTTGTGGGTCCCATGAATCATATCATTTGAAACACATTGATTAAATCTACTTAAATATAACAAATATTTTTTATTTATCTGATATGGACTACAAAAATGGATGGTTGATTCTGGAAACCGTATTTTTAACTTAAAAAAGACTTTGAATTCTAATGTTCAAAATCAGTCATCCGTTGTCCTTAATCCTTATATTAGATGAATAAAACATATGCTATAAAAGATAATTTTTATATTTAAGTAGATTTAATAGATATGATCCAAATGATATGGTTTATGAGACCCACCAACATACTATGTGTCAACTCATTAGAAAAAGATGTCCATGCCCTGGCCATACTGAGGCCAGGTGCGGCTAGGGCAGCACTGAATCCATACTTTAAAATTTAGGTTAGTCTTGAGCAATCTTCTTGCCATCCTATTTGACATCTTCTGTCAGAGATTCTTGTTGTGCACATGTGTTACAAATCCATCCAATCACCATAGAGAAAAAGGCAAATTCCATTTTTATCTTGATCCAGAATAAGATGTTGGAGGGCAATTTAAAGTTAAGATGGCCAATAACAAGGACATAAAATGCCATGTGGCTTGTTCTGGCTGTTGTGACTTCCACACCACCTGAATTTGTTCTCTAAGTTCATGATCGGCATCTGCCTAGCTTCATACCAGCTTTGGAATTCCATCAACAATTCGATTTCTATGGGTATTGAGTCAACACTGAACTGTTTTGCTTGCTCAAAGACAATAATAATTGCAGCATTTCCATTTCTTTGTTTTTTCAGCTTCTTTCCTCATTCTTTGCAGATGCAGAAATTGGGAGCAAAAAGATCACGTTTGAATATCTGTCATCAGCTTGCTCCAGTATCCAGATAGGTGAAAAACAAATAAAACAAATATGTAAATATTTCCACTCTGTATTTCTTCAAATACTTGGTAACTAATCTATGGCTGTCTAGACTGCAAAGAGAATCCAGGTTCTCATAACTGCAAATTAAATGTCTTCTGACTGGTTCTGTGATCCTCTCCATCTAAACTAGCCTTTGTTCTCCATTTTATGGTCTTCTAATGGTTCTTTGCACCATAGAAAACATATGCTGAGGGTGGTTTTACAAATAAGGTACGCAAATGGGCTTTTCTCATTGATAATATATAAGGTACCTGACCAGTACTAGTATGTTAAAACTAAAAAAGTTCCAATAGAGTTCTAAATCTATTGGAAGCAGAAAATAGGCTGCCTATACCCAGGTTAGGCCCCACTAACCATACAACAGAGTAAAAGACCACCATGCTTCTGAGGCGTCTGTTCCGGCGGCTCACTCTATGATGGCTTTCACCTATACTCTCGAGCCCTCAGAGAGATTCATGCAAATTAGATGTCACCCAGCACTTGGCGATCTGTTATCATTATTCTGGTTGATATTTATGTAGATCTAGATAAGGTCTATAAATGTGCCATTGTTTGAGGCCCAGAAACTGTTTGCATAACCATCCTAAATTTATGATTCTGTAACCTGCCTTTCATGCCTTGTTAATAATTTCCCAGCTAACTGATGGATCCAAATGATCAGCCAGTCGTGGATCGGCATTCTGGCCCAAAAACAATGATAAAATAAACTGTTTGGGGCCCAAAATGCAAGTTACCAAGATCTGTTTCCATTCATCTGAGTTTCTTACAAATGTTAAATACCGAACATTGCATTCCCATCATTGATTTGAGTAAAATCTAGGTGTATATATAGAATTTCCATTATTCAACTATATTGATTGATGTTGGTGGAGACGTTTGTAGATAAGAGGTATCACCATATTCAGGATTTCAAGAGAGATGTACTGGTGTTTCTTTTTTCATTGGTTCTGATCATTGAAATAACTTTTTGAGTTTGCCCTCTGGGCGTAAAAGTGTGTCGGCAGTTGACATATCAGTAGATGTGTGTTGCAACTCACTTTTCTAGAAACATTCGGAAATACAGAACAAAGTGAGTCGACCTGTCAGTCGACATCTATAACGACTTACTTTTTCAGAGAATACTGTAATTTGACTATTCAGTCGACATCTTGTTACGACTTATTTTCTCTATTTGTGCCATTTGAGTCTCTCTCAATCCAAGAGTATATAGAATGAGTCTTTGGGGATATTTGGTAACTTTATAATAAGTTCCTAAACACCCAAGACTAAATCCAATTAACATGAGATTTGATCTACATGTCTTCCATCCTCAAAAGTTTCAAGTCTCGAGTCTCCATCTCCACAAGTCTTTTTTATCTTCAATGAATAACTTAGATGTACATAGGGAGTGAACACTTTATCATTAATCTCTAATTTGAAGGGCATGATATCCAACACATGTCTCCTTAATGCCTTGGAGTTTAATCTTGAACTTCTGCTAATAAAATTATGCTTATGAAGACATTAGTATCATATATATAGACTCAACAATCCATTTTTTTTGTTTTTAAAAATAAAATTTTATATTTAAGTAAGATCTAATGAAAATAATCTAACATGATTTATAAGATCCATAAGAAGACATGTCATTATATTAAAAAATACCCAATATAGAGCCACGACACTATAACATCTTTTATTATAAAGAATAGATAAGATTTTAGTATATAAGATCTTTTCTCATGAAAAGTAAATGAACAATTGTAATGGTAGAGGAAACTTGATTACAATAGCATCAATTTATCTATATTTATTATTCATTAGCTAAAATTTAAAATTTTAAAATATTATTTTTTTATTAAGTAATAGATATGTAAAATCTGTCTCTGCAATTTCATTATTGCATCTGATCATCTCTTTTACATGTGTTCGAGTTTTTGGAGTACGCTCCACTTGCCTTTGGATAAAAGCATAGACATGATCATTTGAAGAGGTGGACCATTCATGGTGGTTCGATCATGTGGTCAAGATTGCGTCCTTGACTCGATGCTACATTAAGAGTGTAACTATCTTGACTTGGAAGTTATCACAATAAATTTAATTTAATTCATATAAAAAATGATTGACTTGGTGTTACATTGAGAGTGTAACTATCTTGACTTCAAAATTCATCACGCAACTCTAGTTGTTTTGATAAATTCAATTTAATTCATATAAAAAATTATTGAATTCAATTAGATCGGAATTATTGAATTCAATTACATCGGTTAGTTTGTTAATTCGATTTGAATTATTGATTCAATAATTTGATCCATTTTTAGTTTAAATTAAAAAAAAGCAATAACTTTTTTAAATTTCTTAAAACTCGAGTCAGATTGGTTCAAGTCAAATACATTTTTTTGTTTAAATCTGATCTAAATTTTATTTTTTTCTACTCTTGATCCGACTCAAAATATATAAATATATAATTTCTCAAAATAAATTAGAGATATAATTAAAACTCTTGTCATCTTGTAGTTGGCATGCACTGTACGAATAACTGATTTGTTGACTTTGAAAACTCAGCAAAAAAAAGCCTGACATCTCATATCTTTAAAATTACGACGGTTGAAACTGGTCACATAGGAACCTTTTTATTGTGTTTTTGTCTTTTCATTTGAATCTTTTCCCCTTTCACATCTCATAATAACAATTATAGGGCTCCCCATTTAGATACCGACGTTTTCTGCCAGCAGATCCCGATTTTCGATTTTTTACTGGAAATTACGATTCTGCCCCATTTCGCGTCAGTCGATCGATCTGAGGAGTATACGATCGATCGATCGATCCAACAATTCATTTTCGAATCGATTGATTGATCATAACATGAGATTCAATCAATCGCACGGTTCCATGGGATCATGCGATCGATTTTAACTGAGAGTTCGACTGTCAAACTGTCGACCTCTCTATCAAGATCGATCGCACGATTATATGGAATCGATCGATCGATTGTCTGTTTAGGGCAAGATCGATCGATCGATCACATAGAATCGTGCGATCCATCGCAAAACGCGAAACTCAGTATAAGTTCAATCGCGCCGCTCTTATCTTTCATTCTTCCTTTCCATCTCGCCCCTTTCGAAACCCTACTCCTTCAACCCCGATTTCGAAATCTTCTCCCTCAAAACCTCACCGATTTCGAAATCTTCTCCGTCAAAGTCCAAAATACACCCCTCTCATTCAAACCCCTCTCTCTCAAAATCTTTTCCAAACTATTTTTCCTCAAACCCCAAACCCCATTTCCAAAACGAACCACTCTACTATTTGAAGATAGTCTCTCAAATCTCCTATATTGATTCGAATGTATCTCTCAGAAGCTACTCTCTCAATCTCCGAATCGGAATCAAAGGTAACTCTTTCTCAAACCCAAGACTTTCAAAATTTCTCATTACACAGTAGTATGGATTATGAGGGAGTTTTATCCACATTTGTTGAAAATGATGAGATTGTTGAGAATGATATTATTGACAATGAGTTTGTTGAGAGGTGTTTTTCAAGTCGTGACGATTTAGTGAAGCATGTTAAAGATGTTTCCATTGCGCAAGGATTTGTAGCTACCATTAAGAGGTCATACAATAAAAGCAATGTAATTATTCTTGATTGCGATAGAGGGGGTACATATCGTAGCACAATTAATTTGAAAGATGATGAGAGGAAGAAGAAAGCATATTCTCGCCTTGTTAATTGTCCATTTGAAGTGAGACGGAAACAAATTGCTGATGGGTCATGGAAGTTGACTATAAAAGATGTGAAGCACAATCATGATCTCACGAGCGTATTAGTAGGCCATCCTAGTAAAAGGTTTTTTTCAGATGAAGAGAAGAGAATGATCATTGAAATGCATAACAGCAATGTACCACCCGGCAAATTATGACGACCCTCCAAAACGAGAATCCAGATATTGAAGTATCAACTGCTGATTTATACAATTTTTTGTCTTCGGTTCGAAAAGAGCAACTTAGAAATCGTACTTCAATTGAAGCCTTTTTAGAAGATCTTCAAGAAGGTGGTTACCAATATTGTCACGCCCCGACTAGAAGGGTGGGCCCGAAACGCGACTGATTTTTTTTTTTTTTTAAAGCTAAGACAACACTCAAGCATTCTAACTGGGCCGGATCAACAGTTAGGCCCAAAGGTCACACATGATCCCATCATGTTGACTCAAACACATATCATAAGTCTACCCAACAAATAGACATAAAACTAACACATAGCATGATCACATAATTCCAACCATTGAATTATAATTACAAAATCACATCAGATTAACTACAAAAACGTAGTAGTTTCAATACATGACATTGATACAAACTAAGTATCACACCCGGTACTTTATAAAAATAAGAGGTTTCAAGAACCAGAAAGCAAAGATAAGGGTATTCCCCTCAGTGGGAATCCCGAAACACCGCCGTAATTTATCCACCCTAAGCTTGAAATAGAGGGTTCTCCTACTCGGGTTCATCTCCTGAAAGGTGAGTGGGGTGAGCTAACTAGCCCAATGAAGGAAATATAACAGTGCAATTTTAAAGTAAACAACAGGTTAGCAATAATCAACAATTGCAATATATCTTCTCATGCTTGATAATAAATTCATAATATCAAGTAAAGTCTCATCATCATTTCCATCATTCCATCAATTTTCCATTACTGCTATTATCCAACGTAATACCTACCGACTACGCTGAGACCATTGTACTAAGTCCTAACACGGTCAAAATAGATCCTTAGAAGTACATCTTCGACTCTCCCATAGCTGATACTGACACCCTCAAGTCAACAACGGTCGACACCCATGGTCCAGTAGACATAAACCATCTCTTATATGGCCGATATTGGTTCAATAACCCACATGGAAGCAGTCTTACACATTTCATATGACCAACATCATAGCATTTATCAGCATCATAAGCACTCTTACCATAGTGCGTCAAGTGTAGGCAAATGAGTGGGTTTATCAAATCTGAAATCACTCATTACTCAATATCCATATCAAATAAATCTATTTACATCAAGGTGCAAAGTTAAGTTCCATCACCGTATATGTGTGGTTTCGCAGTTTCTGTTCAAACAACAAACAAGTGCACAATCAATCCTAAGCCACATACATAGCATCAAATACATACATACAAGTAGTATTTTGAAATCATCCTTGTTTTTCTAAAAATATCCAAGGTACATGGAATTGAGTCTCATACTTGGTTTCTATCCTTTTTAAATTACATGAATCCACAATATATAAAAATAAAAAGGTGCTCAGTCCAAAACTCATATTGTCTTCTAGGCATTGACCAGATTGACTTATTTAGTTAGATCTAGATTTTCAGGTCACTTCTCGGTTGTCTTCTAAATAGGACCAGATCTGACATTTTGAGTAAGGCTTCGAGGTCACTCAAGGCCCGACAAATATAGCGTTGGCCTGGAAGTGAAATCACTCAGTACCCGACCAATAGGGTCGGCCTGGAAGTGAATACAATAGTATTTATACTATAGTAATGAGAGAAAAGGGTCAGTACAATTTTTTTTTTATTTAATTTTATCAATGGGTACTAACATCATAAGCATCAACATAATCCAACAATAATATATATATATATATATATATATATTTATTTTTATTTTTTCTGTCTTCCTCCATTGTTTACAACAGCAAACAATGACGGACAGACACTGTAGGAAAACGAATCCGGAAACAGTAGGTTTTCTAGATTCGGTTTCCACATCTAGCCGATCCGATGGACTCCTCTGGGAGTCTTCTTTCTATAGGGAGAGGTTTTAAACTTCGAAACTCAGTAGGTCATTAAATCTTAATCCCAAAAGCCCACTGACACTAAGAAAATTAAGTTTTCCCTTAAACTTCAAAACCATTTTACACATCCAAAACTTAGCCAAAATCAGTTTTTCTTGATTCTAAACCACCTAGAATTTGAAAAGGAACACAGTGGTTACCTTCACTAGAGTTCCTGGACTGAAAATTCGAACTTTAAAAATCTTCCTTTCTAAGCTTACGGGTGAAAAAAAAACAGAGAAACAGAGGCTGAGAAGGAGAGTTTGAGAAAACCAGAGAGCAGCTAGGAGGGATATAGAGATTTCAGTGGGAGTTAAACCAATAGATTGGGGGCCATTATATAGAAATTTGGCCAGGAAAGGGGGCCATCATGTTTGTGCATGCAGCCGGGGCTGTCGTCCGGTACAGTGGAAACACTGTTCGGGCGTCAGTTGCAAAACGGTCCCTACAAAATTCTGATTTTTTGCAAAAAGGCCCCTAATTTGATAAAAACTGGATTTTCAACTTAAAATCTGATTTTGAAAGCACAAAAATTTAATCCAACCTTACCGATAAGTTGAGTTTTAAAAACTCTAGTTACCATAAAAATTTTGAGATTTAAAACTGATGCGGACATATGTGGACGTAATCAAAATTTTAATTTTGACCCAAGTGGGTATATTAGCAATTTACCAAGCTCGGGCTCTGATACGAAAGATGAAAGTTTTATTTTTTATCCCGACGGGTGCATGAGCAATTTGGGTCAGCCCAAAGTCAAAGGTGAGCCATTTTAAAATGAGCCAAAATTTGAAGCCCAATTAAGATGAAGACCCAACATTGGAAGATTTGAGAATCCCAAACCTACTTAAATTGGGATACCTTGTGGAATGGAAAAACAGCTACTACGTGGCTTAGTTTTATTAGGATTTGGTTTTAATTATAAGTTGTTTCTTATTAGGAGTTCCTAATTAGATAGGACTCTTATTTAGTAGGTGTTTATTAATAGGAGTTCCTAATTAGATATGACTCTTCTGTTTTTATTTAAGGAATTGTAATAGCCAGTTTGGAGGAGAGAGATTATTTTGATCAATAAAATTGTTATTTTGTTTAGCAAAATGAAGGACTGTTTTGTGAAAATTTAAGTGCAAAACGAAGGACTGTTTTGCGAAAATTGATGTGCAAAACGAATGACTGTTTTGTGAAGATTGAAGGGTTATTCAAGATATTATTCAAGATTCCGCTATAATTTGAGGTTGGGTATTCTTAATCGTACCTAACCTTCATCAGAATGGTTATCAGAGCTTCGGAGTCAATTGAGACTTATCCTTCGATCAGGGGTTAGTTATGACAAGACGTGACCGCCTTCATGGCCGACAAGCCAGTAATAGTAACTGGTTTCATTCTAGTCAAAGTCGTCATGTGAGACACGCTCCAGAAGATGATCGAGTTGAATTCTCTAAAGACCGCGACAGGCAGTTTGATTGGTTATTTGAGTCATGTGTTAATCTACAGAGAGAGATCGAGGCTCTAAAGAATCAAACAAGCAAACACCCTTCTAATTCGCCATCAGTGAGATCAAGGTACTCCAGATACTCATCTTCTGAAGAAAGTTCAGATGACAATTCAAATCAAAGTTCAGATGAAAGTTCAGACGAAAATTTCTACTATCACAGACATAGGGCAAGACATGTCGTCCGACAGCTTGAGAGAAGGCAGCGATTCGTCCGATTTGCTGATGAAGTAAACACGACTGTACAAGTCGAAATTGTTGAGTCAGATTCCTCTTGTGAGGAAGATGTCGATGATTCTGTGGAGACGGACTCCATGAGTGTGCAACTATTGGAGACGGTACAGGAACATCGAGTTCCAAGTTGTGAACCCCGAGTGAATGACATTAAACACAGTGGCACAGAGGCCGAGGCCACCACTGAGTTTGTGTTTTGTGATATTTATCCCATGGAAATATTGGGTGAGCATAGACCTTATGTTGATCGAATGTTGGAAGAACACATGTACCAATTGGCTACAACCAGTATCTCACCAGTGTTAGCAGTTAATGAAACTACAACAGATACAGGTTCAACACATGGATGTATTCAACAGTTTGAGGCAAGTTCCATCTTTAAGCAGGAATTTGAAGCACCCAGATCCCATCCTGAGCCACAGTCTATTGAGAAGCAGCAAGAAGATGCTACAGACAACGGCGACAAAGATTGGTCCGTACAGGTTCGTACACTGGGGATAGATGACCGGCATCTTGTAGACTTAACCCACACCATCCGGCCATATGTTGACCCTATTTGGGAAGATTATGAGAGTCAATCCTCAACACCTACTATCCAATCACTTTTGGTGGGCTCCAAGGCGACATCTCCTAAAGTAAGTACTCCACAGCGATTGATTATTCAACATAATGAAATTTCATGAAAGCACAGGAGAAAGATTAAGAGAAGACCGCACTCTTCGTCAATGAACCTTATAAACTCGAGGAATAGTTTTCTCCGAGAGCGGGAGAATGATGCGGACATATGTGAAACTAATCAAAATTTTAATTTTGACCCGGGTGGGTATGTTAGCAATTTACCAAGCTCGGGCTCTGATACGAAAGATGAAAATTTTATTTTTGATCCCGGCGGTTGCATGAGCAATTTGGGTCAGCCCAAAGTCAAAGGTGAGCCTCTTTAAAATGGGCCAAAATTTGAAGCCTAATTAAGATGAAGACCCAACATTGGAAGATTTGAGAATCCCAAATCTACTTAAATTGGGACACCTTGTGGAATGGAAAAACAGTTACCACGTGGCTTAGTTTTATTAGGATTTGTTTTTAATTAGTAGTTGTTTATTATTAGGAGTTCCTAATTAGATAAGACTCTTATTTAGTAGGTGTTTATTAATAAGAGTTCCTAATTAGATAGGACTCTTCTGTTTTTATTTAAGGAATTGTAATAGCCAGTTTGGAGGAGAGAGATTATTTTGATCAATAAAATTGTTATTTTGTTTAGCAAAACGAATGACTGTTTTGTGAAAATTTAAGTGCAAAACGAAGGACTGTTTTGCGAAAATTGAGGTGCAAAACGAAGGACTGTTTTGTGAAGATTGAAGGGTTATTTTAAGATATTATTCAAGCTTCCGCTATAATTTGAGGTTGGGTATTCTTAATCATACCTAGCGTGCATCAAAAACTCACTAAAAATCATTGATTTAAACAAAAATCATAATTTAACACTATTTACTTAATTAAACAAATGTTTAGTAAAATAATTTAGATATCTCATTTTGGAGTGCGAAAGAATAAGTAGACCATACTTAAAATGGTCTAACATAAAATACTTGTTTCAAAATTTATCTCACTTCGAAAATCATTTAAAATAATTATTTCTCCCTTTTAGAGTTTTGACGGGCAGTTTTAAATACCATTTCTGAAAATAAAATTATTTTAAAATTAGAAATACAATTCCTTAATTAAAGACAATCATATCATCCAATAATAATCACATAATAACATAATTTATAAAATAATTTTATAATAATAAGCGGTAACTTACCATTTTTCCTCTACAGCTAGACGAGTTGGATCACTAAGCATTCGAGCTCGGACTGGGGCACACCTGGGCTTTTCACAAAGCCCTAACCGAAATCTTCGAGATTAACCGGTTAAGCAAGATTTATTAGGCTAAACTATGCCTAATCTGGGTCAAAGTATTACAAATATTTTCTCAACTATGACATTTAAGGTCATTTATCTCATCTTTTCTTTGCACATCCACTGTCAGTTGTACTTACGAAGAGGTATAATAATGTATTTCTCATGCATTACACTTACAAAACCAACAGATATCATATGACATTGCTTAATATCGTTGGTATCACAAGTTTCAACAAGAATTTCTACTCATACTTTGCATTTATGAGGAATGAAAAATTTGACGATTACGTATGGCCGTTACAGATGTTCAAGAAAGTATTAGGAGTCGATAATGATCGACAAGTTTTTTTTACCGATAGAGATTTGGCGTTGAAGAATGTCATTGATTCAGAGTTCCCTAATTTTGTACATATATTGTTTATTTGGCACATCAATAAGAATATTCTTGCTCATTGTAAGCCCCGCTTCAAGAAAGTAGAAGAATAGAATGTATTTATGACCTAATAGAATGACTTGGTCGAGTCTCCATCCAAAGTTGCATTTAATGAAACGTTTGAGGCATTGAAATAAGATTTTCGTGATTATTCGGATACAGTGAATTATATTAGAAGGACATGGATCCCACATAAGAAGCAATTCGTCAAGGCATGGATCGGTTGGAGTTTACATTTTCAAAATGCAGCAACTTAAAGGGTTGAAGGTGCACATTCAGTGTTAAAACGATATATAGTTAACTCCACTAGCGATCAATATGTTGTTCGAATGAAGATATCCCGTGCAATTGAAAATCAGTTTCGAGACTTTAAGATTCAAACGGAGGATGAAAAAATCCGCTTTGCTCTTATTGTTTCGATTCCTTTGTTTGATGAAGTGAACGGCAGAGTATCACAATTTGCATTGTCAGAGGTTTACAAGCAATATGTTATACTCATGAACAGTCATTTTTACCCAATTTTACATGAGTTTACAGCTTCCATGGACTTACCTTATGCTCACAGAATGCAATTGATGAACAAGTTACATTTGGATCAGATCCATCCACAATGGAGAATCGATTTGATTTCATTTGACGACTTGAACCTTGAAATGCATCGACCTGGGGATGAATTAGATGTTCACTGGGAAGGCATTAAGAAAAAATATGGAAACATGTTTACATTTGATCAAGAGGAGCTCCGAAATCATATCCAAGATCTTGCCAGTGATGAGATGCATATCAGTCAACCTATTATGCAGTACAACAGAGGACGTCATCCAAGTTCAAAGAATTCAAAGGGTCAAACATCTATAAGACGAGATCCTTCTGTATTTGAGATTGTAGAGAAGCAATTGACTGGAAGAAGATGTGGGTTATGCAAAATATTGGTCATACGAAGAAAATATGTCCGAACAGAAGTGTTGCACAGGCATCCTGCAGTGTAGATTTAAATGCTTTGCCTCAACATCATTATTATTACCCTGAATCGCAAGCAACGAGTTTGTCTCAATTATCCGAAGTAAGTTTCTTTTATATAAGATACATATTTACATTTTCATTCATATATAATAAGGTCAAAAATACTAACACGTACTCCTTTTTTCCACAGCTGACTGGTTCTTATGACTTCTATGACGATTCGACATATACCCCTGGTGATCTTAGATATCCTTGCGAATTACGGCATTTATGGAATCAGTGATGGATGTCTATCATTTTTTCATTTATTCAGTTCTAAGAATGTATTTCATTTCCAAAAAGTTGTATTAATTTTAATTCCGATATACTGAAGTATGTATTCAAGCAACAATTGTTATTTTAAATAAATTCAGCATTGAGTGGTTTGTTACGAAATATGGGACCCTTGCGTGGGGCTTTCACTAAATATGGGACCTTAGAGTGGTTTGTCGCTAAACATGAGACCTTTGAGTGGTTTGTCCCTAAATATGGGACCTTAAAATGATTTGTCGCTAAATATGAGACCTTTGAGTGGTCAGTCAACAAGTATGGGATCTTAGAAATCAGATGGCCTAGTTAAATAAGAGTTTTTCCCATTACTGAGGAGTTTGTCAAAGAATGTTTGATTAAACAACTTGTGGTCGTTTACTCCAGCATTCCTTGATAAACTTCCTCACTAATGGTTAAAATTCTTTTTTAATCAAGCCATCTGATTTCTAATGTCCCATATTTGTTGACTGACCACTCAAAGGTCCATGTTTAGCTACAAACCAGTCTAAGGTCCCATATTTAGGGACATACCATCACTCAAAGGTCCCATGTTTAGCGACAATCCATTAAACCCATATTTAGTGTCAGACCACTCAAGGGTCCCATATTTAGTGACAGATCATTTAATGCTCCCATATTTACTGACAAACAAAGGGTCCCATGTTCATTCAGTTGTTTACAAACAAACCATTCGCCATGTTCATTCAAATAGACGAAATAGTTCATAAAAAGTAACAATTCACTATGTTTATTTGAGATTGACAAACGATGTCATAAAAAGAAAACATTCACTATATTCATTCAAAATTTACACATTTACATATGAATATCAAAATTTCAAAATACAAAAATTTCAAATACAACGACTATTCGGAGGCAGGAGCTGGGACAAATGTAAGAGTAGGTGCAGATGTAGAAGCTGGGGCAGATGCAGTATCAGGAGGCGCTGGTGCCGATGAAGGAGGTGCTGGTGGAGATGAAGGAGGTGCTGGTGCCAATGGACGACGATGAGTCGCACTCTGCTGGGGGCCAGTCGAACGCACCTGACGAGTGGGGCCTGTAGGATGAGGCTGAGTGGGGCCTGTCGGACGAGGATGAATGGGGCCAGTCGGACGAGGCTGTGGGATGTCAGTCGGGCGAGCCTCATTCGTGTCAGTGGACGAAGAGGCTCTCCCCCATGATTGATTTATCATCTTCTCAGTCATCATACATCTGATGATCCCCGATGACGAATCGCGTCCAAGCTGTGTATTTACTCATTCTTTTTGCAATAAAAGAACAGAGTTTCTTAATACATCTACCACTTGATTCTCCAAATTATTCAGCCTTCTCATCGTCATTCCGAACAACTCACCAGTTTTCTTATCAATTCTGACATTCATACCCCCCTTCCATTTCAGCCAATTTATCGTCAACCATTCCCTCAAGCCTTTCAATCAGTCTTCCTTCCATCTCACCTAATTTTTCATCAACCATTCCTTCAAGTCTGCCCATAAGCCTTCCTTCAATTTCGGCAAATTTCACATCAATTTTTTCATTCAGTTTTTCTATGCTGTCAAGAATTAGCATAGTATTGACTCCTATATCATGTGCCTCTGCCCTCCGTACTTCAGGTACCTCTGCCCCCCTAACTTCAGGGGCCTCTGTCCCCCCAACTTCAGGTATGTCACCTCCTCCTCAGGTGCCTCAACCTCAATAGGACCATGTTCTACTTTGGGAACCCAACGTGCATTGGTGAGTTTGAATCCCATCTTACCCAAAGTAGACGCATCGAATATATCGATTTTCTTCATAGCTATTTTCTTTTCGGGGGAGGAGGGTGATTCCTTCTTGTCGAAACAAGTAAGACAAAAATAAACAATATAAAAAGCTACATTTTCTAATCTTACGAGATGCAACCATGTGTTTTATTATGATGAAGGATATATCAATTTGTTTGTCATTCAAAATGCACCATATCAGGAAACTATCAAAATATGGCACCTGATTACTAAGCCCTTTTTTAGGTAAAATATTCTTCTTAATAATGTAATATACAATTCGGGCTTCTAGGGTTAGCTCCATAAGCCCGAGCTTATCTCCTTTGGCACCATCACTTCGCCCACACAATTGGGTCATGGCCTCTGAAAGAACGAATCCGTCAACATCGGTGGGCCATGAATTTGGTTCATACTTCGAAATAGTGGCACTGGGAAATTGAAACATTTTGCCCAGTGTCGAAGTTGAAATTTCAATTTCTGTTCCCCTAACTTTAGATTTTATGGAGTGTCTCACCCGGTCTTCCGACATATTTGCATAAAATTCCTTCACCAATTTTGGGTAAAAATCTTCTTTTATTCTCAAAAAATCTCCCCATCCAAGTCTGTGAATATACTAATGGATTCTTAATTCAAATGGAGAAAAAAAGGTTAGGTACATGATTTTATCATAAATCATCGGCCGAGAATACAAATCCTATCCGTAGAATGCTGCGGCTTCCAAAGAGGTGAAGTGGTCGAAGGTCTCCGTCAATCTCGCTCTCTTCCTTCTAGATGAAGCCAACACCTTCGTCTTTCTCCCTCTCGATATAGACCCTTTGGATGCCATCTGGGAGGAGAATCGTGCAGAGAAGAAGAAAATCGGAGAAGACGAAGAGAAATGGTATCCGGAGCCAAAGAGGAGAGGGCAAAATCGATCCGGAGCCGGAGTAGAGGGGAGAGGGAAGATCGATCTATTGATTTTGAGAATCGTGAGGTGATTTGGTGAAGAGGAAGGAGTCGATCGATCGATTGGAGAAGACGAAGAGAAAGGGTTTAGGTTTCGAGGGTTTCAATCGTAGAGAAAGGGGGAATGATCGATCGATTTTATATATAAGTTTGCGATCGATCGCACCATCACAGAAATCGATCGATCGATCTTACCCTAAACAGATAATCGATCGATCTATCCCATATAATCGTGCGATCGATCTTGATAGGAGAGGTCGACTGTCAAACTGTCGACCTCTCAGATAAGATCGATCGCACGATTCTATGTGATCGATCGATCGATCTTGCCCTAAACAGAAAATCGATCGATCGATCCCATATAATCGTGCGATCGATCTTAATAGAAGAGGTCAGCTGTCAAACTGTCGGCCTCTCAGTTAAAATCGATCGCACGATTCTATGTGATCGTGCGATCGATCTTTTAATGGGTCACAATCGATCGATCGATCACTGGGATCGTGCGGTCGATCTTGAGAGGAGAAGTCAACTATCAAAATGTCAACCTCTCAGTTAAAATCGATTGCACGATCCCATGGAACCGCGCGATCAATTGAATCTCGTGTTATGATCAATCGATCGATTCGAAAATGAACCGTCGGATCGATCGATCGATCGTATACCCCTCAGATAGATCGATCGACTCGAAATTGCGTTGTAAAATCGTGCGATCGATTTCACGCGGAATGGGCAGAATCGTAATTTCCAGCGAAAAATCGAAAATCGATGTCTGCTGGCAGAAAGCATCGATGTCTAAATGGGGAGCCCAATTATAGTTTGGCATAAATTAAATCAGATCCATTTCATATTAAATTAAAATTACATCAGATATAATTAGACATTCTAATTTAAACATTTCCTCATTCAGTATTCTCATCTAATCAATTTATATAAAAATTAATAATATATTTTGTGATTTAAATTTTAAAGTTAAAAATAATTATAATAATCTAATTGGGCCCTTTTTGGTGATTTCATTGGTCAATATAATTTACAAATATTAATCATGTTGGTTATATCAAATGATTGCATCTATTTATTTTATTTTTTAAAAAAGGCTCATCAAATTATTTACTTTTTTAAAGGTTTCCTTATCTAAATTCAACATCACCATGTAATTTTATCCATTTATTTTTAGATATTTCAGACACTAGAAAAATAATTAATTTGAAATATCAATGTAAATAGTTACTTTAATTGTTCCTTCTTCTATTGTTGGATTCTCTTCCAAATCAGCTTGGATTTGTTAATCTGGTATTTTTATAAACATTTTTAATGAAAAAAACTAATTATGGTATATGCTCCACATATCGTATAAAGTCATTTCTTAATTTTCTTTAACTAAAATAATTAATTATTAAATAAATATATACTTTAAAAGTCCAATCATATATCAACCATATATGAATCAATTAAACGTCTTACTATTAACATGAAATTGATAATATGTTAATCAACAGGAATGCTTATTAGATGCTCTAAGTTGAAAATCTTGATTGCTTTGACATATCATGTTAGATTTATGGTTCTCATTCTATAAATGAATAAATTATTATGTGTAGACCAATTAAACTACTTTAGTCCTCAATTTTTTAAGATTACAAATAAATTATTAGATAAATATTTGGAGAGCGATCCTCCCACGGATATTTCGTATTTAGCGACACGGGTTTTACAGTATTCCCGATTTTACCCTTCGGATAAACAGTAAAATTTCAATGGGCTGATTTTTACTATTCATGCTGATTTTTATTGTTCATCGGCGAGCCGACTTGCAATTTCGAAGAGCCGATTTCAAGAAATATTATATTGTTCATGATTTTCGACAAGCTGGCTTGCAATTTCGGAGAGTCGATTTCAGGAAACATTGCACTGTTCATGATTTTCGGCGAGCCGACTTACAATTTCGGAGAGCCGATTTCAAGAAACATTCCACTGTTCATAATTTTCAGCGAGCCGACTTACAATCTAGAGAGCTGATTTCAGGAAACATTTCACTGTTCATGATTTTCGGCTAACCGACTTGCAATTCGGAGAGCCGATTTAAGGAGAATTGCATTGTTCATGCATTCTTCTTTCTGGTACGGCAGGTAGAGGGAAAATTCGGCATATGCTAAAATCCGTGTCTATATACACAAAATACCCGTGTGAAGATCGCCTCCCTAAATATTTTTATCTATTATGATGAACCAGAAAATGCATGAAATGGACATAGTAAAATGTTGGATTTATATGTTAAGGAAAAATAACAATTTCAAAGGACTAAAATTGAATTTCTGCCCCTACATTTAATATTTTCCACTAAGTCAACAATCTATATGTGAAAAGTAAAATTAAGAAAAAATAATTAATTCACAAAATTGAATAAAAGTGATATATGCATAGGCATGGCATTGGATTGGGTTGGGTCTTATTCATGTTCGAATCAACACTCTTCAATCTATTGAAATTTTTGCCAAGTCTATTTCAAGGTAGACTTGGCAATGGGTTGATCGGGGTAGATCAGTTTCAGATTCTAGTCAACAATTCTAAATCTATTATTTGTTTATTAAATGGATTAAGTTGCTTCGGATCTATTTTGGATTTGAGTCACAAACTTTAAACTTTATCCCATTTAGAATGCTCGTTTGATTTGTATAATCGGGTCAAATCAACTTTTACCAATATTACAAATAATTTATTTAAAATATAAGAAAATCTATTGATATTTTTATTGATTGTTATTTAGTAATTATTTTTATTCTAATATCTTTAGTGACAAAGGTGAAAAGTTCCAAATGGGTACAGCTCAACTGGTTAACCTCCTATCTTAAGAAACGGGAGTTGTCAAGTTCAAGCTTCCATGACCTAACCTGGTATACCCTAAAGGCAGTGAATATTACGAGATTTTAAACTGGATTTTCCATGGTAAATTCAAAAAAAAAAATTTGAAAATTTCCACAAAATACAATGGATTGGTGACTAAGAGAACCGTCAGATTGAATGATTTTAATAATCATTTTGGAAGAAGGGCCCAAGCCAACTCCCCCAATAAAATTTCATAAGTCAGCAAGTCAGGCCAAATCAACGTCGTAGAACCCATCAACTTGAAAAAGTCACAAGTTTATCATGTCTCAGATTAATTTATATATATTTAATTAGAATAAAATAAAATTATAAATAAAAAATGCTAACTTGAAAATTTATAAGAAATTGGTCTGGTTAAATATATACAATTAACCAATTTAAACTATGTAAAAATTAAATAGTTGAAATTTACTTTTTTAACAATTGCCAATTTTATTTATTCAAATTAAATCAATAAAATTTATATTTCATAATTATAATTCTAACATCATCAACCCATTTTAATAAATTAGAACATGTTAGGTCGTCCCGCCGTCATCTCATTCTTAACACGTGGGGGAAGTGTGTGATGCAGAGTTGCGGACCCCTGAATGGACTCAATTTGTGGCCCACTCCAACAAATGCTTTATAATGACGAATTGACGTTTTCTCACTTTTATTCCACGTGGTGTATAGCAATAAGTCCGTTCGTAGTAGTCTTTTTGTAATTTTCGATAAAAGTCTGTAAAAGCCCGTTTGCCATTGAATTTTTGTATTATATATTTGATCCATTTTTTATTTTTTAAAAGATTATTTTGAAATTAATTAAAAGGCTGTGTATTTATATTAAAAGTAGAAATGATGAATTATAAGGACTACTAAACTTGAATTCAAAATTCAATTTTTAATCACTTAATTTTAATAATCAAAATAAACATATATCTTTAAAATCACGAAGATAAGAACATCGGGTGACTTTGACTATTAATATTAAGTTATAATAATTAAGTTTTAATTCAAATTTAGTCCACCTAGTAATAACTATTTTCAATCTGAATCGCTGGACATTAATAGTATCAAACAAGCGGGCCTGAGCTTAGTATTTTTTTCAAAATGGATGGGTTCAGGCTTTAGCCCTGCAAAGCCTGGTGGGTTTTGGGCTTCCGTACATAGGGTTCAGATTGTCATAGTGCATAACTTGATTTGAACCATGGACACCCCCAGTTAAAATCATAAATTGGGTCATGTTATAAAAAGATGAGGATCACTATTAAAATATCTTGTTATTAAGAATGTATATTAAATCACTTAGATTTTTAAGTTTGAAATATTTTTAATTATTTTAATTTTTATCTTGAAATTTAAAATTTAACTTCATGGCACAACAAATATTATAATTTAGTGATAAAGATCATTTATAGAAACTACAAAATGCTTGGGTGTTTTTGGCGCTTACGTACAAGGGCTCATGTGGGATCTACCTTACGTCAAATTTAGTATATTAATTTTTTTTTTTTTAATTTAGATCCAACCTTTTATAATTTTATTTGATGCATCCTCACCGTTGTATCAATTATGATAGTTCAAAATAATTATCATTTGTACTCCTAAAAGAAAAATTCAAGAGTAATATAATTAATTGGGCTCATTTTTGTCATTGGGTGAGATCTTATCCACTCTCTATCACAACATGTCATAAAATGCGCAAGCGCCTGCTAAATCTACCTCTAAATAAATAAATGAAAGATTTTTTACCCATTTAAAAATTAATGAAATATATGAAAGATTGAGATTGAAAAATAATAAAGGTTCATCTTCTCAAATACATAAGTAACATACATTTTAGATGCATATAGGGATAACAGCCAATTATACATCTAAACTAGCGATAGAGATTGTTAGCTTGACGGTCAAGAAGCTCGCCTCATGAAATGTGGTCTTGAATTCGATTCATGTTTAATTTTTCTAAGCCATTAATTTGAGAGATTATACATACTCGTGGAATTATTTTTACCTCTAAATATAGTGTAGAGATACTCATGTTAAAAAAAAAAATTGAAATTAATCAGTAGTTGAATTTTAAATTCATAATATGCAGTCTCTCTTTATGTCATTTATACTTTTTAATTTTTTTTAGAATCATGTACTCTTATATCCCACTTTTTCATTAAAGATATATTTTTTATCTCTGTCAAAAAACCCTAATCCTAGTTAAATAACTGCTACTTTTATTTATTTCATAAAAGTAAGCATAAAACATGTCCCATGTGGGCAAGCTGACATGTGGAAGTTGAGAGTTGTTCAGAAAATAAAATTATAATAAAGTCTGATAAATAAGACTTAGAGTCATTTAATTTTTTAATAATTTCGTTGCTTATATTATTATGCTGCACATGGAAGTAGATTCTTAATTCCACCACTACCCTCAAGTCAAGTCAATTATTACATAATCCTACTTCATTGATTTAAAATATAGAATTAAATAATATTTTTTCAAAAAAATCTTGAAAAGAATTTTGATAGAAGAGAGCTTGGTCTCAAGTCTCAACACATTTGCATAAATATTTTTATAGAATGATTTTAATTAGATGTCATAAAATAAACATCTCAATTAAAAAATCAAAAGGCCCCATTACATTTAATTGGACTCTACACCTACATACAAGTTAAAGTATGATTTAAAATTCGGTATCGGATGATATTGTTCTCTCTTAATTTTTTTTCTTTTTATTTTTTTAAAAAAGTATTAATATAGGCTGATATCGGTGATATCTATTGGAGATACGTATCGTATTGACCGATATCTCGATCTCTGAGTTAAAGTGTCAATTTAAATTATATTAACAATTTTTTAAACTCAATTTAGTAAGTCTAATATAACTCGAATTTCATTTTATTCTAACTCATTCTAGACTGGTCTAATATTATGTAAAAGATAAATGACTCAACTAGGAAACACCCAAGTGTTTTGTGCACTTGGGCACAATGACACCATGTCAAACACACTTAATGATAAATCAAACTGCTGTTATTCTCTTTAAAATTTAGATCTAACTTTATTTATGTTAATTTAAAATGTGTTTGCTATTCAATTAATCATCATAAATAAAATTCCGTAGTTCATGTTTTGTTTTGTATCTTAGTGGATCCCATTTTTATAGTTGATAGTTTACTTGATAATTTATTTATTAATTCAATTATTTTTCTTGATGAATTTTAACATATTAGATTTAACATACTCTTCAAATGGTAAGATGATTAAATAGATAAGAATTTTTTATAAAACAATTGAAGTGATTTTATTTGCATCTATTGATAATTACTGTTAAATGGTGAGCTCCATCCTCTAAAATAGATAATAATAATAAAAGATTATGACTCTTGAGAGGGAAGAAGAAATTGTAATTACTATTATAAAATGAAATAATTTTTAAATGCAATGTTATAAAAGTTTTAAATTACAATTACTTTATGTGAAAAAAGAGAGAGAAAGGGGCTGATTGAGAGACAGAGATCTGAGAGAGATCCGAGAGTTTGAGATTGCGAGAGAAAGATCTAATAGAGCTAAAACTTGGATGGATTATGCCCAGATTTATTAAATTGAATTCAATTCATATAAAAAATTATTGAGTCTGAATCGACCCAAGTTATTGGCTCAACATCTCAATTCGTTTTTAGCCCAAAATTTAGAGGAAAATTAGTTGCAAGTTTTTTATATTTTTTGAAAATTGAGTCAGGTCAAGTCGAGTCGGTTAATTTTAAATTTCTAAGTCCAACCCAACTCCAATTCCACGACTTGAACCTAAATTTACAAATACATAACTCAACCCACTGATTTCTCAAGTCAAATCACATGGGTTAAGTTAAAACCTGGCTCAAATTTCACCCCTGGATATGAGGGATTCGTGAGAAAGAGCGCGAAAGAGAGAAAGAAAGAGCACTTGAGAGCCGGAGAGGAACATATTTGAGAGATAGGAGAGGAAGAGAATAGAGAGAGCAGGGGTACAAATATCGACTGATACATATCGTATCGGCCGATATGTATCAGTTTTAAAGTTGTAAATATCGGCCGATATATATATCATTATCGTCCGATATATATCGTTATCGGCCGATATTCACAATATCAGCTGAAATATCGGCCGATATTAGGTGGAGAGAGAAAAATATTGGCCGATAATGATATATCGATCGATATATCGTATCGGCCGAAACAATTTTTTAACCCCTATGAGAGAGAGAGAGAGAGAGAGAGAGATGAGATTATGAGAGCAAGGGAGGGTACGTGAGAGGCGAGGCTGAGCGACGAGAGAGATCACTTGGGAGTTGGAAGCATAGTTAACAAATATTGTTCTTGAGATAGTACAATATTTTCAAATCTCCAGATTTTTATTGAAATTTTTTTACAGAAAATATAATTAAAAATATAATAAATGAAAATATTATAAAATAAAAATCTCAATACCATTCATGAACAAATAGCAATCAATTCAGAATAAAAAATATATTAGAATAAAGTTTAATAAATATCCTATTTTCTTTAAAATATTGACAAATATTTTAAATCATTGAAGAAATTTTATTAAGATTATTTTAAATATTTCTTAATAAAAAATTGTATAAATATTATTATGATATTATCGTTTATCTTATTTTTAATGTGATTTTATTGAAAATTTTTCATTAAAAACAACGAATTGATAAATACATATTAATGTATTATTAATTGTTGGGGAGGCGGCGTTCCCTACCAGTAACATCACATGATGAAAAGGTAAAATCTCTCCTGATTCGCCGCTTCCAAAAAAATTCGTCTTACGGGGATTGGAAAAGGGTATTTCGATAATTTTATTTTGATCAAACCAGAAAAATCCAAAGGCAACAGGAAAGTGAAAGGAAATCTCCTCCCTCTCTTCTGTTCTTCGATTTTCCTCTTTCGCCTTTTCCTTCCTCCTCCTCCTTCTTTGAATTGAAAAAGAAGAACCCTCATTCCTTCCCCCCTCTGCAAATTCTTCAATTCTCTTTCTCTTCTTCTCTCCTCTCTTCTCTTCTATTCTCTTTTCTTATTCTCGGAAGAAGCAGAAGAGAAAATCGTACATTTGAAGATGTGTGGCATTTTCGCGTATTTGAATTACAATGTTCAAAAGGAGAGAAGATACATCCTAGAAGTTCTTTTCAACGGTTTGAGGCGTTTGGAGTACAGAGGTTATGATTCTGCTGGAATCTCCATTGATTCTGATCCATCCCAGTCGTCCATCACCGCCTCCGATTCAACATCGACGAACGGATCTCATCCTCTGCTTGTCTTCAGACAAGAGGGAAAGATCGAATCTCTCGTTCGATCCGTCTACGAAGGTACGATTGCTCGATGGTCGCATTTTCGTGGATAATTCATCGAATTTTGTTCCTCTCTTTTCCTCATTTATTATTTCGATATGTGGGAGTTTATGGGCTTGATTTTGGTCGGGAATTTTGAAGAATTTTGGTTTCTAGGCTCTGTTTGGACTTTGGATGCACGAAAAGGAAGTGTTTTTTTCCCTGGAAAATAACTTGTTTTTTAACAACTAAATGATCGGAAAGTAATTTTTTGTTTAAAGAAAATGGTTTTGGTTTTTTGTTTATTTCCCATTGGCTGATTTGGGAAGTGTATTCTCTTCTAATTCTATTGCAGGTGTTAGTTTCTTTTTGGATGCATACATGGGAAAGTATTTTCTTTGGAAATACTAACTTTTTTAGATAAAAAAAATCAATTTTTTTTGTATGGCACTTGCCTCTCCACACATCCAAATACGAATCAGGCTTGTTTCGTTAATATTTTGAAAATTTGGTTTTTTTCCCTAACATCTTTTCTTATACTTAAAACGAAACAAGCCTATTAAAGGGTAGCAAATGATGCACAATAATTTGATGCAGGGAATGTCTTGTGTATATCCAAAAATATCACATCTACATGTACTTTGGCTGAAAAATAGCTTGAAAAGTAGGAAAAGGGACCTTCAAAGGTCTGCAAAAGTTGAATGATGTAGTAAGCGATGTTGTATATGAGAAGCCCTTTCTGATGTATCTTTGTTAAGACCTGTTCAACCTTTATCAATAGCGTATTGCTGAAAATATACGGCATGAATAATCCCTAGTTCATACTGTTTTTGGGATTTTCATTTTGCGGAGGGAAGGGGGTGCTGATGCCGGGGCTTTTGATTCTCATGCACTCAGGGCCGGCCCTGGCTGTAGGCGGCCCCCGAATAAAAAGGGCCTCCAAGTCCATAAGCTTCTTTACTATAGGTTAAATAGTTAATAATGTATAACTAAAGCACACATTCATTCTTGCCCGGTTGGTTAGAATTCTTCTTTTATAAATATAGGCCTGGGATCAAATCCGGGCCCTGATAATAATAGTAATTTTTTTTATCAAGTTATTTAATAATAATAATGAAAAATAACAATAATTTAAATTAATACTACTTGAAATAATTTGACTATTTTTAATAATTTTGAATTTAGAACACTCAAAATTGAAAATTTATATATTGATAATTTTTCTACTCAATTTAAAGCGCAGGTTTTTAAAAAAATTAAAATAATGATAGTAACAATCATAATAATAATTATTATAATTCTCATTTTATTGAGTTTAATAATAATAATAAAATAATTTTAATTAATAAAGACTCTTTTAAAATATATCTATCATCTAAATAAAGAGAAAGAGAAATCTATATTGAGTTGATAATTTTGAATTAAAAATAATTTAAAGCTTTTAAAATTTGAAGAGATGAAAAAATATAGCTTTATTTATTTGATCAATGTAGATTTTATTAGAACTAATATACAAGTATAAATCATTATAATTAAGATAATTTTTAATTTTTTAAAAATACAAAAAAATTTAAAAATTAAAATAATAATAATATCTTCGTTTCAAATGAGAATTTGCATCAGTGTCACACTCCATATGATAAAAGATGCAATACCAAAAGAATGAATTCCCAAATTATATAAAAAGAATGAATTGTTGTTTTCCAAATGCATAAATTGCTTATAAAATAATATTGATTATACCAATTATAGTTACCTATGCAGAAATAAGTTTTTGAAAGTTAAAACTGATAAAATCTTATCTTCGGTCTAAAATGTTACAAGAAATATTAAATAAATTAGCTATCTTATCTATTGAAAAATAAATGTTAAAAAAACTTGAATATAATAATTTAATTAGTAATTTTACATCTCAAAATAAGAATAAATTTTAAATAATACTTTGTTATAAATTTAATTATGATATTTTATTTAGTTTCACACATTGTAAAAAAATTATATGATTTTATTTTTTATGAATATATAAAGGCCCCATCTTAAAAACTCGCCTAGGGCCCCTGGAATCTTAGGGCCGGCCCTGCATGCACTGGATTGTTAGGATGAGATATTTATCGTGTCTAATTATTGGAAAATTTGTTTCCAGTTACAAATGTGTATGTTTCTTAATTCACAATCTTCACATTTGTTTGTGCTTACGTAGATGTCATAACAAAGATAATAGAAAATGAAGCAGACAAATTCATTTCTTACACTGTTTACTGAACCTGTTTCTAAATTGTGAGTTTAATGCTTTGCTTTGTCAGCAATGGGCCCAAAAGAATAAATTAGAGTCCACATGATTTCTAGATGGTGCCCAAGATTCTCTCGTGAGCCAAAAGCTAGAACTTTAAGGATCACCATGCAGCATAATGTGGAAATTGAACTGACCTCTAGTTCTCTCCATACTTTCCAGTTTCCATTCCCCAAACCTAAACAAAAGCAGTCCCAGGCCTTATCACTATTATTTACATGTTTAAAATGAGGATGTAGTCTATAAAAAGTTGGGGCCTCAGATCAAGTCATAGTTGAAGCTTGAATATGTGACAACTTGACTCTAGCTGGAAGTTCACTGAGTTGAGTTGGGACTGAGTCTGAGTTGAGTCTTGTATATGATGACTATTAACTGCATAAAAAATTACTAAAGTTTTGACCAATTATTAACCTAGGCCACTAAGTCTTGACCAAGTCTTGCATAATTCAGGATTTTCATCGTGCCTTCTTGAAACTGGTTGAGTCAGGTTCACCTGCAGACGTATGCAAAATCCAACTAAGTGGATGGAAGCAAGGATGACAAATGATGGAAATGCAGTAGAGTTGCAGGTCCAAACCCATAGAATGCCCGCAGATCTAAGGATAGACATCGAGACCTGGGAACTGCAGGAGGAAGAAAATCCTTGCTGGAGAAACCCATTGCCGAGAAGAAAGATTGACGTAGTATAAGATTAGAGAGGACGATTTCCGGTTGATACCATGTTGAGTTGAAAATATTAGAAGGATATTATGAAATGTAGAGAAAGAGAAAGATAATGGATAAAGTAGATTGAACAAGAAATGAAAATCCTTGATTTTTTGTATCCAAAATTATTATAAATGTGTCTTTATATAGATACTGAAATTCACATAAAAGGAAAGTCAGCCTAGCACTATTATGTTACACACTTACACCATTGCACTATTTGAAATGACACATTCTTTTGCCTTATTTGTAATGTACATGCATATTCTACATCAATCGGAGTTCGTAAACTTAAGTACTTCTCTTACTTGGTCTCTAGTTAAAACAAACTATAGCAACATTTGAAATAGAAATATTGAAACTGATGTCTAAGATGGAGGTGTGGAACATCCCAAGTTGTTAGTGGTTTTTGTGTACAGCCATGTTCCATCCCTAGTTCTTCTTTTTGGGGTCTCCGACACTGGTTGCAATGTTGCCACTTTCAGTTGATCCATGGACTTGTCCATTGGTTTCCATCAATGTTGTGTGTATTTAGTCTTTGAGTCTTATGTTGAACTGGACCATAGCCTTCTGTGGTATGCCTGGCTTGAACTGGTTGAAATAATGCATAATTGCCACAATGAGGTTGCTATTGAATCTAATCATTATCTAATCAAATATTGTGGTTTTCCCCCAATTTTACTCAAAACAATATTCTTGTTCATTACTTCTAACTTTCTGACTTAATAATGTACTTTTCATGGAACAGAGGCAGACTTGACAGATCTGAATTTGGAGGCATCCTTTTCTGTTCATGCTGGCATTGCACACACACGTTGGGCAACTCACGGTGTGCCTTCTCCAAGGAATAGCCACCCTCAATCATCTGATGCTGGAAATGAGTTCGTAGTTGTTCACAATGGCATAATTACTAATTATGAGGTATTAGTTTTTTTACACTTAATATGATGTGTTCTTAACTGCATATTCTTCTTCTAGCTACAGTTTTCTTCTTTCCCATATTTGACAGAGGGCATTATTCAATGCTTGGTCAAGGACCATAGGTGGACCCACCATCATGTGACCCAATTTATTCTTCTAGTGCACTGTCTGTTGATGGTTCACACCCCAACGATACCTGGTCAAAGAGGCTTGGTTATATATTCTGCACATACTTCTCTTTCACTAAACCGTTTTGAATACTCATTGTGAGAAGCTAACTTTACTGGGCCCATAAAATTAATGGCCTGTATCACAAAAAGGCAGGCTCCACATATCTTTGCTGGACCTGAGCAGAATATTGCATTTAGTGCAGATTTGCATCACATACTGTTTGTTTGGCTATCTGTTACCTTTGGATACTAGAACCTTTTTGTATCTTATATACAGTTTTAATGTTTTTCTCAAAGGCCGGTGCTAAATTGTTGATGAACTTTTTTCATGCTCTTCATAATTTTGAGTATTAGTGCCTGAGTTTCTGTAATTAACACATCTTAGCTTTGTTTATGGTTTGTTTTTTCATGCCTTTGTTGTTATTGTTTGTGGTGGTTGTTTATATATTTTTTAATTCTTTGTTTGTGATTCTTGTGTGTGTGTCTGTATGTTTGCGAGTCTTTTGCATGTGTTCATGTTTTTGTGGCTATGCTCATCTAGTATGTGATGATTAAGATAGAAAGATTGCACTGAGAATGCAAGGAAAGTCAAATGAGATTACAGTGAAACAGAACAAACACATATAAGCACGGATCAGTTACAGCTGAAAAGTTTCAAAGGATATTTATAAGATACTTATATTCATGTAAATATAGTGGCCTGGAGTATCATTTATTATCTATAATTGTGACCATGCAGTCTTATGCTAATCCAATGGAGCAAAACTCATATGCTTCATATGTTGTGTGCTTGCATGCATTTGTGTGTCGGTGTTGCTGTGCTTGGTGTACTTGCCTTGCTTTGTATTTTTTTTTTCACATGTACTTTTGTGGTTGTGTGTTATTGTTGTCTATGATATTTTTGGGTGGTACTGCAATTTCATGAATAGAGAGTTTTGTGAGCCTTATATGTAGGTGGAAGAACCAGAGCAAGCCTTTTTCTATGATGTTTTTTTCCCTCACGTTTTACCATTAAAAGAAATCTTTTGAAGCATCTACAGGAATTGTGTTAAACTATCATATCCTTAATTACCATAGTCATTGTAAACCACCCCCAACACCCACATCACCACCACCACTGCTGCCAAAAATAAATAAAAAAGCCCATTTGCATGTTCTGTGCAGCTTTTCCTCGTCTCATTCACTAGCTTTCAACAAAGGCTGAGAGCAAGCTTTAGTTAATTTGATTTGTGGACTTTGATGGTGCTCTTATTATTAACTTGTCTTATGTTATGTTTCTCTTGGGAGGTCTGTATTTTAGTTAGGATTGATTTGAGGTAATAAATCATTTGTTATTTTACTGATTTTTTGGTTATTTTGTTTGTCATTAGGTTTTGAAGGAGACACTAACCAGGCATGGGTTCATCTTCGAATCGGATACAGATACAGAAGTTATCCCGAAGCTTGCAAAATTTGTTTTTGATGAGGCAAAGCATGCAGAAGGTGATTATATTAATTTTGGAACACAGAGTGATTGGTTTATCATCATACTTGATTTTTTTTGAAAGCATTTATCGTCATACTTGATAGTGTTTAATATTTATTTGATCAATGGAGTCTCTTCATATTCTTCTTGTTTTATGTTCTTAATTCATCCCCTGAAATGTCTAAGTTGCAGGTGAACAGACTGTGACCTTCAGTCAGGTTGTCATAGAAGTTATGAGGCATCTTGAAGGAGCATATGCACTCATATTCAAAAGCACACATTACCCAAACGAGCTGATTGCATGCAAACGTGGTAGTCCGTTGCTCCTTGGTGTCAAAGTAAGTTATGTCATAGTTAATTTTCCTTGCTATAACTGAGTAGATGGATTTTAAGGTGCTGTTTGCGTTTTTCCTCCCTGAGAATGAGATTTTCCATGGAAGGGACTTCC
Source organism: Chimonanthus praecox (assembly GCA_022113865.1). Taxonomy (NCBI): domain Eukaryota; kingdom Viridiplantae; phylum Streptophyta; class Magnoliopsida; order Laurales; family Calycanthaceae; genus Chimonanthus; species Chimonanthus praecox. The sequence goes on from JAINRJ010000126.1 coordinate 342,896, forward strand.
TTGGAAAATTCTAATTTTCCACTCACTTTTCCAATCTATGTATTTTCCGAAAATTCTAATTTTCCACTCACTTTTCCAATCTATGTATTTTCCTTTGTTTGAATTTTCAAACCATTTTCCTCTCATTTTCCATTATGACCAATTCTATTTTCGAAGCCATTTGAGTTCACCTTTTTCATAGAATACTTTCAAATTTTATTTAATAAAAATAAAAATTAAAAGTATAATATAAATATAAATATTAAAATTTTAATTATTAAAATCATTAAATTATAACAATGAAACATAAAAAATAATAAAATAGTAAATTATGTTAAAATCGTAGAATAGAAAATTAATTTTTTAATGAATTAATAAGAAGTGATTAAATCAAGAATAAGCAAAATAAATATATTTGTTTGGTTGAAACTTGAAACACAACAATTTTTTTTTTTCAAAATATACTTGCTTCTAGAACTTACAAGGGGTCAAGTTGGATTGGGTTTAGGTCAAGGCCTTATTCAATTTGAGTCTATTTCAAGTTTCTTTAAGTGGGTTAAGTCGATTTAGGTCTATCTTAGGTTTGGGTGAAGTAACCCATTAACCTTACAATTTCTTTTTGTGAGAACATACTAAAATTACTCTTAAATGGGTGTAGACATCATATGGTTAGATATTTTCTTATAGATGTAGCAATAGGTAAGTTAGTCAGGTCTACCTAATTATAAATAATTTAGAGTCGGGTCTATTCATATATAAGTAGGTCCGTCAGATGTTGCCAAGTCTACTTCTTTCATCCATTTATACTGATGGTCAAAATAGACTGAAATAGAAGTTGAAAATTATATACGTTAAGATCCTTGAATCCATATAAAACAAAATAACCAGTCATCCATATAAATGTGATGCACACATGGAAGTTTTATATGTTAAGACTTCATTCATTGAACTTAGATTCCACGACTAGTTTGATGATAGACCTGTTTCACTCCTCAATTTGCTTCCTAATAACATATGGTCCACACACTAAAGCATGATAAATTTTGTTAAATAAAGTCCAAATATAGCAACCGTCTTTGTTCCGTAACATGCTCACTTCAAAGATGCATAGTTTAGAATAACCACATAAAACATTTAACAAAAAAAAGGAAAATCATAACACATCCATTCTAACGTGCTTCCCACATTTGTTGAGCTATTTCTTCATGTAATGTATTCTGAGTCTGTGTGCCTCTTCAAAAACACCGTAATTGTGATCACCATCATTATCGATTATACTTCAAAGCGCCAATCATCTATCAGCCTATCCATATTGCTATGTAATCTGATGAAGTTATGCAAGACACAACATGCAACAACTATTTTCTTCACATAATGTATTCTAAGCCTGTGTGCCTCTTCAAAAACACCGTAATTGTCATCACCATAATCGATTATCGCTTCAAAGCGCCAATCATCTATCAATCTATCCATATTGCTATGCAATCTGATGAAGTTATGAAAGACACAACATGCAACAACTATTTTTGCTTGTGTTCGATATGGATAATTTTTTGGAGGTTCTGTAAGAGTGGAATATCGTGATTTGAGAAGTCCAAAATATCGCTCTACCACATTTCATAATTATGACGCATTTTGAAAAGTTCTTCTCGAGCTGTAACTAGTGGGGGACTTTGGCCATATTCAAACAAATGATAATGTTTATTGCGATAAGGTGCTAAACAACCTCGCGTATTAGGATATCCACCATCAGCGAAAAGGTATTTACCTTCTGGAATTTTTAAACCATCATGTCCCCTCTTGCAAAGAGCATCTAACAATACTTTTGAATCAGTTGTTGATCCTTCATAGCCTGTCCTAATGAACCTGAATAACATGTCAAAGGAGATTACGACCAACAGATTCTGACATACATTCCTTTTTCTTGATCGATACCGAGGTTGATCAACTGATGGAATGCAGACTGGAATGAGTATCCCATCTATAGCTCCCATGCATGTCAAAGGGGTGGGCCCCACCCTTCCATGGATATGGTTCATGTGGCTATGGACTGTTCAATGTGGGCCCCATCACATCATCTTATTTTTTGATCATTATAGTTAAACCATTGGATTTGGTACTTAAACCAAAAGTGAGGATGAATTGGATCCTATCATGTCCATAGACGGCATGGACATGTCCTTGATACGGTAGGGGCATGGATTTACATATAAAAATGAAGTGTCCGGCACAAACTTGTGGTCTACATTGAAGTCTCCGTGCAACATGGGTCAGATCAGCAATGACCCAGGTCATAGTTGAATTCAGAGGGTGGCTTGACTTGTGGAGGTGGGATTGATCATTATATGGGTTACTTAGAATCCATACATTCAGGTTGAATTTTGTCCATTTTTTTTTTATGTTTACCTTCTAATTGAACCTTATTTCTAGATGAACTTCAGATTATATATTGCATATGTTATTTTGATAGGCATGTGACAATGTTTCATAAACAGTATTTGTTTTTTTTTTTTCAATTTTTGTCAAGTGGTTTTTGGTTTTTAAACATGTAAGAATTGCTATCACAGGAAGTTGCTGAAGATGTGAATGGTGGAACATTATTTCATGATTCCAAATTCCCCACTAGAAATGGACAGCCCAAAGAACTGTTTTTCTCCAGTGATGCCAATGCTCTTATAGAACACACAAAAAAAGTGTTGGTCATTGAAGATGATGAAGTGGTACATCTTAAGGTACTTTCTCCACTTTATTTGCATCTTTGAGGGTTGGAACTGTTCAGTTTGCCTATACAGGCATTCTTTTTCTTTGCCTGCCCTGTTTTTCGGATGTCTAGATGGTGTGCATGCTGGTAATCTATCAGCAATTTCTTCGTTCCAACTTAACTACACATTTAAAAGTAAAAAAAAAAAGTGCTTGTTCTCAAACAATTTTGCTAATGTATCGATATAAAAAAAATGCTAATGTATCTGCTCTGATTTTCCACATCGCCCTCTGATATTACTTTTTTTAATAGTTGCTATATTGTCTTCATATTGAGTTCCAAGCTGGTGGTTACTTCTCAATATTGTTAATTTGTCTCATTTTTTCCCTCAAGTCCTAACAAAGAAAATCAAGACAATTCATCACTGAAGTCTTTTTAACCTCAAGTTCTTTTATTTTTGAAATAATGCTTACTTTTTTTTTTCTTCAAATATTACTGATTTTACTGAAAAGGTAGGAAATCCACAAAAAAATACTGTCCAAGATAGCAAAGAAGGAGCTGAAAAACATTATAGACCCACAAGGAAAAACCAAAAACCATCTGCATGCCCACAAAGGCAAAGACTACTGTTAATTAAGAATCCGTTCCTCCTCTAGGAAGGCTCCCGTTTAGCTAACTGATCAGCCTTCTCATTTTCAAATCTAGGAATCTTACAGATTTGGAATTTCCAAGCTTCGACTAAGGATCTGATTTCCTTCATCGAGAAGTAACCATGGACAGTCTATCCCTTTAATCCGATTTGTAACCTCTCAACTCCACAAACTAGGCCATTTTTGGTCTTCTACTTACATACCCAACCCACCTCAATTGAGTTTCCGTTAGTTTGTCATCTAATGGGTTTTTTTTTTTTTGAACTATCTTTGATGTGGTCAGTTCTACCTCTATATCTTTTAGAGTTAATCCACTCATGCAATCTAACATGCCACCCCGTTCTCGCTAACTTGCACAAAGAAATGAACATCTCTAGATCTTGCACCAAGAAATGAACATCTCTAGATTTTTTGAAACGTCAGTATTCCTTTTTTGCCAGATTGACCATGATGAGGGGATTTAGCTGAAATTTGACCACCCCAATACTCCTAATATCCTTCATAGCTTCCTAGCCCTATTGATTAGAATGAATCTAGGTGAGCCCTATCATCATTAGAAAATGTGGGGTCTCTATTTCATGAAATGGAAGCTAATTTCTTTAGACAATTACTACATATTTAAAGAAATATGTGTTGGTGTGCTCCTTGTGCATTTGGCTTAAGACTTCTTTGTGCCTTGAGTGTGCCTTGCACTTTAACTACGAAGTTGTCAACGATGGTGAAATCCATGCCGATTGAGTTGAATTTGGTTGGTGGCGAGATTCTTTATCCATCTAGGAGCCACTACATATTAATAAATAATAAACTATTATTTTCTTCTTTCCACTATGAAGAAAACATAGTATCACTGTGATGGAGGCCATCAGGCCAATGATCCACATTCGGACACATATTTAGTGGACCTTGATCCAGCGGACCAGATTGCCATGGCTTACAAGGACCATTTTGATAGAGGTCACCATAATTGGATACCGTCTAATAAATCCTCTCTATTTATTAGTCGTGGCCCAATTTGTCCAAGTGTAGCAGGCCAACCTGTTAAGCAAAGGCCCACTTCTAAACATGCCAAACCTCAACAAGCACACTCCACCAAGCCCAAGAATGATCCATCCTCTCACAGTGTGCCAAGTGTTAAGAGGAGAGTGCATTATCCAGAGAGGAGAAGAGATAGGAGGAGTGACATGGCGCCACACAGGGATAAGCCCTTGCCATAGGCGAATTTCACCATGGAAGGAAAGTTTTAACACAGCCTCAGTATTTTGGTCATAACTTTTCACTGTGATGTCCGATTAACTTAATTATTTTTGCGTTGGAAAGAAGATTTCAAGGTCTACAACTTTGTATTTCATGAAGTTTTCGTGATTCGGACGTTTATTAGGTCAAAATCGAGATGCAAGTGGACTCTCTCCATGGGCGAAAATTCCATTGTAGGGCAAGTCTTGGAGAGGAATTCTCTCCCCTATTTTTTAGTATTTCTTAGAATAAAATCTTAGCCATTGGATTTGATGTGATGGCAAGATAGAAGGCTAGGATTGATTTGGTGATGCAGTAGGGTATTTTAGTCTTTTCATTGTTTTTTTCCCTATAAATACCAATGTAATTTTCGAAATTAATAGAATTGAATATTTTTGAAGAAAAGAAGACTCTTGGAGTTGGGTGTTTCCACACTGGGCTTCGGCCCTGGCGAAAGCCGTGATCCTTGGATTAGGATTTAGTTTAAATTGCAAGTAAGTTTTGATGATTATAATTCTTCTTTGTTTTATAGTTTTTAGATTAAGAATTTAATTGCATTCTCATTTATCTCTTTTCATCAGTCGCTTCCACATCATTAATTAATTGGATTAGTAGAGAACTTAATCTAATTCCATAAGGCAAAGTTGAATTCCCGAACTCTTATGCTTTTTCCGTTCGGGTATTGGTCAGCAAACCCAGCCAAGGCAGAATCCTTTCACGAACCTTGATTGGTTGTGCGGGTCCTTTAGAGACCATACTCTGCATCCTATTGGTGGGTTTCTCTTGAGATTCGACCCTAGGCCTGCATCACATTGAGTCAATTCTAAATTTTCCTTGCAAACTAACATTCTAAGATGAAATTGTGCACAGATTTGGAATTGTGTTTGCTTGTTAAGTACCTGTTTAAATCATTTGGTTCAATGTTCGATCCTTGCATATTGTTCATGTCCTAGATTTCTGAAAATGGTGTATCCTGTACACACTTCTGCCTCTATTTCCACTCCCTCGTCCATATCTGGGTGTCACAGTCTGTTTCACATTTTATTAGTTCTAATTTCACCCGAAAGACAAACTGTTAGTAATTCCTTTAGTTTGCTGTTGCGGTCAACTCTGTTATATGCTGTGTTTCAAGTACTTTTTAAATCAGCAGTGTATTGTATTGACGTGCATTGATGTGAATTCTCATTTCAAATTATCCACAGCATATTTTGGATTCTTCTATCAATCATTAGCATATTTTGTAGAACTAGGGATCTCACTACCGATGGCATCCCTTTTTGCGCTTATTCTGTGATTTTTATATATCCTGTTTAATTTATAGTCTAATTTTTGATAAGGAGATAATGGCATCTTCTGGATCAAAAGAAATCAAAGTTCTGGGATGGGGAGGAATGGAACATGGGCCTAAATGGAGTCTTTTGTAATTGTTTGTTCTCTAGTTTTCATATATTTATTTTTAAAGTAATTTAATTTATTGAAAAATCTGTAAATATTACTGTTAAGGTTTGTTGAACCAGACACCTCATACCAGTATAGAATTCCAACATGCATTTCCATATACAAAGTGGGTTTGTGATTTCAAGTTTTATGCTATCTATTTTTTTGTATTGCTTCTGCATCAAACCTTAATCCACAAAGAAGATCAGTATGCTTAGACTTGTTATGTATTCCAGGATGGAAGTGTTTCGATCCTCAAGTTTGACTATAACAAAGCAAAAACTCATGGAGGTCTTCCTAGACCTGCTTCAGTGCAGCGTGCATTGTCTGTTCTTGAGATGGAGGTAGAGCAAATAAAGAAAGGAAACTATGAACATTTCATGCAGAAAGAGATTCATGAACAGCCCGAGTCTCTAAAAACAACAATGAGAGGGAGACTCATATACAGTGATTCTTCTAGAGCCAAGGGTGTTCTTTTGGGTGGGCTTAAGGATCACATGAAAACACTCAGGCGAAGCAGGCGCGTTGTCTTTATTGGTTGTGGTACAAGCTATAATGCAGCTCTAGCTGCAAGACCATTTTTGGAAGAGCTTTCTGGTGAGTACTATTTGCCTTGCATCTGATTCCTTTATATATTGAGTAAAAAGGATTCTGTATATCCTCGTGCATAGTACCATCGGCCTTAAGTTTGTTCATTTATGGGCCCATGTTGGGTGATCCCCTTCATTAGTCTATTGGCCTTGTCATATATGAGGATGACTCGTATAGTTGTAGAGAGGTTTCCTAACCCTTAGATTGTTGGTCTGGAAGCGGGTGATTGAAAAACAGGAATCTAGTAGCGGTCTATATTCAACAATAAACCATCTTATTGATAGAAAGGATTTTACACTCGTGGAGTTGTTTGATTTATGATATATATTGTCGATACCATGGATTAAAAAAACAGTGTTGTATCATATTGGCTAATATGGTCGTATCGACGATACGATGCGTATTAGCTGATATGTAAGCACCTTTGACATTTTTTTTTAATTTTTTGAAAAAAATTAGAAAAATTATTGGAAAATAGAGAAAAATGTAAAACCTAGGGTGAGTATATTTTGGTTAAAAAAATAGTCATTTGATAGAGTATTAGACCCTTAAGAGCTGAAATTTCGATACAAATAAAGTATCTCTTAAATAATTGAACACTGTACAAAAAATTTAGAAAATGGAAAATCAATATGATGGAACACCTAATATGAAATTCATCTTCTTTAGTATCCCATAATGACATATATCTTATAATTTATTAATTTTTTAAAAAAAATCTGAATTTCATTAAAATATTGGAATGTTAGAAAAATCACACGAACACCCTAAAACTATATCAGTCACATTAAGGGCTCTTCATGTAATTCCATAAACATTAGTATAAATTTCTTAAAAAAAACTCACAAGAAACCCCAAAATAAGAATCATCTTAGAGAACCCAGATTTCTTGAATTTTTAATTTTTTTTGGAAAATCACATAAATGCCCTAAAAACTATATCAGTCATATTAAGACATCTCTATGCAATTTCATAAACACTTGATATCATTTCACAATTTTTTTTCCAAAAAAATCTCAAAATCGGGATTATCTTAGAGCAATTTTTTTTAAATTTTGATGAAAATAAATTCGAATTGACAAATCTAAATAAAAAAGGGTTGGAATGGACAAATCATTTTATACTTGTTGAAGAATATTCTTCTAACCCTTAAAAACATTTACCAATCCAAGATTCAAACTGAAAAATTGTCGAAACAACAATTTCCTACCCACCCCCCCACCCCCCCTAAAAAAAAAATAGGGCTGATTTTGTACCACATCTGTGCCGATACATATATTTTATGGCTGATACTGTGTGTATTGGTCGATATGTGTTAGCATACATAAATCCAATACGTATTGGTCATACGATACATATTGGCCGAATTTTTAACCTTTGGTTGATACAAGGATCAGGCATTATACCATAACGAGGCAAACTGTATATTTTGCCTTAGAATGGATTTGATATGTCTTGAGTAAGAGGTTGAATCAGTTTACTGTTCACAGTATAGAGCTCTTATAGAGTCACCTCTTGTGTAATGGTATTTCTTCTATAACAATAGAACTTGTTAATTATAAAGATCACTTTATCAACCAAACAAGTTTAAGTTAATGATGAACTACTATTATTTTGTTTCATTTCTCATTGTTGGCTTTGGAATTTAGGCATTCCTGTTACAATGGAGCTTGCAAGCGATCTTTTGGACAGACAAGGTCCAATATACAGAGAAGATACAACAGTATTTGTCAGTCAATCTGGTGAAACGGCAGATACTCTGCTTGCACTACAATATGCCTTGGAGAATGGTGCACTATGTGTTGGCATTACAAATACTGTTGGTAGTGCAATAGCCAGGAATACGCATTGTGGGGTCCACATAAATGCCGGGTGTGAGATTGGTGTGGCTAGTACTAAGGTTCTTTCCTTACCTTCTTTCTTTCTTCCTTTGTTCGATCCTGCTTTTAGTTGTATGTTCTTTGACGTGTATGCTGTAGAAGGATGTGTATCTAATGCCATTTCACCACAATCTAACAGGCATATACAAGTCAGATAGTAGTGATGGCTATGATGGCTTTAGCTATTGGAGATGACACAAGATCCAGTCAATCTAGAAGGGAGGCTGTTATCGATGGACTGTTTGACTTGCCAAGTATGATCATCTAGAACCTTCCATATTTTGTAGACTTATTGGACCTAGCTGCTAATCTCCCTACTTCCACGTCTTCCATGCTTCCTAAACATTTGTGAACAGGGCAGACTTGTATGAGATTCAAATAGAATCAGGATGTGCTCCAAGTAGAATCAGGATGGTTAAATGGTACTCAATTTCTTGCCTTACATAAAAATGGATGACTTGCTTTTAGGAGTGGTAATCGGGCGGGCTAGAGCCGGGCTATTAATAATTTTAAGTTTATACTTGCATCGAGGTGATGCGTTCATGGTCCATCCCACGCCTTAACTCTAGAAGGAAAGTGGCTTGGAATACAATCCACATCATTCTTGTGGACCATTTGGAAGGAGAGGAACACAAGCGTGTTTCAATCTAAGGAGCAGGTGATTGAGGAATTATTCCTAGAAAGCCAAATGGAGATTATGCACATGGCTCTTGTCTGGAAAAGAATTCATCGGGTCCAACATAAGACTTCTATCAGTCTTGGGAGGGCTCAATGATGGGAGGCCCCCCCAAAACCAAGAAGTCAACCCGCTTGGACACCACCACAACAGGGACATTTCAAGTTCAATGTGGACAGGGCAGCTAGGGGAAAACCGAGACCTGTAGGAATTGGGGGCGTTCTACGCGACCATAATGGGGAACCGTTAATTGTATTCCTAGAGTCGATTGGTAGAAAAGAATCGAACGAGGTAGAATTGCTTAGCATTAGGAAGGCCCTGACTATTTGGATTCCTTTAGGGTTGAGCAACTTGGTCATTGAAAGTAACTTGACAAATGCAATCAAATGGGCATCGGGAGTGAAAAAAACCCCGTGAAAGTTGGCTACTTTGGTGAGGGAGATAAATGATCTACTTAAAGGTCGGGAAATCTCATTCATCAAAGTTAGTAGATCGGCTAACGGTGTTGCATATTTCTTTGCAAAACAAGGAGTAGACTCACCAAACCATGACACACCGGGATAGCACCTTTGGGATGGGATTCTTCTAGTGTTATTAGGATTTTACTTTTGGACATGTGGGATCTTTGGTCGGGGACCTTGTATTTTTTTCTTTTCATTGGGTTCATTACTCATGAACCCATGTTTTTTCTCTTCTTTTTTTTGTACCTTATTTCTCTTTTAATGAAAATTCTTGTTACCGCTCAAAGAAAAGAAAAAAAAAAAAAATATATATATATATATATATACATATATATATTTATTTATATATATATAGAGAGAGAGAGAACTGGGTGGGCAAGGGATAACTGGAGATCTGGAACCTTCGATGATATATATGACCTATTGACCTAAAATAAACGGGCTTCATATTAAAGCCTACGCCTGGCCAGTTAGACACAATGCTTTGTCCGAGCCAGCCTGATTAGCCTGGGCGGGTTGGGCTTGGGCTGGGTTTGGACAAATGAATAACCTTACTTGCTTTACATTGAACAGTGATAGCTACTGATATGGAGGGCTCTACTATATCTGGAACTGCTCCCACTATCGGTCTCCACATGAAGCTAAATTTAGAAGATTCTCCAAGAAACAAAGACGGCCAAATTAGTAAATCTATGGATGATGGCATAATCCAAGTAATCTGAAATATCTGTAACGCATTAATTTCCACACTGAACAAGTAAAATAACAGGGATCAAGAGATGATTAACATTCGTGACATCTCACACAATAAGCAGTTATTAATGATAATCTTTTGATGATGAAGGTTGTCTTAGTGTCAAAGTTCTCTACTCTTGTGCGTAAAACATCCGAGGACCATAGGTGTAACTTTCAACTTCCATATATTAGGACATACATTTGGCCAAGTCACTTGTACTGACACTTGGATAATAATGGTTTAATCATGAAAGAACGAAAAGAGTCTGGATATCAAAATTTGCTATATTCTTTGGTGTCGAAATTTGAATCCCATTAAGTAGGTCAAGCTACCATGTCCACAGCTTTCACGTCTGCAAGATTCTAGATTTTGGATTCCAGAAAATATGAGTTGCCTGAATCTCATAGTTGTTCAGTACATAAGTGCTGATCTTCGTGCTGCCATGTATAAAGGTGAATATTTGATTCAACAAAGATCAGAACATCATGAGTCAAACCACAATTGAGCTGTTTCCCATTTGCATTGATTCTGTATACTGTCTTGAAATTTATGCACACTAGCAAAAGCAGTCTTCCATATACCTGATGCTCTAGGCGAAACAGGTTCCACCAAACCATACCCATTACCACTTTCTGTTAGAAATAGTGTCGTGCAAGCCATCCTCTCCATCAACCAGCCTCCATAATCATTTACTAAATAAGGCTGTATTTACCCCTTGGATGGGTCTAATCCTGAAACTGCCTCCTGCTTTGGATGGGTTTAGTCTGAAACCCTCCCGACACAATACAGAACCATTCACCAGGAATCTTATGATGAAAAGAACTTGAATGTATAAATTAAGAATTCAATTATTTTATACTAACTTTAATTTTTTTAAAAGAAAAACTCTAATCAAAGGGTTGGGATTAGTCATTCAGTTATGCCCCGATCAGCTAGACTTTTGTGCAGCACTCATCAATTGTGGAGCCCATATCATGAATAGATCAGATCTTATCCTGTGTCATATGTATGAAATTGGAATTTCTTCTACTAAAAGGTGTTGGGGGGTTGGGGGGTGTTGGGGTGGGTTGTTGGAAGGTGACACATGCTTTATTAGGGTGTTTAACCAATAATTTGCTGCTTCTTTGGCAGATAAAGTTAGAGAAGTGTTGAAACTCGATGATGAAATGAAGGATCTGGCGAAGTTGTTGATGGATGAGCAGTCACTTCTCATGTTTGGTAGGGGTTACAACTACGCAACAGCTTTAGAAGGTGCTTTGAAAGTGAAAGAAGTTGCACTTATGCACAGTGAAGGAATACTTGCTGGTGAAATGAAACATGGCCCGTTGGCTTTAGTTGATGAAACTCTCCCTATTATTGTCATTGCTACACGTGATGCTTGCTTTAGGTAACTTTCTTCTTGAAGTAAATGACAGAATTGTTGAGATGGTAATATCCTTGCTTGTTTTGGTTTTCATATTTCCAATATTTTTATCTTGTTTGACAGCAAACAAACAGTCAGTGATACAGCAACTTCATGCACGCAAAGGCCGTCTTATAGTAATGTGTTCAAAAGGAGAGGCTCCATTAGTGTGCCCCAGTGGATCCTGCCGAGTAATAGAAGTTCCACAGGTTGAGGATTGCCTTCAACCTGTTATCAATATAATACCATTGCAGGTATTTTCTGTACTGATGCTGAAGTTATTTAGTAATATATGTTCATCTAATATCTTCCATTTTTTTTTGTTTGCAAAGAAATATCTAGGTTCCGTTTAACCATACATATAGTGAATGTGGATGAGGTCATGGCTGTTCATTTGGTGGATCAAATTCCGAATTTGCATAATCTGAAAAGACACATTATTTTACTGAAAAAAAGACACTGATTAGATGACCCAAACAACCTAATTGGCAGTCACAAGTGGATGATAAAAATATAAGTTTTGATTCAATGGTTAAGGTCACAATGTTTACTTGGTACCAAAATCCAGTGAAAACCCTTGCATACACTGACTGAGCTGTATATGTTTGAAATTGTGAATACCGTTAATTTTCCATTGTTTTATCAAGTATCAAACACAACCTGGTTTCAGCTATATAGCTAGAGTAGCATGACATGGCTTGGTGCAACTGTCTGTGTCTAGAACTTCATTTGAGAATTTCAAGATACTTTTGAAATCATTTTATTTTTGTCTTATGAACAAACCTATTCTTGCTGATACTGATATTGGAGACATCTATGTGCATGAGCACATTGAATTAGAAAGTTCCTCTTAACCCCAAATTCTCTGGGATGCTGATATGGCCTGGACTCATTATTTACTGCATACTTTTTTTTGAGCGGCAATTGTTTACTGGCACACTGATAGGTTAAATGTGTATAACATCTGAAAAATGTCTACAACATTTGCCCTTTCCCTTGTTCTTATGAGGAATGAAATCAGTGGCATCCTGAGATTCATATGATCTGAGTACAGTGGTGAAAACTCATTCCTATTGGTGTAAATGCTTCTTATTTGCAAATTCCTAGTTGTGTATAACATCGTGTAAACCTGCTTGTGGATGGTTTAAACTCATGATGCATACAGACCCTTGGTATCAGTTGGTTAAATTTGATCAAAGTGCCTTCAAATCTTGAAATGTTGGTGTAAAATCTTCATTCAAGATGTTAATTTGATAATCTGTTGTGGAGTAACTCTCACATTGAAAGTATACTTTGATAATATATTGGAGATTGGATGTGTCCTAGTCATGCACTTCTATTTTTTTATCAGCTACAATGTGTATACACTTCTAATATGATGTGGATATATCCAATGCGTGTCACACCTCATTGTCACCATTGATTTTATTTATTTTAGTATTTATTATCTCTCTCTTCTTTTCCAGTTATTGGCGTATCATCTAACAGTTCTTCGTGGATATAACGTGGACCAGCCTCGGAATCTTGCAAAGAGTGTAACAACTCAGTAGAAGAGTGGTATCATGGATACTCACTGTTGAGGTGGAACTACAGCCCTTATTGCGATTTTCAGTTCCTCTTCTCCACTAACCTTTTTTTCTAAGGCAATGCATTGTCTGGGCATGTAGAAGTTAGTGTATATTTCACTGAAATTCCTTAGTTTTAGGTAAATTACCTTGTTCACCTGTGGATTGATTGATGACGACAAGAACAGTGAGACAAGTGTTCATTGTTTCATTTCCTCATGTTTTTATAGTATCCTTGTGCTTTAAATTATTCCCATTTCTAACAGTTCAGCCCTGTGTTAGCATGACCAAATATCCTTTTTCGTAGTCTTAGTCATTGCCTTGCATTTTTTAATCTTCAAATCCTTAAGGTGATTTGTAGACTGAATGTTCACTGCCTTGCCCCTCTTGCTTCTAAGAACAGTGAGAGACATCTTTTTTTTTTTGTACTCCATGTAGTTTAAAGGCAAAATCATGTACAGATGAAATCGTTGTTTCCCCAGCAATAAATTATTCTAGTCATGTATTTTTTACAAATATAAGGTGGTGATTAAAAAAAAAAAAAGTTAAGGGATAAGATGATAGTTGGAACTTCTCAAAATATGGCATAGGCTGACCTATTTAAAGGAAATCTCCTTATTTAGTCTCATTGAAAAAGTACTGGATTTTTTTATATTTAATACCATATTCAGAGAAATTGAACAACATTGATATTTTATGGAGCATAAAGATGGCTTTCCTCTAAAGGACACCATTGATGCTCTTTTCGATGGGAATTTTTATTGTTTGGGTTCATGAGAAGGATAGAGACAGAAGTATATTCAGATGAGTATTAAATGTGATAAAAAATCATTCTATTTAATTGTCTTAAGTTATGATCTGTTTGCCTGAAAAATGGATTTAATTAAAATATGAAGGGGTTGGAGTGATAACCAAGAATCCGTCTCAAGAAATGAGAGTCTTGAGTTCGATTTCTATTTTATTCTAAAGGGTCCTGATCTGTGGGCAGGGAGATTTGCACGTGTCCTAAAAATTACTGGGGTGCTTTAAAAAATTTAGACACCTTAGTAAAAAAAATATTTGATTAATTCAATCAAGATGGTTTTGTATACTCCATATCTGGGTTTAGACTTTTCTATGGATTGATGGCTTTTGCATGGGTGTGTTTACTCCAATCAGGATTGAAATCTCAGCTCCTTTCGGACACACTGGCTGATATGGCCTAAGAAGGGTTCATATTGGCACAATAATATTTTTTTTTTAAATATAAATATATTCTCTTAAAAGAAAATGGAAAATTCGTGTCCCCAAATTTAGACTTAAATCTTGTTTGTTTTGACAGCGTATCAGTCCTTACCTAAAATTTTGATTTGTCTAAATTGAAAGCCTAAATGAGAAAATGTTTGACAAGGTGTGAATATAAAGGGGTTGAGTCGGCCATGTTTGAACACACCATGGAAAGTGGGTGTAAAATCTCCTTTTTTACACATGTACTACCTTGCAGCTCAATTTTGACCTATTTAACGTCCGAATCACAAATGTCGTAATCTACAAAGTTGTAGCTCTTTAAGTCTTCTTTCCAACCCAAAAAGAATTAATGCAATCGGACATTGGAGTGAAAAATTATGGTCAAAATAATGAGATTGTATCAAACCTTTTTTTTTTTTTTCCTCCAGTTTTTATTTTATTTCTTTTTCCTTAATCCACTTGCCAAATTCAAAAATCTTCTTATAATGACTTGTAAATTTAAAATTTCCTCCTATGTATCTTGAGATTATGAAAATATACTTCATACATGTGGATTTCTTCATGGGCTTTTCTTATTGGGCTTAATAATTGTAATTTTCAAAGTATGGAAAATCTAATAAATAATTTTACTACTTATATTCAATTATAAAAATATACTAAATTAATCCAAACTCTCATAAATGGATTTGAATTAATTAGTTTACAAATAAAACCCCAAATTGTGGTAGAATAATCATTAAAAATTCATACTTTCCAAAAATAGCATTTCCTGTACAAAATTAGCATTTTATTCCACTTTTTTTTTTTATCATTTCTTGTATTTCCTTTAAAATCCTACAAAACTTCCAAAATGCCATTAAACATATCTAAAACACACAAAACAAGGGCGAATTAATCCAAATATAGAGGTAAAATATATCAATTTCCCGTGTACATCACTACCTTTGAATGGTATTATTGTTCATTAAACTACAAAAAACTCAAATTAGAGAATTAGTAAAAAATTAGAGAAATTTGGAAAGATTAGCATAGCAACTAATTAAACTCCAAAAACCTTAATTCCTTAATTGTTGAAAAGAAAATACTTAAAATGCCTTGAAATTGGTCTATTGGGCTCCACTTAGATACGTATGAACTGATTTAGGTCGAAAACCCAGCTATATATTGGCATATTGTGGGGTATAAGCTGATATGAAAGGCCATAAGGCTCCAATATATCATCCGATATGAAAAATTAGTACTTTAGATTGGAGTTTCAAAATAATCGCTCGAGTTATCCAATTTGAAATAATAGAATCTCTTGCTGAGTATCAAAGTCCGCTGAATAAATAGATACTCACCTTATAAATTTTATAAATTTGTCAATTCTAATCAAAATTAAAATATATGAACAAATTAATCGAAGTAAAATCCAATATGACGTAACTCTAAGGGGTTGGAGTAATGGTTAAGAACCCGCATTAAGAAGCAGAAGTCCTGAGTTCGAATCTCACTGCAGCCCAAGGCCACTCTTGATAGTGTTATTGGATGTGTGTGGGTAGAGAGGCTTTCACAGCCTCAATGATTAGTCGGGTCCTCTAAGAGGCCAGGACACCTTGATCATAAAAAAATCCAACATGACCTAAACCAAAGGGGTTGGAGTGATGGCCAAGAATTCACCTCAAGAAGCGAGAATCCTAAGTTCAATTTTTACTCCACATCAAAGGGTACTCCATGTAGAGTTACCCGTTGTGTTGCTTCGAGGATCAGTCGAATGCTCTAAAAGACCTGAACACCTTGGTCATAAAAAAATCCTTCCTGCCTGATTGCTATCCTTATTGTACCCACTTGCAATTGTGAGATATCATTGGATACGTGATATCCTGGAAACCAAGCAGCTACAGCTTGAGAAGATTCATATTGATGACAACTGCTCAGATATGATGACAAAGAACTTGCCCAGAGATAAACATGAAAAATGCAGAAGTGCAACGGGTATGGTGGAACCCTCCACCTAAGTCGGGAGGGGGAGATTTGTTGGGTTTCCCTCCTTAGTGGAGGAAACCCTTTGGCATCCCAAGGTTCATGGACTTTGGAAGTGGTAAAGCCTCCTTGAAATGAGCAATGTCTCATTGAAATTGGAGATGCCTCATGGGAATGAGGAAGGCCTTTTAGGAATGGGTGACATCTCTTTGAAATTGGAGAATGTCTCATAGAAATTGAAGAAGTCTTATTGAAAATGGAAAGGCCTCCTAGGACTTGAAAGGATCTCATTATGATCTAGTTTTTCACACCTCTCCTAAAGCCTATATAAACCAATTTCTCTCCCCATTTCAATAGACCACCAATTCAAGTTTTAAGTGAGAGACACTTGGAGAGTGAGAGAGAAAGAGTCTTACTTAGCTCTTGTGGATACAAGGAAGAATTCGGTGGTGATATCTCCAAAGGTGATTGGAAGAGACGACAACGCAACCACTTCGGTGAGATTGTTCTTTTTTGTTATCCTTGAGTTTTATACTTTTTGTTAGGAATTATTTTTGATTAATTACTTTATCTGTAAATAAGTTGTGGGAGTCCTATTCTTTATATAGTCAGTTTGATTGACCTATTCTTTAGGCTTATCCCGTTGGTTTTGGAGCCTGTTTATCATGGGATTAGTTGTTCCATGTTTCGAGCTAGTTTGGTATTTTGTATGTTATATTTATGTTGAATTTCAGTCAATGAATAAACAACTTTAGTAAATAATAACATTTAGCATCAGAGCCACAACTGGGGCCTAAAGAGAACAAGCAGCAGCTTCCTTACTTGCAGCAACTTCTTTACTTGCAGCAGCAAGAGTCAATGGCGTCTGAGAAAGCACCTGAGAATTACGTGCAGCCGGCAATACCTCGCTTCGATGGTCATTATGACCATTGGAGTATGTTGATGGAGAATTTCTTGAGATCCAAGGAGTATTGGGATCTTGTTGAAACAGGAATTGTAGAACCAGGTGGAGCAGTGACACAAGCACATCAGAAGAAGATTGATTAACAGAAGTTGAAGGATCTGAAAGTAAAAAATTACCTGTTCCAAGAGATTGATAGAACGATTTTGGAGACAATTCTCCAAAAGGACACTTCCAAACTGATTTGGGACTCCATGAAAAAGAAATACCAGGGCTCAACAAGGGTGAAGCGGTCTCAGTTGCAGGCACTCCGTAGAGACTTTGAGACGCTTCAAATGAAACAAGGAGAATCTGTGGCTGAGTATTTTTCAAGAACGATGGCGATTGCGAACAAGATGCGCATCCATGCTGATAAGATGGAAGATGTTACCATTGTTGAGAAGATTCTACGCTCAATGACTCCGAAGTTTGACTATATTGTTTACTCAATTGAGGAATCACATGATGTTGATGTGCTTTCAATTGATGAGCTTCAAAGTTAATTGTTGCTCCATGAGCAAAAGTTGAACCGTAGTACTGGAGAAGAGCAAGCTTTGAAGGTGACGACCAATGGTGAATCTTCATCAACAAGAGGTCGAGATCGTGGTCGAGGCCGAGGAAGAGGCAGAGGGTGGTTCAATCAAAATCCAAATGATCGTGAATGAGACAAGTCCAAGATAGAATGTTACCATTGTGGAAGGTATGGACATTATAAGTTTGAATGTCAAACCATCTTATCAAATGAAGGAGAGAAGTCTAACTTTGCAGAAAAGGAGGAGGAGGAGGATGAAGCTACTCTATTGATGACATGTCATATTGTTGATGAAAAATCCCCAGATGTGTGGTATTTAGACACAGGCTGCAGCAATCATATGTGTGGCAATAAGGATGTTTTCTCTTGTTTGGATGAAGGCTTTCGAACAACTGTGAGGTTTGGAGATAATTCGGCAATTTCTGTGGTAGGGAAAGGTGACATTCAGATCCGAGCAAGAGATAATACTCCTTAAACAATCTCAAATGTTTTTTATGTCCCAGATTTGAAGAGTAATCTGCTTAGTGTGGGTCAACTCCAAGAGAAGGGGTGCATCATCACTATCAAGGAAGGCACTTGCATGATCAATGATCCGAAAAAGGGTACAATTGCTCAAGTCTAGATGACAGGCAATCGGATGTTTTTTTTTTTTTTTGAGCGGTAAAGAAGAGATTTCATTAAAAGAAAAAAAAAAGGTAAAGTACAATACAAGAGAGCCTAAGAGGGATAGGCCCAAGAGCAAGCATCAAAATAAAAAGAGTAGAAATACAATAAAACAATCACCCCTCCGGAAGATGAGAGACACCCAAAAACTACCCTTCAACACCGTTTTTAGCAAAAAAGTCCATCATGCCATTTGCAAACCGACTGATGTGATTGAAAGAGACCTCCAAGCCCATAGAAAGACCCTTAATTTCCCTTACCAGGGTGATCAACCTCCATGGAAGACGCCTCACACCCCTAGCCCGTTTGATAGCATTGGAAGAATCGCTTCAATAACTAACTAACTTCCCCAAGCTCACCTAGAGTCAAGGCTCTCCGAATACTAAGAAGTTACGCCTCATTAGATTCCTTGATCCCACTCGATTCCGAGAACAAGACACGAATAGAGTCCTCATGGTCCCTAAGAACACCCCCAATGCCCGCCGGACCCGGTTTACCCCTTGACGCACCATCCACGTTAAACTTAAGGGTCCCCAAAGGACGCGGGGACCAATCTACTAACAATCTCCTTATTTGTCGGGGAGTAGCCATCATGCAACCATCCCAGGCAATCGGATGTTTCCTTTGCATATCAAGCATGATGTTCAGTCTTGCTTCTCTGTCAAAGTTAAAAACTCAACTTGGCTGTGGCATTTTCGCTACGGTCACCTGAATTTTAATGGTTGGAAGAATAAGAAGAAAATGGTGATTGGCCTTCCACAAATAAATTGTCCCTCTGAAGTCTGTGAAGAATGTGTTGTAGGGAAGCAACACAGAGATCAATTCCCAAAAGGAAAGGCATGGAGAGCCCGCAATCCATTGGAGCTTGTTAATTCTGACATCTGAGGACCGATCAATCCGGTATCAAATGGAAAAAAGAGGTACTTCATTTCCTTTATTGATGATTTTAGCAGGAAAATGTGTAATACCCTGTCCCAGATTAGGCGTATTTTAGCCTAATAAATTTTGTTTAACCGATTAATCTCGAAGATTACGGTTAGGGCTTTGAGGGAAGCCCCAAGTGTGGCCCAATCCGAGCTCGAAAGCTCAGTGATCCAGCTTGCCCAGCTGAAGGGGCATTTTGGTAATTTTACAGCTTATTATTATTATTTTATAAATAATGTTATTATGTGATTATTATTGGATGATATGATTGTCCTTAATCAAGGAATTGTATTTCTGATTTTAAAATAATTTTATTTTCATAAAATGGTATTTAAAACCGCCTATCAAAATCCCAAAAGGGAGAAATAATTATTTTAAATGATTTTGGAAATGAGATAAAATTCAAAACTAGTACTTTGTGTTGGACCATTTTAAGAATGGTCTAGCTATTCTTTGACACCCCAAAATGATGTTTCTAAATTGTTTTATTTAACATTTGTTTAATTAAGTAAATAATGTTAAATTCTGATTTTTATTTAAATAAATGATTTTTAGGGAGTTTTTTAAATCTCAAAATTTTTATGGTAGCTAAAGTTTTTAAAACCCAACTTATCTGTAAGGTTGGATTAAGTTTTTGAGTTCTCAAATTCTTATGTTTAGTTAAAAATTGAGTTTTTATCAAACCAGGGGCCTTTTTGCAAAACCAGAACTTGAGGAGGGCTGATCTGTAACCAAATAGGTTACTGTTTGGAACATCAACCGACGCCGCATGCGCCTGCATGCAGTGGCCAACCGGCCCCTTTCTCTGGTCATTTCTCTATAAATTGAGCCCCTCAGCCTAGCTCTCAGACTCCCTTCAAACTTGATCTCTTCTCTCTCTCAGTCTCTCTGTCTCAGCTGCCTGAAAAACCAGCCCCTTTTCTTCTTTGTTTTTCCCAATTTTTCACCTGTAGCTTAAGAAGGGAAAATTTTTCAAAGCTTGGATTTTCAGCTTAGGAACTCCAATGAAGGTAACCACTATATTTCTTTTCAAATTCTAGGTGGTTTAGAATAAAGAAAAACTGATTTTGGTTTAGTTTTGAGCAAGAAAAACCATGGGTTACTTATACCCGTGAGCTTTCAGTATTAAAATCGATTGGCCCAGTGAGCTTCAAAGCTCCAAACTTCTCCCTATGGAAAGAGAGCTCCCATAGGAATCCATCGGACCGGCTAGATATGAAAACCGAATCCGGGAAATCCTTTGTTTCCGGATTCGTTTTTCATGCTGTGCCTCCCGTTCACTATCTGCTGTTGCAGACAGTGAAGGAAGAAGAAAAAAAAAAAATTAATAAATAAATAAATTTTATTGTTGGATTATGTTGATGTTTGTGATGTTAGTACCATTGAAAAAAAAAATATTATTATTGGATTACTGAAAAAAAAAATGTACTGACCCTCTTCTCTTATTACTATAGTGTATATACTATTGTATTCACTTTCAGGCCGACTCTATTGGTCGGGCACTGAGTGATCTCACTTTTAGGCCGACGCTATATTTGTCGGGCACTGAGTGACCTCGAAGCCTTACTCAACATGTCAGATCTAGTCCTATCCAGAAGACAACCGAGAAGTGACCTGAGGATCTAGACCTAACTCAATAAGTCAATCTGGTCACTCAGATTTGATGAACCCACTCATGTGCCTAGACTTGACGCACTATGGTAAGAGTACTCATGATGCTGGTAAATGCTATGATGTTGATCATATGAAATGTGTAATACTGCTTCCACGTGCCCTTGACTATTGAATCAATATCGGCCATATGAGAGATGGTTTACATCTGCTGGACCATAGGTGTCGACAGTTGCTGACTTGAGGGTGTTAGTATCGGCTATGGGAGAGCCGGAGATGTACTTGAAAGGATGTATTTTGATCGTGTCGGGACTTAATAAAATGGTCTCAGCGTAGTCAGTAGACGTTACGTTGGATGATAGCATTAATGGAAGACTAATGGAATGATGGAAATGATGATGAGATTTTACTTGATATTGTGAATTTTATTATCAAGCATGAGATATTATTGCAACTGTTGATTATTGCTAACATGTTGTTTAGTTTAAAATTGCACTGTTATATTTCTTTCACTGGGCTAGTTAGCTCACCCCACTTATCTTTCAGGAGATGAACAAGAGGAGGAGAACCCTCTATTTCAAGCTTAGGGTGGATAAACTGTGGCGATGTTTTGGGATCCCCACTGAGGGGAATACCTCGATCTTTGCTTTCTAATTCTTGGAACCATTTGTTTTTGTAAAGTACCGGATGTGGTACTTAGTTTGTATCAATGTCATGTATTGAAAACTACTATGTATCCGTCGTTACTCTGATGATGATGTTTTGAATGATAATTCGATGATTGGAATGATGTGATCATGCTTTGTGTTGTTATTATGTCTATTTGTTAGGTACACTTATGGTATATGTTTGAGTCCACATGTTGGGATCATGTGTGACCTTTGAGCCCAACTGCTGATCCGGCCCAGTTAGAATGCTTGTGTTAGCTTAGCCTTTCAAAAAAAAAAAAAAAATCAGTCGCGTTCCGGGCCTACCCTTCGGGTCGGGGCGTGACAAAATGTGGATTCATTTCTTGCAAGAAAAATCAGAAGCTTTGACTGCATTAAAAAACTTTAAAGCTCCTGTTGAGAATGAAACAGGGAGAACTATTAAAGTGCTTCGAAGTGATCGTGGTGGAGAGTACAACTCCAAAGATTTTGAAAGCTTTTGTGCTCTATATGGCATCCGTCGGCAACTGACAACAGCTTATACACCACAACAAAATGGTGTGTCTGAGAGGAAGAATCGAACCATTCTCAACATGGTTCGAAGTATGCTAGTAAAGAGTCGTGTTCCAAAGAATTTCTGGCCGGAAGCAGTAAATTGGAGTGTTCATATCCTGAATAAAAGTCCCATATTTGTTGTTCAGAACATGACGCCTGAAGAGGCGTGGAAGGGATACAAACTTGTTGTTGATCACTTTAAAAATTTTGGCTGCATCAGATTTGCTCATGTTCCAAATGAAAAAAGAAAGAAATTGGATGAGAAAGGAGAAAAATGTGTGTTTATTGGTGTAAGTGAAGTCTCCAAAGCTTACAAGTTGTTCAACCCTCTCACAAAGAAGATTGTTACAAGTCGAGATGTCATATTTGATGAAGATAAGACATGGAATTGGAGTGACCATGAATCTGGCAGCAACACATTCCTGTTTGCTTTGATGAAGATGAAGCAACAAAAGAGATTGTCCAGCAACAACATCCACCAAGTTATTATGTTATTATACCAAGTGAAGTCCAGCCATCAAATCCAGCTAGCCCACATCCTCAACGAGAAAGGAAGAGACCATGTTGGATGGCAAATTATGAGGTTAGTAGAGATGATCAATCTGATAATGATACATCTGCTCATTTTTCTTTATTTTTAGATTGTGATCCAATAACCTTTAAAGAAGCGGTCAAAGAAACAAAATGGCAAAAGGCCATGGATGCAGAGATTAAAGCGATAGAGAAAAATGACACATGGGAGCTGACTGGCCTTCCAAAAGGGCAAAAGAAAATTGGTGTGAAGTGGGTATTTAAAACCAAGTTGAATGAGAAAAGAGAGATTGACAAGTATAAAGCTCGTTTAGTGGCGAAAGTGTAATGACCCGTCCCGCTACGGGCACGTTAAAACTGATACAAACTCCTAAAACCGATCCAATACAATTTCTGATATACCTTTTTTTTTTTTTTAAATGGGATACACGGCTCCCGCAACCCACACTAACCATAGCAAATCTGCCAATAAACAAAAAACCGGAAGCACCAGTCATAATTACAAATTATAGCATTATCACATTATTACATTCATCCAACTTAATGAAATGTACACATATCTCAAATGCATTAGAAAATCTCCAATTACAAAATAAAACCATGACAAGTACTAAGCTGCAACTCTACGCCCAATGTCTGATTGAGGGTCTTGCCGACCCTTCATATATGAAGTACCTATGAGGCAAGGGGTGAGCTCTCCATGCCTAGTAAGGGTAACACATACGTCATATGTCACCAAGCATATACTGTATATGATCATATGAACACATCAATGTCTATGATGTCTACATGCATGACTATGCAAGCGGGTGCCCTACCCCTAATACACGGGCCCACATCTGTCAGGCCTCCGGTATATCCTCTAACCAACTCAATACAACTCTATGTATCCGCTGTAGTTCACCCACCCTTGGGTACACAGACTGATCTCCAACCGGATCAGGAACCATACTCCTCGATTAGACCTATGACTCTCTCATGACAACCCGCACATATACCACGACCAACTCAAGAGTCGGACTCACTAAAGTCCCAAACTGACTGCCACACGGGAATAACCGCCTCACCAATCTTCAACGGACTGCCAACCAGACTCATCTATGGTCTCTTCAACCAAGCACTAGAGTCTCTATAGTCAAACCTATAACCTTGGACCCTATCTGTTGGTTCCCACACGACTGGCGTATCCACCCCTCATAGAATTCTATAGGTCTTCTATAGAGTGAGCTGGCCGAACTCACTCATTAGGTGCCCATAAATTTCTGGTGAGTCAACACCCACAACACGAGTCTCAATAATGAACCCCAAAACCATAACTGTTGGAAAACATACTACCACATCACACCACAGGCTATCCCCACCATATAGGTGTCCTAGTCTGGAATACCATGCCTCAGACTGTAACCACCCTGCAAGTGTCATAGCCTGGAACATCATCTCACACCACACCGCAGGCTGTCCCCACCCGACAGGTGTCCTAGCCTGGAGTATTTCATCACATCACATCGCAGGTTGTCCCCACCCTACAGGTGTCCTAGCCTGGAACATCTCATCACATTACATCGCAGGTTGTCCCCACCCTATAGGTGTCATAACCTGCAATATTTCATCACATCACATCGCAGGTTGTCCCCACCCTACAGGTGTCCTAACCTGGAACATCTCATCACATCACATCGCAGGTTGTCCCCACCCTACAGGTGTCCTAGCCTGGAACATCATCTCACACTACACCGCAGGCTGTCCCCACCCTACAGGTGTCCTAGCCTGGAGTATTTCATCACATCATCCCTCGACCAATGAGCGAGCAAGCACATCCTCAGCCTACTTGGTCATTCGGGGATCACAAGTCATACTAGCGGGAGTTGTCCCTCACTGCATCATCCCTCGACCAATGACCAGGCGAGCACCTCCTCAGCCTAGTTGGTCATTCTGGGATCACAAATCATACTAGCGGGAGCTGTCCCTCACCGCATCATTCCTCGACCAATGACCAGGCAAGCACCTCCTCAGCCTACTCGTTCATTCGGGGATCATCAAAAGCCATCCCACCCTCTGGTCTCCACGCGGGCGAACCACTCAAACCATTAGTCCATTGGGGACGCCTCATCCTCCACGTACTCGGGTAGCGTGCCTATAACGACCTTTAAGTCAGCCTTGGGCGAGCTAACACTCAACCCCAAAACTTCCCGGAGGTTTCCATGACCACCTCACAGCATGTCCCTCATAGGACTCTCGGGTACCTCGTCCTCCGAACCGGACCACACTTCCCTCTTAGGCGTGTTTAAATATCACACTTGACAATCTAACCCATGCCAGGAAAGACTTCAACCCATGTCCAACCACCGGGTAGACCATAGTCCAACCACCTTTCCACTGCGCGGTCTCACACAACATCCACACCCTACGAGCCGACAAGTTAGGGGGAGTCTCTAGATCCTGATGTTACCTAATACTCATACCCCCACCGGCATTCCACACATGCTAACTACATACAAACACAACTACCCTTGCACATGCTATTAACATAAGCTACGTTTGGATGGAGGGTAATTTTTATAGGGGTTACCCCTAAGTAGGGGTCACCCTTGAGTAGGGGTGACCCTTGAACTAAGATTACCCTTATCTTATTTGTTAATTGCCGTGGTAAAGTAAAACCTTATCCTAACGGTAAAAAATCTTCTTTGGTAACTATAAGTAAGGGTAACCTGATATATTAATATTTTTTTAGTTTTTTTATAAAACATAATTATTAAATAATATTCATGAAATAAATTCTAATAATATAACTTATAATAATATTATCTAATTTTTTTAAATTATTTTCATAATTATAATTTAAAATGAACACTTTCATTCTAATATTAAAAAAATAAATAAAGATTTTTTTTGATATTACTATTTTAAATCCCAATAAATAAATTAAAAAATATCAACATATCTCTTCATAAAAATTATAATTATTATTTTTTATATTATATGATTTAATAAAAATATTAATTCTCATAAAATTGTTAATATGTCAGTTTACCCCTATTCAAGGGTAACCCCTATAAAAATTTAACCCTTACCCAAATGCATCACTTTGAAAATGTTATAGAAACTTTATTTTTATATTATATAGATTTAATAAAATTATTAATTTTCATAAAATTGTTAATATGTCAGTTTACCCCTACGTACAATTACCCCTACTCAAGGGTAACCCCTGTAAAAATTTACCCCTCACTAAAATGCATCACGTTGAAAATGTTGTAGAAATTTTATTTTTATATTATATAGATTTAATAAAATTATTTAATTCTCATAAAATTGTTAATATGTCAGTTTACCCCTACGTACAATTACCCCTACTCAAGGGTAACCCCTGTAAAAATTTACCCCTCACTAAAATGCATCACGTTGAAAATGTTGTAGAAATTTTATTTTTATATTATATAGATTTAATAAAATTATTTAATTCTCATAAAATTGTTAATATGTCAGTTTACCCCTACTTACAATTACCCCTGCTCAAGGGTAACCCATATAAAAATTAACCCCTCACCCAAATGCATCACATTGAAAATGTTGCAGAAATTTTATTGTTATATTATATAGATTTAATAAAATTATTAATTCGCATAAAATTGTTAATATGTCAGTTTACCCCTACTTACAATTACCCCTGCTCAAGGGTAACCTTTGTAAAAATTTACCCCTTACCCAAATGCATCACATTGAAAATGTTGTAGAAATTTTATTTTTATATTATATAGTTTTAATAAAATTGTTAATTCTCATAAAATTGTTAAAATGTCAGTTTACCCCTACTTACAATTACTCCTACTCAAGAGTAACCCTTTTAAAAATTTACCTCTCATCCAAATGCATCATGTTGAAAATGTTGCAGAAATTTTATTTTTATATTATATAGATTTAATAAAATTATTAATTCTCATAAAATTGTTAATACGTCAGTTTACCCCTACGTACAATTACCCCTACTCAAGGGTAACCCCTGTAAAAATTTACCCCTCACTAAAATCCATCACGTTGAAAATATTGTAGAAATATTATTTTTATATTATATAGTTTTAATAAAATTATTAATTCTCATAAAATTGTTAATATGTCAGTTTACCCCTACTTACAATTACCCCTACTCAAGAGTAACTCCTGTAAAAATTTACCCCTCATCCAAATGCATCATGTTGAAAATGTTGTAGAAATTTTATTTTTATATTATATAGATTTAATAAAATTATTAATTCTCATAAAATTGTTAATATGTCAGTTTACCCCTACTCAAGGGTAACCTCTATAAAAATTTACCCCTCATCCAAATGCATCACGTTGAAAATGTTGTAGAAATTTTATTTTTATATTATATAGATTTAATAAAATTATTAATTCTCATAAAATTGTTAATATGTCAATTTATCCCTACTCAAGGGTAACCCCTTTAAAAATTTACCCCTCACCCAAAAGTATCACGTTGAAAATGTTGAGACATTTTTAAAATAATCTTCTAACATAATAAATTGTTAATTACCCTGAAAGAGATTATCATGAATCTCAAAATTTTCAGAGTTTTGAGACCCTATCGAAATTTCGACATAATCACCCCTTAAAAATAGAACATTTGGACAAATACGTTTTAGAAAATTATATAATATATAATTGAAAAATAGAGGAAGGCACGGGATAAATAGGGAAAATGTTTCGTTAAAAAATAAAAAATAAATAAATAACCGCTATTATTATTTTAAATTTCAATAAATGAATAAAAAAATTCTTCATATGTCTTCATAAAAAAGTATAATTTGTTGTTTGGTGATATGAAATTTATCAAATGGAAATAATGGAGTGCTTTAAAAAAAAAAAAAAAAGCCAAGTACTTACCAACATAAATAAATAAATAAAATGTAAAAAAAAAAATCTCATGAGCAAAAGGGAGGGTAAGGAGGGGTATTCATTCTTGAATACCCCTTGCCCCATAGGGGTATTCAAAAGGGAGACAAGAGGGTAAAAATTTGAATTTTTACCTTTCCCCCCTTGTTACCAAACGGGGGTAATAAGGGGTAACGGGGGGTTACCCCCTCTTACCCCCCATCCAAACGCAGCCATAGTTCATCACATAATAATCAAGTGTATATATCGCTATCTATCAGGGGCTGGCATGTTAACATCCAAATATGTTATAATGCCTAGCAGTCTAAACTAATCATCATATAGGGCATATGATCAACATAATACATCACCCCATGATCAGGCACATATCACACACATTCGCATGCTGGCATTTTAACACATTATTCGACAAACATAGACTCCAATCATGTCACCACACAATAAATCAATTGTGACATCAAATAAACAATTCATATATGCCTTTGTGGGGCATCGGATACGAATACACCTGGATGGGGGCACATCTAATAGAATAGTAATATGCATAGATGCATGCTAAAAGCTGTGATAAGTTCCCTCACCTGTGTGTGTTTTCGAAATCCGAGGGATGAAAATGGGTTGAAAGATTGAAGGAAGCGATGCACGGGCTAGAACAAGTTGAAGAAGATCCAGAAATGAACTCCAAAACACGTTGGAAGAGGACCTGAAACGGGCCTGGGCTGGGCCCAGCTGATGGATCGGGTCGAGAAGGCGAGTTGGGCCCTCCCTCGAGACTGGGCTCAACTCGAACTGGACTTGGGTCGGATTGAACAAGGTTTGCCGGGCCTGAGAAAAAGGGGCATATAGGGTTTGGAGATTAGGGTTTCTAGAAGGGGAAGAGAGGAAGAGAGAGAGAAAGCTAAGGATGATGGTGGCGGCGACGGCGAAGTTTAAGGTGGCTGAGAAACTGAGAAAACCGACGACTGGAGGTCCGGCCAGATCTGCACGGTGGCAAATGGGGTGGCGATTCGCAGCAAGGAGAAGGAGAACCGGATGGGGGAGGGGAGAGGTCGAGAGAAGGGGAGAGAGAGAGAGAGAGAGAGAGAGAGAGAGAGAGAGATGGCGGCGGCTTGAGGGAGGGAGCTTAGGGTTAGGGTTAGGAAGAGAAGGAAGGAGAGGAGAAAAGAGGGAAGGAGAGGGAAGAGACGGGAGAGAGGGCATGCGGCATTGTAGCCGCAATTGCTACAGTGCTGCGAGGGAAAGAGGGGATGGGGATATTTAGGGGTTACGGTTTAGGTGGGTTTGGGGTTTTGAAATTTTTTTTTCTTTTATATATAAAATAAAATTCTCTAATTTCCAAAATATTTTAAAAAGCTCAAAAAAAATCAAATAACAAACGTCAGGGGAAAACGTGTGATTTTCAAACTTTTAATAAATGTTTAGTAATTTAAAATTACTAAAGTGCCCCTTTGAGTCTCCGAACTCAAAACTGGGCAAACTAGGACCCACCACGGGGCCCACACTCACCTCACTGCTACCAAGACCCTAAAACTCCGAAAAATTGGGTCGGGTCATTACAGAAAGGCTACAAGCAGGAGTTTGGTGTTGATTACAAAGAAGTTTTTGCTCCCGTTGCCAGGTTAGATACAATCCGGTTGGTGCTCTCCATGGCTGCACAGAAATCCTGGCCAATCTTTCAACTTGATGTGAAGTCTACCTTCTTGCATGGTGACCTTGAAGAAGAGGTTTATGTTGAGCAGCCTCTTGAGTACGTACAACAAGGAAATGAGGAGAAGGTGTACAAGTTAAAAAATGCATTATATGGACTGAAACAAGCTCCCCGGGCTTGGTACAGTCGCAACTTTACTAGAGAAGATTTTCACAAATGCCCATATGAGCACACACTCTTTACAAAATCTGGAGAGGGAGGTAAATTTCTTGTTGTATGTTTATATGTAGATGATTTAATCTATATAGGAAACGACATAGGTATGATTGATGTTCTTAAGCAATCCATGATGAAGGAGTTTGATATGACAAATCTTGGATTGATGAGTTATTTCCTTGGTATAGAAGTGATGAAAACTGATGCAGAAATTTTCATCTCACAAAAGAAATATGCTCAGATGATTTTGGACAAATTTGAGATGAAGAATTGCAATTCGGTTGGTACTCTAACTGAGGATGGATTAAAGCTTTTGAAGAATCCTGGAGGACAGAAGGTTGACAGCACATTTTACAAGCAAATTGTGGGAAGTCTCATGTATTTAACGACAACCAGACCAGATATAATGCATGTTGTTAGTCTCATCAGTAGATACATGGACAGTCCAACTGAATTTCACCTCCTTGCTGCTAAGAGAATCCTGCGCTACTTGAAAGGTACGGTTGACTTGGGAATTTTCTATAAGAAAGGTGCAAAATTGTCAGTTATTGAAGGAGAAGAAGCAACACTTATTGGCTTCACTGATAGTGACTATGCGGGGGACTTGGATTATAGAAGAAGCACTTCTGGCTATGTGTTCATGATGGGAGCAACTTCAGTTTCTTGGTCATCAAATAAATAGAAAATTGTCACTGTCTACAATTGAAGCAGAGTTCGTCGTTTTGTGCATGTCAAGCAGTTTGGTTGAAAAGAATGCTTGAATAATTGCATGATTATCAAGAGGGTTCTGTTCCAATATTTTGTGATAATAGTTCAACAATCAAGCTTTCAAATAATCCAGTTTTACATGGGAGGAGTACGCATATTGATGTAAGATTTCATTTTTTACGTGATCTTTGCACAGATGGTGTTATAGATTTGGTTTACTGCAGAAGTGAAGACCAAGTTGCTGACATATTAACCAAGCCTCTCAAGTTACCAGTGTTTGTGAAGCTGAGGAAATTATTGGGAGTTTGATCTTTGAAGGATATTGCTGGGTGAAGTCTTTGATACACAAGAACTGACGTTTTTTTCTCTAAACTGATTATTTGAAGATTATTCAGTTTAAAGGAGGGTGTTAGGAATTATTTTTGATTAATTACTTTATCTGCAAATAAGTTGTGGGATTCTATTCTTTATGTAGTCAGTTTGATTGACCTATTTTTTAGGCTTATCCCGTTGGTTTTGGAGTCTGTTTATCATGGGATTAATTGTTCCATATTTCGAGATAGTTTGGTATTTTGTACGTTGTATTTATGTTGAATTTCAGTCAATGAATAAACAACTTCAGTAAATATTAACACTTTTGGTGTTGTTATCCTCTCTTGTTTAAGAGAGATGTGCTTATAATCCCATTTTATAGTGGAAGACCAATTCGGAGTTTGTCCTGTAGATGTAGGCACATTACCGAGCCACATAAGGTTTTGTGTTACTTTTATATGGTTGCTTGTTTGATTATTTTATTACATTTCTATTTCATTCACACATTTGGAAAAAGATTTAATTCAAAGATTTCTGCATAACAAATTGACAGTACTTCTTTCCCAATATGATTGAATAGATGTAACAAAACATGGAAGGATAAACAGACAAACCGCCAATTCATCTATGCTTTGTTTGGTTGGTGAGTATTAGATTGTATCATATCATATGTGGGGTGGCTCATCAAGAATGGAGAGCAACTGTGGGTCAATTCTGCTGATGGACACACCATTGAAACAACGAAAAGGAAAGAAAAGGAGAAGGAATCAGGTCGGGGAAATGGTTGGTTTAGAGGGGACAGATATTCAAGAGACTGATAGGGTATGAATTTGGGTTTCTGGGTTTTAATTAGAATGATTTTTTTTTTTCCTTTTGATCGTTAATTAGTAAGTCAAGAACTAATGCTTCTAAACTTGTAATAGGATCTCTGCTTTAAGATTAAAAGAACAAATTCAATCACAAATGCTTTATCCCAATTCCATTCATCATTTTTGCAAGGATTACACCGATTGAGAATTGAAAATCCTTTAACCCTGTTTACTTTTCCAAAATACAAATAAACTGTCATTCTCTCATTATCATTTCTCAAAAGCATGGCTGGACATTTACAATGATTAATAGGTTTTGATCTGCTGACACTATAAGAGGGGCTTCAATGTGTAAATCTTTCTATTCGCACACGTTGGGTACAAAGAATAGAGAATGGCTCTTCCTGTGTTGAGGGCGGCTTCATTTTCTTGTGCTTTCTTTTCAATTCAAAATTTGTCTATCTTTCTTCCTCTCTTAAACCTTTGCTTCCAATGACAGAAAAGAAAGCTGCAAAGTTCACCCTTTATGTCGTCCCCAAGTGATTCTAAGGTCCTCTGGTAGTTCAGAAAGGAGATCTTCATCTCCTTAATCTATTTGCAGATCATGAACCAGAATATGTGTTAATAGTCCCAAAGACATTGGTTTCTGACATTATCCAGCTTGGAGATGTTCGAGCTCCAATTGCAGAGAAGAAGACCACTCAAAATTTCTGGATGCTCTGGAAATCCATGAAGGCTTCTGAAGTGTTGATGGCTCTTTACACAAGTCTTGCATTACAAACGCCATTCAAAATGACTTTCAAGATTCCCTGAAAAATTCTTTCCCAAGTTTTGGCCATGATTTGCAGATGAGATTCAATGAACAAAGTCTTCCATGTGGATGGCGAGGAAATTGATTTCCTCTGTTGAAGATGTTCACTTCTTCAGGGGACCTCTAATCGACAAGTCTTGCCATAGATTCTGTACCGGTCCTAAAATCTCAGAGACATTGGAGCCCTAGACACGGCTTAGTTGGCCTAAACTAAATAATCTGAATATGTGGCCCAGTACCACTAATGGTAGACAGTCATAGTCCAATGCAATGTTCTTGTTTAAACATATGCTGTGTTTGAATCGGGTAATTGAAGGTGAGAAAATTGAACTCACTGAAAATGCAAACTCATCTTGAGGACTTCACACTTAAGAAACTCATCCTAAACTCAACTCTCCTCTCCCTGAACTTCTCCACTCCTGCAAGACTTAGTCTTTGGTGGATATGTTTTTTATTTTTATTTTCCTATTTTGAATGGAAAATATGAATTATAATCATCATATATCTAATTTCTATTTTATAGTTGGGTGTGACGTGAAGAGAATCATATAAGTAATTTCTGTATAAAATTTCACATTTATCTGATCATCATATTTTAAAAAAAAAAACTAATGGATATTCATCAAAATTTAAATACTAAAATTATAGTGTATGACTTTGATTATAAATTGATAGTGAAATTTTACGTGAAATAAACTTAAATATATAAGATTTACCATTCATTTAATGACATGTGAGTGTATTGCTTAGAATGTCTTACCAGTCTAATTCTTATTTTTTATATATATATTTTTTTATGGTTTTTGCTTATTTTTAATTTTAATAATTTATGGTATTTATACAAGGATAGCGATCCTCCCACGGGCATTTTATGTAACGAGACACGGGATTTAGGATATTTTCCATTTTATCCTTCCACTACCGTACGAAAGTATTTAAAAAAATTCAGTGATCAATGATCCAATTTGTTGTTCTGTATGAAAAAACAATCTCACTTAGATAAATATCAGTGAGCCGGTCAATGAGCCGATTTATATCGCAGTTAGGGTTGCAACTCGGGTCGGGCAGGTCGGGTTTCTTAAAACCCAATCCGACCCAAATTGATATATATGGAATCCGACCCGACCCGAATTCTTAACTCGAACTTCACAACCCGGCCTAACCCGAATTCTGACCCGACCCGCATTATGAACTCATTTTAGCCAAGTCAGGTTGGGTTGGGTTGGGTTGGGTCGGGTCGAGTCGGGTTAACTTGTAAAATCCTCAAGCCGACCTGACCCGAATTTCATGCAGGTTTTTATCTTCTCAACCCGACCTGACCAGTTGGCCTAAAATTCTCGACCCAACCTGCATGATTTCTCGGGTCGGGCCATGCAGGTCGGGTCAAAACCCAACCCGAGTTGTAGCCCTAATCGCAGTGGAAGGGTCAGTGATCCGGTGAGCCGGTTAGTAATCCGGTCAGTGATCCGGCGAGCTAATTCGAAGGGTTCGGCGAGCCGGTTAGAAGGGCAAAATGGACAATATAATAAAACCCGTACCAGTTACACAAAACTCCCTTGCGAGAATTGCTACCCTTTATACAATTGTAAGTGATTTAAATTAGTGATTGAATTTAAGTGGATCAAATGATTAGAAAATGCCTTTGTTGGACGTTATGATTTACGCGGCTGATAAACCAAGGGAAGATCGTCCGCCACGTGGCAAGCTACTATTGCTGAATACATCGTGGCAGCTTCGAAGAGCTTGAGTTTTGTCAACTTCGCATTGCAGCGACAGATGGAAGAGATGCTCAAAGCCTCAAAACCGTGTGGACTGATTAAATATTTTAATAAAAATATTAATTTTTTATTCAATTAAAGTAAAATTGTTAGGTATTTTAACTTTTATTTTTCTTTTACTGTGATCATTTTTATTAAATATATTTTTCTAAATTTTAAAATAATAGTTAATTAAATTTATTTTTCAGATTATTTGTAGAAAATATGATTTCATGTATACTAGTTATAGTCTTTATATATGAATAAATAGAATATATTCTGTAATATGTAGTAGATAAGATTGTATTTTTAACACATTAAAAAAAACCTTTAGATTGTATTTCAACATAAGAAATAATTATTTTATTAGTTATATTTATGAGAAGTTGTTTTGTATATTAAAAATTATTATACTTATTATTTTAATTTTTAAAATAAGTTATATAATTGATTGTCCATTTTAACAAATGTTTAAATTTTTTAAAAAATGTTGTAAGTCATGATATATAATAGAAGTTCTCTAGTTATTATTTTTATTTTTCAATTAAAATAGTAAAACATTATATGTAATCTGTTTATCATTTTTTTAACTAATTGATTAAATAGTTTACTAAGATATTTAAGATATACTCTTGCTAATTAAATTTTTAAAAGAAATTATACAAAGGCTCTCTATTCAAACAAACATTTGAAAAATACAAAAAATATCTAAATTATAGTATATATTATATAAGAGAAGTCTTTTTTATTATTTTATTTTTGAATTAAAATAATAAAATATTATCGATTTTCAATTTAACTAATAAAATTAATTAGTTAATTCTTAATAGACGTCTAGATTCTAGAAGAAAACGTCAGGCCAGAATGATCCGCCAGATCATTCCAACGAGGTTCTCACAACGGTCGTCCATTCGTCGTCATAAGAGAGTCGTCGTGTCTATTTTTAAGTACGAAAAATGCCAATACTCTAATACGTCAGTTGGGAATACGCATCCATTTGTCATATCGTTGTAGTCGTCGCTTTTTGTTTCATTTCTGGGAGAGGGAGAGAGAGAGAGAGGGGGGGATTCTTGGTTTGATGCAGTGGAACGGCTTAGCAGGGGCAGAAGCTTCTGATTGAAGCAGAGCCTCTCCCTGCATTTTTCCATCACTTCTCCTCTGTCAATCTTCTTCCTTTTCCTCTTTCATGGGTCTCTTGCACCACAATCATTTATTGAACAACACCAACCCATTTGCAGGCACGTGAGCCTATCTTGTTTTTCGATTAGATACTCACGTCTGCTTTCGGGGGGATTCTATATTTAATTCTGTAGAGATGATCAATCCTCAACGCAAAAGACTCTATCAAGTTTGGAAGGGAAGCAATGTAAGCATTTCCATGGTTATTGCTTTTCTAAATTCTGGGTTTCTCTTTGTTCTTTGTGGTTTACCATTTGCATTTTGTTTCATGAACTTCTAATGTTTCTTTATGCGTTTTCTTTTACTGGCTTGTGCTTATTTTATAATACAATTAATTGGGTTCCCTTGTTTTTACCCCTTCTCTCTCTCTCTCTCTCTCTCTCTCTCTCTCTCTCTCTCTCTCTCTCTCTCTCTCTCTCTCTCTCTCTCTCTCTCTCTCTCTAATTTTGTAAGTAAAGGGATTTAAATGAGTTTGTGTGATGTTTTGTACATGAATTCAATAAACCATTTGGAATAGTTTGGATGTGGTCGTTGGATTATTAAAAGAATCGAGTTGTTTGGCTTTGATTGCAAGAGGTTGAATTTGGAAAGATGAGGCTCTTCCTTCACATATGTAATTATTTTCCATGCCTCTGTTTGATGGGACATGCATTGGTCATAAAATGTATTTGTGCACTTCTTATCACAAAGGAATTTGAGTTTGGAATCAAGGAACTTTGTTTCATTGTTAATTTTTAACATTTGACCATGAACTTATCTCATACGAAATGTTTTAATGTTATTTGCTCAAAAGAACTTGAAAGGGTTACAAATGGCTTATGGGTTTTTGCTTTGTTATTCTTATTTGCAGATGATTTTGTTCACAATTTTAGAGTTTGTGGTGTTGCATTTTTATTTCCATGGATATGTTTTATCATAGCATCAATTGGTTCTAGAGTAAATTCAATTTGGAAAGAAGATATATCTTCACCTATTTCATTTCTTTTCTAAATGCCCTTTATGAGCAATGGAAAAAAGTTATTTGAATATGAATAATGTACAAGTTGATAAAAACAAAATAGCGAACAAGAATTAATTAACAGACACAAGAAATAAATGACCTCTAATATTTGACTCTTTCTTTGTTTTTGTTTTGGACACATAGGGAGTTGGGCTGGTTTATAGTTGAGAAATTATTATTTTCTCATGAATTTTTGGTTCAGATGTTGTTGTATTGTCATTAAATTAATTAGTTTATTTGGGTTCTTTATTTGATTTTCATGAATTTGATTGCCTTAGTTTGTTTCACCTTTTGTTTTGTTAGGATGTGCTTGATTTGTTGCATTCTGAATTGAATTTAGTAAGTTATTTTGGTGCTTCTTTATTATCTTTGATTCATTTTCCCTAAATTAATTTGAGATTGGAATAATTGGCTCTTTAATTTTGGTGTTTATCCCTTTTTCTATATTTGATTCATTATTATTTTTAAAATCATTGACTAATGGGTAAGAATTGACATTATGTGATCAATTTATCAATACAGGAATGAAAAATTGTTCTTGCCAATCAATAAAGAGTTTCTTGTCTAGGTAGAAATTTCTTTTTATTTTTTTAAGAAAGTTGAATGTGACAATTGATGAACATTTTGTCCTTGAAGAGTTCTTTCTTTTCATGTGTTTGTGTGTGCACACATGTGCAAAAGAGTAATCAAGTGAGAATTAATAAGAAGTTAATATAATTTAATTGTTTGCTAGATTAACCAGGCCTACCCAAGCCTTTGTACTACTAATGTGATGGTTAGAAGTTGGGCTAGGAACAGAGAAATGATCATCTGAGGATCTTTCTATTCATAAGATTGTATATTGCCTTCAAACCTATCAATAATGGGTTTTCAATAAATGTTTCCCCAAGATTTAGGAGTGGCAAAGGTTCAAATTCAATTTAATTGGCTGTAGGGCTCAATGAACATTTTACTTGACTGTACCTAAATCTTTTGAAGCTTAACCTGATCAGAACCAAATTACATTTCTCTCAATTTGACTGCATTTTTGTAAAATAAAAATAAAAATGGAAATAGAATAAATTTTTATAAATTTGACTGAATTTTTGTAAAAAAATAAAATAAGAAGTGGAAATGGAATAAGTTTCTATAAATAATGATGAAACACTCACTTTGATATGGGACACTGGCAATAGCAATGGAGCAATGGAGCAAGATGTTTGAGCCATCGGGAGTAAGTTGCTAGGTGGATGATATCTAATTGGGTTAAGTCAACTTGGGTTTGACATCCTCAATGGTGACCTAGCTCAAATTAAATTTGAATTGACTTAGTTTAGGGATAATTTAATAATTGAATATGTGAACCTTGATTTTTTCAAGCTGGCTTAGCTGAGCCTATGTGTTAGTTCAAAAGTTGCCACCTCTACCTAAATGCATTGACTAATCTACTATGAAAAATAGGATAAAATAGGAGTTTGTTAATGACCTTCCACCATGTCTTCCAGGCCATGTATATAAACCTCTTGGAGGTCTCTCTCCATGAGCACCCGTTTAGTGGTTATGGTCATTGAAAGAGTCACATGCCCTCCAACTTAGGGTGCCTTTTTAAACGAAGTTACATTTTTTAAATGGTATCATCTAAAAATATTGTGATTGTTACTATTTTACTATTTGAAAAATATTCAACAATGACTTCCATTAAAAGAAGGTAACCAATAAAGGCAAACTTTATGGGAGTTAGTGGTACAAAAGGCACTGTCAGTTGCTCATTTAGAACAATGGCATGTGTGGCTTGTGATCTTTCCATTCAAGTTAAAAGATTTTAGTCTTCAACTTCTAAAAAATCCAAATAACTCCTTTGGGATGAGGTATTAATTAACCAACTCTCATGATAATCAAGTCCTTCTAAACATGCCTAAAAGTTGCAAGGTCTATTGAAATAAAATATTGTTCTTACAGTGGTTTTTAAACTTATTGTTAATATTTCTTACATTGATGGCTTGCATCAGTGTGCTTTCACAATGACAAATTCAGTATAACAGATTAATGATGGCCAAGGTTCTTTCGGTATTCTCAGAGGTTTTTTTGTGGCGGAAGATTAATATTCGGTCCAGATGTGGCATCGGTGTTTTTATCATCAGTCCTAATTGCAGGTCCAACAATTGCATTTTGTTCACGGACGATTTCAAACATCAGGCAACATGAACACTTTTGGATTCCTGTACTGGCTGTGGCTGTGGTCATTACTGTATTGGTAAGAGATATACTCCATTTATAGTATCCATGTTTGTGTCATTCTTTAAACACCTTTATAAATAATTAGTAACATAAGAAATAGCACAAGAGTAGTCTTATCTAGACATTTCTTCTTCATTTTTTGCCACACCAACACTCTGGAAGAATTGGACACTACTGACAAGAGATTGTTACATGATAGATAGGGCGATGATAATGATGATGATGATGAAATTGTCCTAGTGATGCCATTAACAAACTCCAAGTGTTGTTGCATGAATGTTATAGCACCTCATGAGATATCATAATTAGGTTCTTCTATTTTTTGTTTCTAATGTTTCTTCTGTATAGGTTACTTTCTGTAGAGAATGTTCATGCTTTTTACTCCTAGACAGCCATGTTCGTGTAGGATTGTGTCATTTTGTAATCAATGGAGTGTCATACTATTCTTGTTTACCAGAATCCCTTTCCATCTTGCAGCCATGGATTACATTCTTTGGTTCCAATAGACGATATCGGTCCAAATATGATGTCCCATCACTAGTGGCATCTCAATTCTACTTATTTATCACTTATCTCAATTCTACCATGCCTGAAAAGAAAATAGAGTAATATGGTTTTCTGTAAGAAGAATCAATAGCACTCAATTCTTCATGATACTTTTCCCAATAGTACAATAATTGACCATTCTCAACATTTTCCTGAGCTTAAGATTTTTCTCTTCTCACCAACATACTCCATTCCCTTAATTTGGACAGTTAGTGTAGTATGTACCTTTTCTGTATCTTTTCTTACTATAGGATCCATGTCTTGCATATCAAAGAACCAAAGCTCTTGATGCTGTTTTTTATTATGTTCTTTTATTTGATATTTTCCCACATAGCAGTACATATTCACTTTTAAATACCATTTCATAATTTTCATGGTTATGTTAGTTGAACATTTGGAAGAAAAGATTCTTCCTTGTTGAATTTAGTTAAAATTTCACACAAATTTCATTTTGATTTTTATTTATCACAGTTTTCCTTATTTACTTAAAAGTGCATGGAAATGTCCCATGTGAAGATTTTGAAGTAAAAAGTGGCTAACGTTGAGCATTTTAACAATGTCCAGGTAACTTACATGGGAGTTCTATTGGGTTTCTTCATTTAAACACTGATTCAATTTGAGATTGCAGTAGTTGTTGAATTAGTTAACTTGCTTCCTAACTTAAGGAGTTGGAAGTATCAATCTACAAAGCTAAGATGAATTATTAATATTTTGAAAGAAATACTTAAATAAATTAAGCCAGTACAATTTCAAGTTCCTTCTGAATTGGCATGCCTCTTTTCTGGCAATGTCATAGTACTAATTGATCAGGATATGATTAAAATCTTACATGTTTCAATGAATATTGCAGGACTTGATTTTTCTCTTCTTAACATCTGGTAGAGATCCAGGTATAGTGCCTCGGAATGCAAGGCCTCCTGAATCAGATGAGGCCCTTGACTTTACTACCCCATCTATGGAATGGGTTCGTGGAAGAACTCCTCATTTATCACTGCCTCGAACAAAAGATGTCATTGTAAATGGAATTGTAGTAAAAGTGAAATTCTGTGATACATGTTTGCTCTATCGTCCACCTCGTGCATCCCATTGTTCTATTTGCAATAACTGTGTTCAGAAATTTGATCACCATTGCCCATGGGTGGGCCAATGCATTGGACTGGTAAGTTATCATTCAGATTGGTTCTCCAGTTCCTTTTTTAATGTATCAGTGTTTGCTTGTACCTTAATTACAATGAGCTTAATATTTTGTCACAGTAATTGGCTTTCCTTGTGCATTAGGGAGGCATAGAAGTTAAACTTATTTTCCATCTTTTACATGCCAAAGTGATATACTGAAGTTGATAATGATTTCCAACGGAATTGAGGAAAAGACAATAAAACACATTACCTTTTTCCAAAATTTGGGTCCACTTTGATGTTGCTTCAAATCGACCAAAATATTCAACTGAATTGTGATTTGGGTTACATCTCAACTTGTAACTCTTGTCTCTCTCTTTCTTTCTTCTCATTGAAAATGGCCAACACTATCCTTTTAAACATTTCTGCCCCATAACGTGTATCTGAGTTGGTGAAAAAAATAGTTGAGATGGATACGGTACATGTTAGACATTACCTTTTCTAACTTTTCCACCCCATGATGTGTATCTGAGTTGGTGAAAACAATAGCTGAGATGGATACCATACATGTTAGACATTAACTTTTCTAACCTTTCACCCAGTTATTATGTATATAGAATAGAAAAAATAATTATTAAAACAGATAAGCATGCATACTGCTTCTTTAAGTCTTTCTAGTGATCACAAATTTTATCTGCAATGTTGAATGGGATTACTCAAAGAAGGAACTGCTAAGTGATCTTTGAACATTGTGATAAACCAAAACGATATTGATCCATCGATACAATGATCACACATCCTTGTGCATTTATGCCCCATCTAATTATTGCAATAAACAAGGAAATTGTAACTGTAATCTATGCTTAATTGTACTCAATTTATAGAAGCTTGCTTTTTGCTAGTCATGATCTTATCTATTGTGGTAAGATGGCACATGATAGATTGTTGGTGATGGAAAATATGGTTTTTGATAGGGTTGAGTGGAAAAGTAGAACTCAGAAGCTGACCCTAGCTAGATGGGGAAATGGCTCTGACAATGATGACAATCTCATCCATTCAATAACCCAATACCTGTATGCACCTTTCCAAATATATTAAGTGTTGTAAAATCTAAGGTGTTTGTCTTTGAAGTATTAACAAGTTGACTGTATTCATGGTTGTCCATAGCCGTGTATGTTTGGGGAGGTATAAAAAATAGGATCCTTAAGCCTTTTCCACTTTGATTTGTTGGTGACAGTCAATGCTAATGATTTGGATAGAGAAAATTGGGGAAAAAAGGAATATCCTCCCATTTACTTTCCAATATGTCACAATTCCTGATTACATCAGAATCAATCAACTCTGCTGGCTATATTTAGTCCAATTGCAATTCTTAGTTTGAATAAAATATTTACCTTTTAGTTTATATTTTCTAGAGTCTAACTGATCGATGTTCTGAAATCCTTGCAGCGTAACTATCGGTTCTTCTTCTTGTTTATATCGTCATCAACTTTTCTATGTTTCTACATATTTGCCTTTTCTTGGGTAAACATTTTTTTACACAAGAAGGGTCATTCCTTGAAGGATACTATATCAAAAGAGATCGTGTCACTTGTTCTTATAATATACTGTTTCATTACAGTTTGGTTTGTTGGTGGACTCACTGTCTTCCATCTTTATCTAATCAGCAAAAATCAGGTGAGTTTCTTGGTATCTGCAAAAACCAGTTATGTTGCACAGATAGGTTTATTATTCAACTACCTACTAATAGTCAAGTGTGTTTTTGAATGTTGTAAACAACAATGATTCAATAATTTTGGCATAGGGGTGCATGTTTGGCTATGATGCCCTGACACGGCATGAAAATGTCTAGAACATGCAATCGTTATGTCAGGGACACGGATTTTACGCATAAAAATCAAGAGTCCAACACAGGCATGCGGGTGTCTGACATTGCCTAAATTGAAGCGTCAGTGCAACATAGAACTCAGGCAGACCGGGTTGCGCCAAAGTGAATTTTAGCTAGGGCCCAAATTGCAAATATAGGGCCTGCACTCCCCTTGTGGCCCAAAATTATTTGAAGTCAGGCTTGAGTACAAAGGGGCATATGGGCCTTCAGGTTTTCAGGCCCTTACTCAATTTAGTTCTAAATCAATTACTACTATTAGTATGTAACATTTGTTATAGTTCTTCATTGTTTATTGTACACAAAATTTGAGAAATTTATCATCTGAATCAAAATAATTTTCCCATCACATAAATCATTATTATAGCTACTAGTTCTATTACATTTATCACGTCCCAAGTTATATTTCACTTCTAATCAACTCATCATATAAAAGTCCAAACAAATAGGCTTCAAAATAGAACAACCTATATGATTTCAAGTTCCACCTCTTAAAATAATAAATTAGTTCTTCAAAATACAGCAATAAGTTTGCTGAGAGTAGAGGAGAAAGATACATGGTTAGGGTTGGGAAGTGGAAAGTGATAATATATAGAGGACCAGATTAACTTTGGGATAAATGGATAGGATTTATTACTGTGTGGAGATTAAGATTTTTAATTAATCATAACATATTATTATATCAAATATAATGTATATTAGATATCATAGGTCCTTAAGTTTAACTCGGCCTTTTGGGTCAGGTTGGGCCCTAAGAATTTGAGGCCAGAGATTGACCCGAATTTAAACTGGGCCTATTTTTTGAACCTTAATTCGGGTGTTGGTCATAATTGAATAGAGTCAGACACTAAATTTATTGGTAAGGGACCAAGTTTGCACAAATTGGGCCCGACCCAAGTTGTACCCCTGTTTAGGTATAACTATGTTTATTTACTCCACAATGCATAGGGGTGGCATGCAAGTCATTTCAGATATTGGGAATGTAGACTATGACTACTAATTGGTACATATATGGTTGGAAAAACAACTTCCCACTAATATCGTTCCCAATTTCCTGACACTACCAAAATGGAATGGATAACCCATTGGTCTAACCAAACTATTTGTTTTAATTATATATATTATTAAGCATTATAAAAATTCAACCACATTGAAGTTATGGACACATCCATACATCTTCAAAGCTTGCCAGCTCTATCATTAATCTTAGTTAATTTTTGCAGTTCTAATGCATGAGGTTTAGCCCATAGCTCAATTGATGATGCTCCCTGTCCCAACTTTGAGGTTTTTTTTCAGAAGAAATTTTGGGGTATTTCTTTTTGAAGGGATCTAACATTGTTGGAGCAAAGAAGCCTTGAGTAGTTGAAGACATTACTTGGGGATGTTCCTATCTTCAAGAAGGAACTAGGGACTCTTCAGGTTTGCACTCGATAACAGTGGGGACAAAGTTGGCATTATTAGAGGGTAGTCAAGGGAAACCGCCTTTGCCCTTGGCACGGAATGGATTGGCTCTTCTGTGGGTTCAAGTGTTTCTATGGTGCTTTGAGGGGTAAGATCTTAACTAGAG
Source organism: Chimonanthus praecox (assembly GCA_022113865.1). Lineage (NCBI taxonomy): Eukaryota > Viridiplantae > Streptophyta > Magnoliopsida > Laurales > Calycanthaceae > Chimonanthus > Chimonanthus praecox. Next base: position 386,463 of record JAINRJ010000126.1, read on the forward strand.
TTGGGCTTTGTCATAGAGCTATCCTATCATAGGCTAATGATCTATCTTCCATGCTATGTGGTCAAAGAGAGTAAGATTCAAACCACTTGTTTGGCGGGTGGGAGGTGGTGTTGGAGGTTTGGTTTAGATTTGTAGATTTGATAGGATGCTCTTGGGTCTTTGGAAATTTCAATGTGGGAATCCTCTAGGGGTCCCTAGAAGCAAATTGGCTTGGGGTACTATTCCAGTAGTTGTTGTGTGATCTGCTTGGGAAGAGAGGAATCTTAGGCTTTTAAAGGGAAGGTGACTGGGGTGAATGAGATTTTTTTGAGTGGGGTAAATGGAGGTTATGTGCGTGGTTGTCGGTTAGTTAGGGATTCAAAGAGATTTCAATGATTGAATTCTATAGGTCGTGGGAGGGGTGTATGGGAGTAGGCCTTAGGAAGCTTGGAGGACATAGAGGTGGTCTCCTCCTGATGACGGGTGCTTTAAGTTCAACATGGATGGGACAGCTAGGGTTAAACCGAGACCAGTTGGGATAGGAAGTGGAGTGAGAAATGAGAAGGGAGAGATCATTTTATTTTTCTTAGAGCATTCAAAAAGTAAAAGGGAGAATAAATCAACGAAATATTTGTTGGTCCTCTCGGATAGTCGATTTCTTTCTAATTAACATTATAACTGGTCTTTCTTTTTGGCTGACTACTCTTCCTGTTCTATTGATCAAAAGCATCCAGCAGCGCCACGCTGGTTTAGAATTCGATTCAAAGGGCCTTAGCTAGATGAGCGAATCCTCAGTCACTTTCATGTCTAATGGACCAGACATGGAACCCAACCCGCTGCCGATATACCTATCTATAGTGTAGTGGTGGTGTAGCGCGTTAGGGAGATCAGTCTCATCCATATCAATAACCAAGTGGGGGCTTTCATAAGATTTGGCGAGCTACGTGCTCTGATCGCCTCCCATTAGTTAGGAAAAAACGGTGGGCATCCTCCGGTCCGCATTGCGTTTGCGGAGTTGTTAGGATCAAGAGAGCATTGGGGACTTGGGGCTACGGGCTAGCCATAGTCTAGGAAGTTAGTTTTAGTAGGGGATTCGGTAATGCAATCAAATAAACTAGTGGTAACAAGAGACCTCCTTGGAGACTTTTGCTAGTGGTTAGAGAAATTTGGGATCTTTGTTTTGCTTTGGAGGTTTCCTTTAAGCATGTCAGGAGGTTGGCAAACGAAGTGGAGGACCTCTTGGCCAAATTAGGGGTGAATAGAGATCATGCAGCCTTGGACTTTGGTTATTGATCTAATCAAAATGCTGTATGGAGGAAGCCTTCCTTTTGTGTTCTTTTTGTTGGGTAGCTTGTGGTAATGGGCTTATCTAATGTTTTGAGTGTATGGGATGCTTGATGTTTGTAAATTTGTGAGCAAGATGTGTGGGGTTGGTTGTATAAGCCTTTTGTACCACCTTGTGTACTTTCTTTTATAAGTAACATAATTTTTTTTATTGTTTAAAGAAAAAATTATGATGGTGGGGGTTTTGCATGTCATTTTCATATTTGGGAAGTCTTAGAATTTGTTTAATTTGAATGGTTAAAATAGACATGTATTTTTGTACATTCAGAGCAATGTAAATAAACACTAATCAGTGTAATTCGGACTTTGTTAGTCAATCTTACACAAGATAGTGTTATTGGACGCTTTAAAACCAAGACATTGACACATGAAGACAAGTGCTTACTATTGAAAAGTGAAGGTATATAAATTTTAACTTAAAACACCAAGTGATACATGATGTGCTCAACACTTGCATGCACATATAATTGGTGTGAAGTTAGAAATTAAGTGGTTTCCCACTATGAGAACCTACATATATGTTCGTATACAAAAGTGATGATAGGTGCCTGGCATGCAACTTTTTAAGAGAAATGGAGCTTCCGTATTATGTATACATGAACTAGAATCTAAACTTTATTTCATAAATCACCCACGTACAGTTTATTTTGATGCTCTATACAATTTCGCACTTACATCATTTTGTGTATACATCATCCATCCCTTCGTATCTATTATTGAAATTGTTTTTTCCATCATATGACAGACAACTTATGAGAACTTCCGATATCGATATGAGAAGAAGGAGAACCCACACAATAGAGGGACACTAAGGAACTTCAAAGAAATATTTTTTTCGTCTGTTCCTCCTTCATTGAATGACTTCCGTTCATGGGTACTGGATGATCAGATAGACACCGGACTTGTTACCTCAAATAATGAGGTTGATATGATTATTTTGAAGGATAAGGGTGGCATAGAAACGAGCAACAGTAATCTTGGAATTGGTTCCAGTAGTTTGCCAGAAATATTACAGAATTTAGACTACAGTGATCTTGAGGATAGCTTCAAGGATAATGATGTGAATGATGATAGTGCACCTGTTCCATTTTTCTTTTCCATTGATCAAGAAGCTTTGAAGGCCAAAGGTAAGAGTGATGATAGTGCACATTCCATTTTTCTTTCACATAGATCAAGAATTGTGTGTCACTGAAGAGAGCTGCATTTTAACTCCTGTTAACCATGAAAACGGTAATTCCAATCAAGTTTCCTCAACAGATCCTGTCAATCATGAACTGGGAGACTCAGATCTTGGTTATGCAATGTTAAATGGAGTGAATATGGATGATGGGAATCAAGAGGGAACTGTTCTCGATGGAATAACTCATATTGATCAAGAATGTAATCGTGATAATTTCGTTCTTCAAGTATAAGAGGTAAATCATCTTGCATCTTCATTGGTATTTGGTCAAGCTCATGTTGCTTGTAGATGTTTGTCTCAAAAGAATTGAGTATGAGTTGTTGAAATGAATTATTTCAATTCATATAATTTAAAATATCAAAAGTTTTAAATCAACACACAATTTTTTCCACCTTTCTACCATAAAGCATTCTTTGTATTTCAGCTTATTAGCTCTCGCTTGAAATAAGAGTTCTCTTTTTTTTTCGACTTTCTTGGTTGAGAGAGAGAGAGAGAGTCCCCTATATCCATGCGATAAGATGAGATCCGCTAGCACAGTTGTTGAGTACTCGTTACATTGACCTCAAGGATACAGGTCAAGTCCTATATGTTAGATAGCAATCACCATAGGAGAAAAAATTGTTAAATCCAATTGCAAGTGCCAACTCTAAACACAGGATATAGCATACATTCTTTAGCAGTTTAGTAGATGCGGATGGTAATTTCTCAGGAAAAAGAGAATGAATCAATGAGCAGGTTTTGCCCATTTCTCTGTACACTTCATGCGAAAATTCGGTCTCATTTAAGCTCCAAATTGCTATTGTTGTTTTAAATTGCTCTGAAGCATCCAGTTTTGAAATAGCAAATGACTTCCCATTCTCATTCTTAAATGAGGAACAACTAAACGCCCTGTATTATGAAATTCACAAATTCAGATTCATTGAATGTAAAAAACCCTCATATTAAAGTTGGGCAATTGCAGAAAATGCTTCTAAATGATGAATGATATGCTGCACTTCAGTTACTCTAAGTTATATGTTGCACCAATGTTGCTTGATTTCTAGTCCTCTCATGCTAGAATTGTGGGCATGGTTAAAAAACCGGAACCGGTCACTATAGCAGTCCCTACTGGTTCACAATATGAACTGAGTGATATTTTCCAATATCGATCCAAACGGTGTGAAATTTCAAAACCCCATAAAAAATTCTGAAAAAATATTCACCATTGCCCATTTTTGTGTGTTCTTCATTTGAAAAGTCTCATTTAAGCTCCATATTGCCATTGTTGTTGTTCCAAATTGTTCTGAAGCATCAAATTTTAAATAGCCGTTCACTTCCCATTCTCATTCTTAAATGGTGAACAACTAAAAGCCTTGAATTATGAAAATCACCAATTAAGATTCATTGAATGAAAAAAAACCCTAAAGTTGGCAATTGTAGAAAATGTTGCTACACCATGAATTATTTGTTGCATTTTGTTACTCAAGTTATATATTGCACCAATGTTGCTTGGTTTCTAGCCTTCACATGCTAAAAGTGAGGGCATATGGTTAAAAAAACTAGATCTGGCAATGGATTGGGTCAAGTCGGTTTCGGATTGGATTTTATTTGGGTTTGGATCAACAATCTTCAACACATTACTTGATTGTTTATTAAACGGGTTATTCAATTCGGGTTTATTTAGGATTCATTTTATTTTAAATTCATACCCATTTAAATTGCTCGGGTTCGATTCGGTAATCAGGTTGGGTGAAATTTTGCTTAATCTAGTTCAAAGTAGACTTAACAATATGTTGGTCGGGTTGGGTCAATTTTGGGTTTGGGTCAACAATTCTCAATCTATTATTTATTTATTTATTAAATGTGTTAGTTGGTTTGGGTCTATTTTGGATTTGGGACCCAAAATTTTAAACTCATACCGCATTTATAATGTTCTCGGGTTTAGTTTGGATAATCGGGTTGGATCAAATTTTGTCAATTTTTTTTTTTTAAAAAAAAAACTAGAATTGGTCATCCTATCAGCCTTTGCTAGTTCAAGGCGATATTTTAAATATTGGTTGGATTGGGTTGATCCAATGTAGAATTTCAAAAGCCCATAAAAGCTATCCAAAAATTCTAGAACGTCATTGGATAATATCTAATTACAAATTTTGTTTTCATTCTAATTCAATATATCGTGTGACCTCGTGCATTGTACATCTTTTTCTTTTTTTTTCTTACCTCTTAAACTCTTAAAACCCACACACTTAAAAGGAGTTAACTTGAAATTTCTAAGTGACTATAAATTAAAGTTGCTAAACTAATTACTTTATAATCTTATTTTTAATATTATACTAACACAATCGTCCCCACTAATTTACTAGTGGCAGAATGAGACTGAAATTTCCATTCTCTCCTCGCTTTTAATCGGACTACACAGCCCTGACTCAATGAGTTATGGGATTCAAAATTAGAAATTATATTGTAACGAATAGAGTTCGTTAACCTTATAGAATTAAATAAGTAATTTCTTATATGATAATTTAAAAATATTATTTTATTTTAAATCAAGTAGATAAAAAAAGGTTTTACAATCAATATATTAATAATTTATATTTTCATTTAATGAAATTAATCTATAAAAATAATGATATTATTAGAATTGAACTGAATCATGACTCACTCACGTGGATCGCAAGGTATGTAAAGTGGAAGATTCTCTCCCAACTGTAGTATATGTCAACTCAGGGATCCAACCGAAAGAGAATGATGAGGGCATCATAGGTCACGAAAGAAAATGAATATCAATTTGATAAAATTATGGAATTGGGTCTTGAATTTCATGACAAATTTGAAGGTGGAAAAATGAGACTTTCTAAGGGTCTATGTGCGCCTAGAATTGTAAAATAAAGAGCCAATATGATGGATCATGGGTTAAAATCTTGGTAGATACGTGTCGTATTAGTCAAAGAAAAAAGAAAAATAAATATTGATTGTGGGTCTAGGATGATATCTCAGTCAATATTTGCTCATATCGACCGATATTTATATTCTTCATTTAAAAAAAAAACAGCCTTTTTCAATTTTTTCAAAAGAATTTTTAAGAAAAAAAAAAGAAATCGAGATTTTAAAAAAAAAATTGAAGAAAGAAAAATCTCGCTCGAGAACTCGGTCGAAATTTCGATTCAGCCGATATTTCTACCTCTGTGATAGATGAGTTAGGGCCTTACATGACATATTTTGGACCTTAAAAGTCCACTTTTTAAGGTCCATTAGCAAAGAGTAAGGAGTGATACGATAAATAAAAAATAAAAAAATAAAGCTCTCACACCATCATCCATGTCTCATCAAAAGCCAATATAAGTAAAGGAATCATTTCACTATAGCAAGGCTTGGGCACACCTCCATAAGAACACCTCCATAAGAGTGTTTTTTAGTTCAATGACATGTAAAGTTAAGATTGGATCTAGGAGGGATGTCACATAGCACCCATCCAATGGTAAAGTTGTAATTTTCTTAAAAAATCATCAGGGCCATGGGCGATGATGGGCAATGTCAGTTCAATTATTTTCTTTACTTTGTGCAAGTAAACTATTTCTTTCTTTTAATTTCTAGTATAAATTTTGTTCCTCTAATTTTAACTCTAGTTTTCATTAGAATTGTTAATTTTGTTGTAAATTCCATATGGTAATGCAATTCTTAGTGAGATTTGAGCTTTTCTTAATTTCTTTTGAGTGAAATTGAGTGTTGATGATCATTGAAATCTTAGATTTTTTTCACCGAATAACCGTTGTTTCTTTGGTGGAATTTTAGAATTCTTCAAAATTTGAAGGCATGTCTTTTGTGACACCTTTTATTTTTATCAACCGTTGTTTCTAGAAATTATTTAATATTTTGGTAACATGCTAAAATTAGAAAATTTTATTTTTAATTTTTGGAACCTACTAATTTCAACAGTTGTTAATTTTGGAAATGGTGTTATTTTTTTTTCAAGGAGACATGTAGTACCCCGCCTTGGAGTGGGCCCAACCTGAGGCCAGGTGTCCCAAGATGGAAGAGGAATTCGCCGGGTGGAGTTAGGCGCACCTGGAATCCCACATAGCCAACTAAGGGTTATATCCCTTGGGTCTTTAAGCTTGGAGTCCTCCTCCATCAAGCAGAAGGCTTTTTGTTGTGTCTCATTGTGTGGGACTTCCGAAAATAAAGTCGTGCGAATCCGGATGGGTCCAAAACGGACAATATTGTGTTGGATGGATTGGGACATTACAAGACATGATATCTCTATTTCTGATATACAGAAGTTCCAAGAATATACCAGAAGATCAAGAAATCAGAGACATGTCATTGTGGAATATTTTCACATTTTCATAAAATTCAGGTTTTTTACTATAATTAATGAATAGTAATGTGATACCCCGCTCCAAGAGGGGGCTGTTTGTGAAGGGGCGGGAATGAGAGAGGGAAAAAGTCTCATACCGCTCATGAGATGGAATTGATGGTGGGATATATGAAGGAGCACCCCTCCTTTCTAGTATAAGGCCTTTTGGGCCCAAGTGTGAGACTTTGGCTAATGCAAAGCTGTGAGAGTTTTTCAAACTCAAAGTAGACAATATTGTGCTAGAGGGACGAGTCGTTACAAATGGTATCAGAGAATAGTTCAATCTTCTACCTGTGTGTGCCTACCTGTGTGTCCGTTTGTTATGACAGAGCCAAGGACAACTCTAGTTTAAGGGGGGTTGATTGTGATATCCCACCCCAAGAGGAGGTTGTTTGTGAAAGGGCGGCAATGGGAGAGAGAAAAAGTCACGTACCGCCCATGAGATGGAATTGGTGATGGGATATATGAGGGAGCACTCCTCTCCTCTAACACAAGGCATTTTGGATCAAAGGGTAAAACTTAAGCCCAATGTAAAGTCTTGAGGATTTTTCAAGTCCAAAGTAGACAATGTTGTACTAGAGAGATGAGTCGTTATAAGTAATGGAAGTTACATGTCATTATAAGATACTAGAGAATATGAATTTTATATCAAATGTTTTCTTATATTGATTCTTTTATTTCTAAAATATTTAAATATTTTCTTCATATCAATATTTTAGCTCATAAAGTTCTAATATTCTATGAAAATGACTATTTTTTAATTAAAATATACTCACATTAGGGTTTCATTTTTCTCTATTTTTTTTATTTTTTGAAAAATAAAAAATAGAAAATATGATTCCATGTCGATCATTGAAGGTCAATACGCTGTATATCTCGTATCTACCGATAAAGTACAAGACCTTTAAAATCCTAGAATTAAACCTTTAATATTGCGCAACATGCTTTTGCAATACTGCTAAAAGCAGGGGTGAAAATTCGGCCTCCCCATTCTTGGGGTGATAAATTTCTCTCTTCTTTTTTTTTTTTTTTTTATAAGTTTCAGTATTTTTATATATTTTATTTTTTTTGAATTAAAAAATAAATAAATAACCCAAAAGGAAGCTGATTTTTTTTAAAAATAATTGAAAACATAAATATCAGCCGATATTGATCCGATATGTGCCGATATCGGCTCAGACCCACCACCAATTTGATTTTTTTTTTTTTTAAAAAAAGATCGATATTAATAATATCGTATCCACCGATATTATTATCCCTGGCTAAAAGCACTTTGTTTAGAGTTAAAATATTTATTAATGTTTTAGATTTTGAATCGAAGAAGTAGAGGTTAAAATGATAACTCTCAATTCAAACATTTTACTGATCTACGTAATTTTTATGACTATTTGTCCTATTAACAAGTACTCATGGCCGGCTCAAGCATAAGGCAAGTAAAGCCTATCCTTTAGTCCCCTAAATTGGGCTCTTTTATTATATAAAAAATTAAAATCCCTTTGAAAACTTATTTGATTTTCTGGATTGTATTACATAGTGTGACAATCTGATTTGATCTTCGTTTAATAGAGTTTGTTCTTGGATTTGACCTGTTTGTTAAACCCAGATTTCTGAACCGTATTGAGTTGTCAAACAACGTTTTTAAAATATAAAAAAAAAAATTAAGGAGTAAAATCAGTCTTCTTAAAAAAATTACTTGTTTGACGATTTCAAACCCAGCTTGGTGAATTACATTAAACGAGTGAGTAGGGTATTTTATCGTATTCAGTTTGCATCATAAGTCTAAACTCGACTCAATTGATATTTTCAACAATGTTACAAGAATAAGTGAATTAGCCATATTATCAATTAAAAATAATATTTTAACAAAGCTTGAATTCAAAATTTAATTACTAATTTTACAACTCAAAAAGTAAGAATATAGATTTTAGATAAATTCTTTTAATATATATAATTAAATATTATTTATAATAATATTAAATACCAAGAAGACCCCATTTAGAAATTTTGTCTTAAGCCTCAACTTCTATCGAGACGGCTCTGCAACTACTCTTTTCAGTATTTGTATACCTACATATGTATAAACTTGATTCGATAAAATTTTAAGTCGAATGAGTCAATAAATATTTTACCACCAAAATGTTGAATGCAACCACAAAACCCTGTCCCTTTCGAGTTAAGAAAGTCCTCTTCCGAATAAAAAATTTCAGCCCGAATTTGGTTTCATTTTTAATGAAATTTAAAATAAATAAAATTTTGGCCAAATAAATTAGAACTTATCGACATTTTGGATGAAATTTTGACCTGCTACAGTGGAATTTTTTAAATATCCTAAAAAAAAACAGATGATTTATATTGAGTAGGTCCAAAATCAAAGCTCAGCTAAAGAATTGTTCTGAGCTTTTTAACGTATGTTTGAATGGGTAAAGAAGTATCAAATTTTCAGAGGGATAAAAGTTATTTATTTTCAAAATAATTATTATCATCATTACAACAAATTTTTATTTATTTAAAATCATTTTTCTAAATATTAAATTTTTATTCTATTTTAGAAAGAAATCATATTCTTTTTGCCCTTCACTCGATTCATTATTGTTCTTTTTTTTTTTAATGTTTAACTTTTAATAGAACTTTTCCTATGAAAATTTTGAATAATTGGTGTTTCTAAATTTTTAATCCGTTATGTTCTTTTTTAATTTTGCATTTAAAGATATTTATAGAGTAATGTTTCTCATAAATAAATCAGTTCGTTAATTTAAAATATGATAAATTTTTGACCTAATATCTACAGTCAAAATAGAACAAAATTTAGATGAACTTTTAATTCAATAAAGAGATTAACATTAAATAAGTCTAAATTGAATACCACAATGGAAATAGTTAAGAAGTGAGAGTGTTGACTTCGATCCTCATTTTAAAAACTTAAATTTGTCTAAATAAACGTGATTAGGCGATTGAGGCTAAACCAGCAAACTCCTGCCGTTCTCCTCCCTCCAAACAACGAACCCAGATACTCTCCAATTCCTCCTCCTCCAAAGAAGAAGGCAAAAGGTAGAAAAATGGCAGCTGAGATAGCTCTGCTAAAACCCATTTCCAAATTCAACAGAAGCCCAGCATTCCAATCCAATAATAGCTATAGATTCCAGTCCAGCAAAATTAAGATGTCAGCAGCTTCTGCTTCGAAGCCGAAGAAGCTGCCAAAACTGCCATCAAAGAGACCCTTCTCACCCCAAGATTCTACCCACTGACTTCGATGAGATGGAGACCTTTTTCAACACCGATATCAACAAGAACCTCAACCAGTCGGAATTCGAGGAGTTGCTCCAGGAATTCAAGACCGACTACAACCAGACCCATTTCGTTAGGAACAAGGAATTTAAGGAGGCTGCTGATATGATAAGAGGAGCCAATGAGGCAGATCTTCGTGGAGTTCTTGGAGAGGTCCTGCACTGCTGAGCTCTCTGGATTCCTTCTCTACAAAGAGCTCGGTAGGAGGCTCAAGGTACATCCAACCATCCATCCATTTGTAAGATGAATTGTGCATTCTTTTATTCTTTCAGAAAATTATCAGATGAAAACTCTGTTTCCAGTTTCAACTTTTGCTCGAATTAGAAGTTAGAACCCGTAATGAGTTAAATTTAAGTCTTGCATGATGGGAAAAAATAATAATAATGATGTCATAAAGTAACTGTGATGATCCAAAACTATGATTTAAATGACCCAAACAATAATAGTATCTGTAAAATATCATCTCAAAAGTACTCCAAAGCACATACCAGTTAAATTATGAAATTCTCATATTGCAATTAATAATTCTAACCTTCCAATATAAAAAATCTATTACAAGAATTCATTTAGCTAATTTTAGAATTTAGAGATTTGGTGAGGATTTGAGTGAATATGTTAAAATCAAATATTTGATGGTACTAACAGTTTTTTTTTTTTTTTTTTCAGGAACAAGGGTCTGTAATTTGTTTGATATGATTTTGTATAGTTTATGAATGTAGTATTGTTCTTGAGAAATTGGAAGAAAAAGAAAGAAACTTTAAGAGGCCACACACAAACACCGAGATACAATGCCTGTGGCATATTTGCTAATTTTACAAAGCTATCTACTGCTTAAGCCTTCTTTTGCATGATTAAGAATCTTTGCACTTGAGGACGTTCAGATGGGTCTAAAACAGTCAATATCAGTTCTGCAAGAATTCGCCGATATGCAGGATGTCTTTGTATGATCTAATTTTGATATAGTAACTAGTAACTAGTAAGCATTAAGCAATTCTAAGATATCACTCTGTTATATTTACTTTAAAAAAATGCGGCATACTTCATGGAATAGGTATCAAATGGACCTGTAAATAGTCTTTCATATATTGTTAAAGGAAGGTATAGTTGCCTCTTTGCCCTTCTCATGCTTCTTTGGTTTACATTTTCACTTTTGTAACAGAAAACCAATCCAGTTGTTGCCGAAATTTTCTCGCTCATGTCAGGGATGAAGCCAGGCATGCAGGGTACACCTTGAAACTCTGGATTCTGTCTGGTTTCTGTAACAAAATTATATTCAATTCTCTGTTTCTTTGCTAACTTTCCTTGTATTCTTGATGCAGATTTTTGAACAAGGTCCGTCTGATTTCAATCTGGCACTGGACTTGGGTTTCTTGACAAAAACTAGAAAAAATACACATTTTTCAAACCAAAGTTCATTTTCTATGCCGCATATTTATCAGAGAAAATTGGATATTGGAGATACATCACCATTTACAGGCACCTAAAGGCGAACCCAATTCCAAGTTTATCCATCTTCAAATACTTTGAGAAACTGGTGCCAAGATGAAAACAGGCATGGCGATTTCTTCTCTGCATTGATGAAGGCACAGCCCCAGTTCCTCAATGATTGGAAGGCAAAGTTATAGGCACGGTTCTTCTGCTTATCGGTAATTTTTTGGGATTTTTGTAGTCTTTTTTTTTTTCCATTTTTGGGTCTAAGCATCATAAACCCAGTAATTGATGCCACTTACTTTATTAGTTCAAAATACGTGGCTTTAGATGTTAGCCATTCTGCTGTGCATTTGAGTTAGCATGAAAACCCGAGGCACTGAGACACGTTAATTTGACTTGTTTCTGTGCCCCTAGATTACACAATGATCACCATTTCTACCAAATTTCTTGTATTTTATCCAACCGAACCCTTTTATTGCCATGTAATACGGGTTTGAACTCATGGTCTTATCGTTGTATCAGTCCTTACTGCTAGAGCATTGCCCTGGGGTAATGGCTCAGCCGGTGAATTTAAAAAAATTCTCTGATGGTTCTGGTTTTATTCACGAGGAAAATGAACTGAGAGCACTCTTTGAGAGGTTTTGATCTTTCATTTGAGAGGTAACCAAAAAAAAAGGTGCAAACCCTCACCCCTATCCTTTTCGTAACACAAGTGGTCTACCAAGGATCATGCCTCATTCATCAGTTGGGTTGGGTTTCTTGGGAATGCCTATAATATCTTTGCTACTGTAGATTTACGGAAGATGAAGATGCATCAAAGATGTTCCATGAATACACAAAATCCTTTAAATTTGTTCCTTCTATTGTTCACTATGTTGCTAACACCTTGTTTTGGTGGCAGGTTTACGTGACAATGTACCTTAATGATTGTCAACGAACAGCTTTTTATGAAGGCATTGGTCTCAATACCAAGGAGTTTGACATGCATGTCATCATTGAGGTAAGATCTAAGTAATGTTTTCCAATCAGAACTCCAGTCTGATTTCCAAATATTGGTAGTGACAGATAATTAATTAAAACTAAGAAATTTGGATAATGCTTTGCATCTGTTACAATCAATTGAACTGATGAGACTTGTCACCACTTTTTTTCTATCTTTTGCTTTGAAATCTGGCAGTAGGATCTGCTATAATTCCCTCACCACCTGATCTGGAGTAGGTCACCTTCCCGGTAACTCAAAAGCTACAGATTTTTGAGACCGGGCATTCGTTCCACTGCCACGATGCATTTGTAGATACCACATTATGACACCATCTTCAAATGCATCACAAACACCATGATGAATGGTATTTACAGAAGAAGTTGTTTTATCTTAGAAGATCAAAACACATAATCCTAGCTTATCTGGCCCTGCATATTAGATCGTCATTTCCCCTAACACTTAGTTTGCAGGTTAAAGTGTGGAAAAGCTATGATTTTCTAATATGAAAGATTTTTGAAGCATCTTTTATTGATGCTGGAATCCATATATACAAGTTATTTGTATCACTAAACAATAGGCCCCAGTAGTAAGAGACAGTAAATCAAGATAATTTTTCATGTTATAGCTGGTCGATGGTTTATATTACTGAGGTGAACCCAACTTGCTTATCTTTGGGGTGAGAAGAAGAGGCATTTTCCTTGCTAAAGTTTATAGATATGACCTTATACTCCTCTTGGTTGGGTTTGCAGCGGCAAGGATTTTCCCTGCAGTTTTGGATGTCGAAAATCCAGAGTTCAAGGCAAAATTGGATAGAATGGTGGAGATCAACCAGAAGCTGATTGCTACTGGAGAGAATCAAGACATTCCTCTGGTAAAGAACTTGAAGAGAGCACCACTCATTGCAGCTTTAGCTTCTGAGCTCTTGGCTGCCTATCTAATACCCCCGGTTGAGTATGGATCTGTTGATTTTGCAGAGTTCGAGCCACAGCTTGTGTATTGAATTCCGTATAACCATCTTCTTGCTCTCCAAAAAAAGAAGTGGGGAAATATTGATTATGGAACTGGTCAGCCTGTCTATAAAATGGGATGGGCAATTTATTATGTATCAAACCATAGGTATTTCATTGGTCCATAAGAATAAGCACCAAACTAATATTTGATACCGAGAAAAAGGATACGTTGATAAGAATTATTTCAGGAGCTTTTTGCATTGTACTATGGAAAAAACCTTGTAATAAACGGAGGCATGTCATTGTGAGGAAATAGGCATTATATTTATTCTAAATTGATTATGACTATTTCTGGTCATTTATTTTCATTGTGTTAAGCTAAATGATTTGAAATACATGTGATACTTTTTTGGTTCTTCCACTGCCCATAATCAAAAATTGAAAATCAAAGATGAAATTTGTCTGTCGATATATAATGGTGGCTTATATGGACTGGTCAAATCATTACTTTTTACCCAACAAAAAATTACTGCATTTCCTCAATAAGAAATCAGTTGCATTCATTTGAATATTAAAGATTACCATTCATTGTAAGATACGAACATTTTAAAACATCTGCAAAATCATCGTCATGCAATGGTATATGGGAATGTGTGAACATGGATCTAACAACAAGTGATTGAATATGGTCATAGGTAATAGGTGGATGATTATGCATTTTACTGTGCATTCCAGGGAACATACAGGAGATTACATTATCACCATCGTCGTCGTCATCATCTAAGTCAAAACAAGACCGAAGCTATCAACCACTAGGCCATATCTCCGAGAGACAATTTCTATTTTATTCTTCCAAATGGAACACGGCTAGATGAGTTGATACTATAATAATCTGTTGAAACATCCTTAGTACGGATCCATATTTCGATGTTTCTATCTGTCTATATGGATAGATGCATGATCCAACATGCTCATTTTTGGCTTGAGATAGGGATCAAATGGCATAGTTTATTTGTTAGTAGCTTGGTTCTATTTGATGTTGGATTTTCAAATTCTACTTCTCTACTTGGTTCTATTAGAAATCATACACTCAATCACTCTACTAAAAATCATCTTTCTTTATCTCCTCTCTCTATATTTTCAGTGATCTACCCCTCCTCGTACCTGCACTTGTAACCTTTCAACTCCATGGACTTGAGTTTAGTCTTCTAAATTATGTAGGAACCGCTTAAAATGCTTGACTTCATTGCATAAGCTCAAGCATCTTTTGAAATTTGTAGGTGAGCGCTCCATCTATCATTAGAAAAATCCATTGAATCTCAGACTTCATCCTCCCGTGAAGGCCATCTTGGTTTTTATAATTTTCCAAAATAAATATCACCATTGTTATTTTTATTTCTTTCTTTCTTTTTCTTTTTCTTTTTTAGATATATATCACCATTGGGTGGAAAAGGAAAACAAAGCAACTAAATGTGATTTACCACATATTAAAAGCATGGATCCAAAAGAATATTATGGATCAAATGCACATAAACTTTTGAAAGAAGGGGATGCTAAAGTTACTATGAAATTATACCCTTTTATGCCAACCAAGAGCTAGAAAAAATACCAATCAAATGACTTGCCGCATCAAAATAAGGGAATTGATTAGTGCACCAACACTTTTACCTTTGGTGCACCAAAATTAGATGGAGTATCCATTTTGTCCAAACAAATGAGGAGAGAAAAATCAGGATTGAAATAAAATTGAGCAAAACAGATATTCACTTATTTTTTGGTACACCAATCACTTTCCTCAAAACAAGTATATAAAAGGATATAATTCGAAGATAAGTCTAGCATTTTCTTTTTTGAAAGGGACATATTTCTTCAACATGCAGAAGCTAATATCCTATTATTTCAAAATGGAAAGTGGCACTTGTTCACTGGTGAATAATTTTTATTAATACCAGCTCGAAAGAAATGAATAAACAGATATAGATGGTTCATATAATAACCCACATCTAAAGGACAAATAAATGTCATAACTCTGCTCCTGTTATTGATCATGATCAAGAATTGAAAATCCACAGATGAATTCACATCTCAATTCCAAAGCTCGATTACAGTACATAACATGAAAATTGTGCTAAAAGCACATGCAAAATAACAAGAAACTCATCTCTCAAGGTTGATAGACATCAGGGAGCTGGAGACCCACACTAGCTGCAGATTTCTTCAGCGTCCTCTTCATTTCATCTGATCTGTCCACTGCTATGTTGTAAGACAACAGCAGGTCCTGCACAATCATAACTGAACCTGATTGGCTGAACTTAAAAAAGAAAAACACTCATGCTCCGAATGGCCTACAGTTTGTAAACATCGGTAGCATCTTAAGCTTACTCAGATGGTACCAACTATCATCTTCCTAGACTAAAATGGATCTGAGTTATGATGCCCGGACACGGCATGGAGGCGGGGACGTGGATTTTATATAAAAAATGAACTATCCGACATGGACAGGTTTCCTACATTGAAGTGTCCATGGAACATAGACTCTGAGCTAAGTTGGAGACTTGATGCAAAAATGGGACCCCAAGATGACCCAACATAGCTCACACATGCATATGAGAGAGAGAGAGAGAGAGAGAGAGAGAGAGAGAAAATCGTGTGCACAAGACCTGAACATAATAAGGTCAGGTCTTGCATCATAGTCATCCATTTCAAAAAACTCTATAAAATTTCAAATTGCACAAATGGATGGTGGAGATGCAGGGACTGAATTTATTCTGGTCAAGTCTCCTACAATCAAATCATTTCTCATACCATTCAGAAAAGATAAAGAAACATATTGTGATACAAATTATAGTTCATAAATCATCGTTATTGTTGAAGCCATTTATCCTATCAAGAAATGCAAAACAAATATAAAAGAAGAACAAAATCACAATAGATATATGAACTTTATAAATAGTAAAAAAATGCAAATAAAACATGAGAAAATGATTTTTGATAAGTAGATCAAAATATAGAACTAAAAAATCTAACTCAAGACAAAAAATGACATTGTGATGATCATGATTCAGGTTTGTAATATTAAGTGTCGGCATGAATCGAAGGGTTCACCGTGCACAAAAGCACTCAGCATGATAATCTTACAGAAAATAGTATCACTTTAAATAATTGCATTGTAAGTATTGACTCGTATAAATATCGAATTTCAGAATTTGCACGATCATCAAAAGCTTGTGAATTCGTAGGCATCCAATTGGCAGCCTCATCATCATCATCATCTTCGTCATTATAAGCCAGAATCCCATCTATGTGGAGTCAGCTTTAGGAGTTCTTCTCAAATAAACCTTATCATAAACCAAACTATCAGTCACTTTACAATCTAACATGTCATTTATCACTTCCCTTCATGTTTTCAGTGGTTGGCCTCTCCTCCTAGTGTTTACAATCTGTAGTATCTCAACTTTCCGCACTGGGGCTATGACTGATCTTTCTACCAACAAGACCAACTATTGGGAGGAAACATCTTTCCTATCTCACAGAAACAGCAATATCGAACAAAGAAGAAATCAACACCACAACACAGAGATTTACGTGATTTCCTTTCGGTACGTCCACGGATTCAACACCGATCCACTATGCTCAAAAACAAGAAATTGAAGGAGAGTTGGTTGTGGTTCTCGATTACAGATGTTCGCACACACTCTCTCTCTTGCAAAAGAACATTATATACTACCCTCATTAGGGTTTACACAGTGTGCAATGTAAAATTACAAAATTGCCCACCAATAAAAAAATTGGCTTGGGGGCTCCACCCCTGTGCCCCCAGACAAGGGGGTGTTGGCCCCCTTTGACCCCCCATGAGCTCAAAGCGAAGCTCAACCTACGACCTAGTCAACAGTACATCTCTGATGATCAGGCTCCACAAAGCCTAACACAAAACCACCTTAAAACGAGTCTCCTAGTTTGTCATCTATCGGGGCTATTTTTAAAATATCCCTAATGCGTTCATTTCTAACTCTATCCTTCAGGGCTAATCCAATGATCCAACGTAGCATATGCATCTCTCGAGTCTTAACTTTGTTTATTTGTCTTTTCTTCATTTCCAATTGGCAGCTTGTAAATGAAAATATTTAATAGTGCACATCGCATGTAAGGGTGTTTTTGACAACTCTCAGATTATAAACATGTAAAATTCTGAACTCATTAGATTATAGAAGAAAACACTATAAGAATAAAGTGTTGCTGATAATCTTGAAAAATTAAATTCTTGGTGCTTGAGTAAAGTGTGAAATTCATAATAGAGTCAGTAAAAGTAATGCAGTCAACTCTAATAGAAAATCATCATTGTCATCAAACATTATCTAATCCATTTACTGCTTCTAACTCTCATTTTTCACTCAAACCTATCAAAAACGATGTTCTCCTTCACCCCAAATTCTACCATATCTCTGCTTACCAAATCAAGTCAACCTTTGGGGCCTGTTTAGCAGCCTGGAATTCTAGGGTGGAATTGGCCTTCTGAAGACTTTACAAAATTCACGATGAATTCCATGTTTGGTGAGAAAGGAATTAGAGTGAGAATTATGAAATGACATAGAATAATAATTTCAGGGGATCTTTAAACTCTCATTTAAGGATTTTATTGAAGTTCCAAGCCTGAATCATATCGATTATAGAAATCTCAGATTCTTGAAGGCCTACCAAAACACAATGGCCATTACATGAATTCTTAGAATTGCATAGTTGGCAGAATTCAATAATTCCAAAACTCAAAGAATTCTAAATTACACAGAAATCTTCTGCCAAACATGCATGTAATTTTTGCCCATTATTCTACTCCTTTAGTTCTTCTATAGTGCACCCAACATTCATAGACAAAATCCTTTGATCTTCGCATCTATGAGCTAAGAAAAGAATATGAATCTTTGAAATTTATTAATTGCACAGAAAGAACACATACCTTGTGATGATGGACACTATTGAGCAAAAAAGTGTAGTCCCGAGCAAGATTTACTTTCTGCCGGGCAGCCTCTGTATCAGAGATTTGGATGTTTTTTTCGGAACTCTTGGGTCACAAAATCTCTGAAATGTCTCTTGCTTCCATCTTTGCCAATGTGTTTCTCGATGGCTTTGAGAAGCTGCCTGTACACCTTCAAAGCCTGTACAGCTTCAGAGCTCATCTCTGATTAGTCTGAATGCAGATCATGGAATCAGTTAAATAAGTGATTGAAAAAATGATCAAAAGAAGAGAGAAACCAAACTAGTTAAAGAAATGTGAAGGAAAGATTCCAGTTTGTGAGAAACAGAAAAAATAAATAAAAAAATAAAAAGCTTAAAAACAAAACCCAGGTGAGAAAATGGAAAAGGGTCCAACCCCATTGAAGAACAGAGGCAAACCCATATCAATGACGCCTTCTCCTCTTCCAATATCTCACTTAATCCCTCAAAACCAAGTGAATTGCTCTCTCTCTCCCCACACCAAATTCCAAACAAAAACCGTACCGTAATAAGTTAAAAAGCTTCTTAATGAGAAAAAAAAGTTCCACTAAAGCAACCAAAAGCGTCTAAAAAAACCTAGAAATGTGATAAGAAAACGAAAAGAGAATATCAAATCCACAATCTTCTTTAGACCTGCTTCCGGATGCTGATCCTCCTATTTCTCTCTCCTTTACAGGCGGCGTTTCCCCCGGCCGCCTCTTTATCTCTCCTCAGGGCCGATTCTCTTTCTCTGTCTATAATTCTCTCTCTCTTCTTCTCAGGCGCCGAGTTGCCTTTCCTCACCTCCAGCAGTGTAAATCAGAAAGATTCGAGAAGGAGAAAAAAAAAACAGAAGCATGACTTCATTAATTTAATTAAAATAAAGGTATTTTACTTAAATATTTATCTGTTTATTTGTTTATTATAACATGAGTATCACTACTCGCATAAATAATTTAATTCTAAGATTAAGTTTAGAAGTCTAGTTAGAGCTTTGAAAAGTGATAAATATCAAATTTCTAATTATAAAGTCTACTTTTATTATAAATTTAAATTTTTTATTTTTTTCTTTTAAATTATATTTAATTAGTCTTTATATCTATTTTATGCAATTTCAATATAGAATTAACTATAAAAATAAAGTATATTTATTTAATAAGTCATTTTTATAAAAATAAAGATTAAGATAATTCAATTAATTTTATTTTAGTTAGTTCAATGACATCTAAGATTATGTTCCATCATCTATTTTTAAAGTATAAGATAAGGCTCATCTTCTAAAATAGCTTATTAAAACATCCAAATTTTTAATGGGTGACATCATTTAAATCTCTGGTCCAAACCTTCTCTCTCACCTTTTTATAATTTTTCCATCATTCTTATCAAAAATGTATTTTTAAATATATTTAATTATTAAATAATTGTTTAAAGTAAAATTCTACCCTTTTTTCTTAAAAGTACCTATCCTTAAAAGACAAAATTAATCATATTAAAAGTCACACTTAGTCAATTTCCCATATTCATTTCCATCTTAAAACTCAAATTAGACTCAGTTAGTTATTGTTTGGGAGACATTGCACGCTTATAATGAGTTGGAAACTCCATAGTTGGTGGATATAATTCAAAAGAAATTCTTTTATCCAATTGTCATGAGTTTGTGAGATGAGTAATAAAAATAAAAAATTTTAAACAACCAAATTTTAATGGTAAAAAATTATGTTCGTTAAGATAATCAAATGTAATTCAAATTTAGTCTGCCTATAATTTTTTTGATAAGCATCCTCCTTAAATAAGAAGGTTTTTATTTTTATTCTAAAATGAAGTTATTAACTAAATATAAATAAATATTGGTATCAATTGTAATTTTTATGATAGCATTAGGGATCAACTAATTCCACTAAATTAAATTTGAAATCAGAGTTCTACCAATTATAAGAGATAACTATCCAAACATTTTTTATTCATTTGAAAAGTAAATAAAATAGATGGTTGATAGGAAGTTCTACTTCAGTCAACTATTTAATTTAATTTAAATAAGGTAGTTATACATATTTAATAAGATTATTTTTTTAAAAATTCTTACATCAACAATTATGTTAAGTTAGTGTTGCTCATTTTTTACTTATTTTATTTTCATGCATTGCACTCATAGTGCATTCCTCTTGAGAGAAATAGTTGTTAAATGAATGGTTTATTAAATTTTTTAATTTTTTTTACTAATTTGAATAGTTTATTAAATGAACGGTTGATATTGTTTGACGATCGTTTTGAATTGTCTCTTTGAATACATTTTTATAAGTTTTGTTTTAAGTAATAGATGAATGTTAGCTTGATTTTTTTTTCCTTTTGAAGGTGTTTAGGTGTCTCATTTGTAGGAGGTTTTACTTGATTAATCATTCGGGACATGTGCACACCTCTTTACACATAATTATTGAGTTCAAAAAATGAAGAATAATCATATAGAAGGTGATCCAAAGTTTTTGAGCATTAATCAAACTCAAGACCTCTTTTTATACGGAGAGTTTCTTGATCGTTAGGCCAACCTCTCTTAGTTAATATGTAATTTAAATTGTAATAGGTGACAAACTTTTATTTTCTAATAAATAATTTCTTGATTTAAAACAAAAATGAATATGCAATTTTTTTTTTGGATTGATTAGATGATGATACAAGACTATAACTTTAAAGATGACGTGATCGTATGTGAAATGGGTTGTTTGCTATTTTGTTTACAGTTGGTTAATTAGTATTTGATCATTTTTGTAAATCTTACGTGTATAATTTGTTCTATTCAAGTTGTGATTTTCAATTTTTTATTTTCATTGATATAAGTATTTTGACATATATTTTTATATTAAATTTATAGCTCATTTGGATTTATTCGATTAATCTTTGATACATGTATAAGTCTCCATACATAAATTGAGTAAATCTAGTGACCCTTTAAAGTGGAGTAAAAATTAAATTCATGATTTCATGATAAATTTATTTTCACTTCATCTAAATCACTATGTTGATATTTAAAAGAATTTTTTGAATATTCAATTATTAAATAAGTTTTATTTAAATTATATAATTAAAAATAAATCTTTAGAGTAATTTCCTTGCAAAAAATAAAAAATTTCATCTCTCCATATTGCATCTTGCTTTATATTTTGCTCTATCTTTACCTTTCTAAATCAGCCAAGCAAATACCCACACATTTGCATTATCTCGTTGTAAGTTTGTAACCATTGTCACCTCTCACGTTAATTTAGTTATGAAAATTCATTTTATCTCAATTAAAAAAATAATCGATTTTTTTTACTAATTGAACCAGCAACACGCCACGTGTCTACTAAAAAGTTACCTCCGTCCGGCACCATCTAGCGTTCGTCCTAGCGTCCCACTCTGCATTGTCACTCGCTGCCCCAACCCCTCTCTCTCTAGACTTCTCTTCCCAAACGAGGAAAACCCTAATTAGATTCAAACCACTTTCCTTCCTTTTTCTTCTTTCCCGTCTTTTCATTCCTTCGCTTCTCGAGATCGCATTCTCTATTCTACTCATCCAAGCAAGGCCAGAGAGAAATGGGTTCCGGTAAGTAATTTCCATTTCAAAATATTGTGTAATAGGTTCTGTTTGGATGCATGGAAGGGGCAGCACTTTCTTCGAAACGGCAATTTATATGACTATAAATTAGAAATGGTTTGGTCAGAAAATGGTTATCTTCTAAGAGAACAATATCTTTTCTATGCATCAAAACAGTAGGTAATAATGGTTATGAAGCCTGTCTCTGGTGACCTGGACCATTCATATGGTGTGCATGAGTATGCCCTATACATTTAGCTAATATTCCACATGCAGAAATGTACAAACAAAAAAAAAGCATTTGTGGATGGAAGAGTTGGCGGGCTTTTTTTTTTTTTTTTGACCAAGGTGTCCAGGCCTCTTAGAGCACCCAACTAATCCTCAGAGCATGTGCAAGCCTCCCGACCCACATACACCGGGTAACTCTACGAAGAGTGGCTCTTTGGGGTGGGGTGGGAATCAAATTGAGGACTCGCGCATATTGAGGTGGGTTCCTGGCCATAATTCCAACCCCATTGGGTTGAGTTGGCTGGATTTTCACCAAGGGGACACATCATACATGGCATGTTGGTGGGGTACACTGGCCCTACCAGATTTGGGAGGCTTGTGAATTAACCATCCCAGGCAATTAGCCCAATTGGTCAATCAGAGCCTCCCTACCACTAGAAAAATCTGATAAAAATGAATTGCATAGGTATTATTTTCCAAAAACGTTGATTGGGACATCGTTCATTCACAGAGAGGGCCAACAAATGAAAGGCCTGGGCCACAAAATGATTTCTTTATGTTTATGCCAAATAAAAATTGCTGTTGGTCGCTCAATGAATCAAACATTGTGTGTCTGTCATTTATCAAATATGTGAATTGGAAGATCTGAATCAGAAGTTTATCGTGTAAGTTATGTTTCACATTCACATTTGTTATATCACTAGTCTAGGGAATTGTTATATTGATCCTTTTGTTTGACTCTGCAGTCCTCCTAACTTTATCTATTTATATACTTTTGTTGCTGGAAATATAGAAAACATGAATTTAATGGTAAAATGTCTGAATTTTCCAAGTCTTCTAGAATTATCTATGGTTAATTTGTGCAAACTAATGTCTGTTGTGGTACTTTTCTTTTTATTAGTTTGGCTGGTAGCTGAAGTATCTCCCATTTGCTTATAACCTTCGTATTTTCTTTTGCTTCTATTACCTTAAACATTTGTGTAGTTGTTGTTGCTGTTTTTATTATAAAATACCAATGAAAAAGAAACTTTTGGAACTTGTTATTCATTTGAGTAATTATTGCTGTTATCTTTAGACGCAGATATGGAAGATTATGGATTTGAGTACTCCGATGAGGAACCTGAAGAGCAGGATGTTGATATTGAGAACCAGTACTATAATTCAAAAGGTAATTCCATACTTTTTCTTTTACATAGAATTTCATTTCTCAGTACCTAACTTAATTCCCAAGAGGCTGGTGGTAGTGATGTAGGGGATTCCTAGAATACATCAAGTGACCGATCCTGCATCAGAACAGCACCACGGACACCACAAACCACACAGGCAAACATTAAAGACCATAAAACTGAAGCAAGCAGCTTTGGTTAGGAAATGCAAGAGAGAATACATAACTCATTTAGGAATGAGGGCCCCCCATCACACCCAACCCCTAATATGCATGTTGCAGAAATGAAAGTGTCCACTGAACAAATAGTCAGTTGAGCCTAACATGCAGAACTGGGCACAGATAAAAAACTAAATGGCTTTGTAATTGGATTAATAATCATACTTCAGATTAAGTTTTTGCTTTCTATAGTTGTCAACCATCATTTTTTGGCATTTTGGAGTGTCAAAGTTTCTACTGGAGTTGCAAATCCATCGGACGCAGAATGTCCATGAAGACGACTGACGCTGACTGTGATAAAGTTTGTCTGCAGCACTTGATCTACCGCCATAATCATCAATCAATAAGGGAATGTCCTTTGTCTCAGACTAAATACAGTGATGTGATTATCAGTCTATGTTGATACCTTAGCCTGATCATGTATGCTCATTCTGGAATCACTTTCGATCTTTCTGCCATTATTCAAGATAGAATAATTTCATCAGAAGCATGAAAGGTCACTTCAAATCTAATGACTGAGTCCTCTCAAAGATCTGAATTTTCATAGATGGTCTTGTATTTTTTTGGAAAAGTACTGTCGTAGATGGTCATCTTTTCTTGGCTAATGAACTGATCTTGATTTTCTTTTTGAATGGTTGATTAACTGATCTTGATTATCCAAGCATAATTGAAGGATTTGAATTTTTTTAGGGATCAAAGCCTTTTTTTTAAAAAAAAAAACTTGAATTGTGAATGAGAATGAAGTATGATGTGGTAATCTATGGGTAACTCCAATAGGAAAGAGTGAATAAATTCTATCCAAGATGCTCTGGCCGCATGTAAAAGTCTAACAATTGCCTCTGTTTAAAGAATTCAGAGCTTACTAGCCCAAGGTAGGAGGGAAACTAAAAGGACCCATTAGGTCAGAAGTTGCCTCCCTACTTTGTTTTAATGTCTCAAATAGTCAAATCCAAGGTAGACTGTAGGTAGTGAGTTTAAGTCCTATTGGTGTCAAATGGGCAATTGGATCATGGAAAGCAATTTGCCAAGTCTAATTACTAGTGTCAATCATAGATAGTTGGGATAAATGACTTTGACGATGATGACGATTATGATATATCATCATCATCATCATTATAGGCTAGAATCCTATCAATTGGGGTCGGCTTTATGAGTTCTTCTTCAATTGACCCTACGATGAACAATACCATCAATCACTCTACAATTTAACATGTTTTTCTTTGTCATTTCGCTCCATGTTTTCAGTGGTTGGCCTTCCTCCTAGTGTCTTCAATCTATATAGCTTCTCAACTATGTGCACTGAGGTTGTATGGTCATCTACTAACATTGACCAAACCACCTAAAATGAGTCTCTCTCAATTTATCATCTATTGGGATATTTTTAAACTATCCCTAATGTGTTCGTTTCTAATTCTATCATTTAGGGTTAATCCACTTATCCAACATGGCATACACATCTCCGCAGTTTTAACCTTGTCTATTTATCTTTTCTTCATTTCTCGACACATTGCTTCATATAGCATGGCGGATCTAATAACTGTTTTATATAATCACCCTTTTAGGCGAAGAGGAACTCTTTTATTGGACAAAACTCCGCTAGCTTGTCTACATTTTGCCCACCCCTCTCCTTTCCTATTAGTTATATCTAAGTTGAATCCTCCCTAGGATTCTACCATAGAGAGCTCACGCATCTAAACTTATCACAATGTGCAACGAAGTGATTTCCATTTTTTTTGGATAATTCTCACTATTGCCTAACCTACTAAAGTTACATTCCATATATTCTGTTTTAGCTCTACTATTTTCAAGCCATTTGACTCCAACATTCTCCTCCACGATTCTAACTTTAAATTAAGTTGTTCCGTCTCAATCGTCTACAAAAAGCATACACCATGGCACTCATTTTGGATGCTTGATGTTAAGTCATCCACGATATACGTACATGTTTAAAGCAAATCTTTGATGGAGCCACTCCAACGGGGAACTCCGTTGTCTCTCCACAAACGGTTCTAACGTTAGTAGTTGTACCATCATATATATCTTGAATTATCTTAATGTATTCATTGGAGATGTATTTATTCCTCAAGGTTCTCCAAATTAGTTTCCTTGGTACAATATTATAGGTCTTTTCTAGGTCAATATAAGTCATATCATGTTTTTCAAATCCATAATTCGATATTCCAAATATTGCTTCCGTAGTTGGTCCAATGAGTTGATCATTTTTTCTTGCTTTGCCTTTTCTTGCTCATTTGGTCCATGTTCTTTGTTCTATTTTGGTTGCGTGGAATGATTATGGAATCTTTCTGCTCAATTTTGGATTGTTTGGGGTCTAGTTGTTTCAATTGGAAGTGAAACTTTTATGGAAACAACTCATGCCATTCCTTAGGAATTTATAAGTAAAAAACATGATAACTATTGAATGCAGCAAATATTCATATTTCCAAACCTTAACAGAATGTGTTTTTACCTTAATAAATGCCAACTTTAGAGTTAAATTTCCATATTTATGGCCACAATTCATGTTCAATTCCTTTTATTGATCTAGAAAATGTTCTTTTAACATCTTTCAAAAAAAATGTTCTTTGAACAGGTTTAGTTGAAAGCGATCCAGAGGGAGCACTTGCTGGTTTTGCTGAAGTAGTTCGCATGGAACCTGAGAAAGCAGAATGGTTAGTATCTTTTTCTTTTTTCTTTTTTCTTTTAAGTAAAGAGTGGCTTGTTTTAAGTGCTATTCTTGTTTTCTTTTTTTAATTTTTATGGCCATAATCCATTAGACTTCTTTTTTTCAAATGCTATTCTGTTTTAGTTTAGATGAAGTCATGGCTCATGAATGATTAGAAAGGCCAAAAAGCCTCTGATTGTATCTTCTTCTTTTGGATAAGCAGCTGCATTGGCTCGTAAGCAGAAGATTAGTGTATCAGGGGGCATACCTTATTCTCGAATCTTTACTGACCTCTTGGGAGAGACCAAAGCAATGCCGAACTCTTTGCAGATAAAAGAAGAGTTAATTCCTAACCTACAGGGTCATTATTTTGGTAGATAATGACATGGCTCAAATCCACAATATTTTTTTTTGAAAGGTAACTTCATTAAATTCAAAAGGAAGATGCAAACAAAAAAGAAGCTAAAGAGGTAGGCATGGAAAGCCCAAAACCAGGAAAAACATCCTTACAAAAGACAACCCCCCCTCGGAACATTACAAAAAATTATTAACAATTTCCGTCGACAAAGTCTACCCCTTACGCACATTTAATCTACAACTGAATTAGCAGAGTGAGGAATTCAAGAGATCTTAAAGTCAAAAGAAGCAATTGAGTGACAAATCCTCTCAATTTTATCTAAATAAATCCAAGATATAAAGAACCCAAGGGCCAACCAACTACAACCTTTGAGTCTCCTAGACTCCCTTTTGCCCCTAATTTTTCCAACTCCAAAATACCTCTCCATAAAGCAAACAACTCCATCTCAATGACTGGTCCATTTGGGAGCGGACCAGCGATATAGATCAAAGTAGTTCCTATATCATTGCGAATTATCCTATATCCTGCTAGTCCATCCTCGCGCATATAACTACCATCAAAATTAATAACATCTAGCAAGCTCAAAACTGAAGATTCCTTACTTTGAATGATTCCTCTTATTCCTTTCCAATTATATAGACCATACAATACTTAAGACAGTCGCATTCCAAAGGGTTCTTCGAAAAAAACTTCCCACCAGAAGCACCTCTTCATTGAACAAATGACACCACGAGTTTGGGAGACAAGAAGCAACACCTAGCAACTAGAAAAAATGCACCCAAATCTGATATGAAAACCTACAATGAAGTAATATATGGTTCACCGACTCTACATTAGACAAACATAGAGGATAGACATTCACAATGAGCATTCTCCTTAATCTCAAGTTATCGATCGTGAGAATCTTTTGTAACCCTGCAATCCAGCGAAAAACCTTCACCTTAAAAGGTGAAACTCCCTTCCATATTTTAGGATTTACACAAGGAACCTCTCCAACACTCAGCAACTTTTTACAAAAAAGATTTAACTGAAAAAATCCCATGAGGATCAATTTCCCAAGGATGTCTATTAGAGCCGCTTCCCGCCACAAAAACATTACTCAAGAGATCCATTAAAGAAAACTACCCTTCCACCATCCAATCCTCCAATTCTCTACAAAACTTGGGGCCCCAAATCACCTTATTCTGAATAATGTTATAGCATTCCCTTCTTAGCTTCTTTATTAGCAGCTAGAGAGAACAATGCAGGGAACTTTTGAGCCAAAGAGACTTCATACAACCATCTGTCCGTCCAGAAAAAAAATTCATCAGATGTATATGCAGGAAACCGAATATGTCTATCAAATATCAATGAAATGGAGCAAACACTCTTCCAAAAAACCAATGCCCTCCTTGGAGAATGAGCAAATCCACGATCTTTAGGTTGCAATTTATATTTTATTGAAAACGAAGAAATATCAGAGCTCTCAAGTGGCATTCCCTAACGAGAACGAAAAACAAAACAACGCTACTAAAAGGATATGATGGGACTCCCCACAAGGAATATAGCACACAAGTGGCATGCCTAATTGAAAACAACAAACTTCATATCATTGCCACTTATGATTTATTTATTTGTTGAGAATGTAACTAAAGGATACAATGCAGACACCACATGGAACAATCCCTGTTGTCACTGGAAATAACATCTGGGATGAAGATATTTGAGGCCACAGGCAATTCAATAAATAGTATGCTTTATTGCTTCTGAATTTGACTTGTTTATGCAAGCCCATGGGCTGCACCACCTGCTGGCCCGACCTTCAAAATTAACATGCACCAAGAAGTATTGATCAGTTACAGTGCAACAGAGATCGGGGAATGACCTGGATAACTGATCATCTCCACACTACCATTTGGTTCAAAATGCTAATGTCACTATACATGATTCCTTCCATAACTTTTCCAACTTGACCGCACCCAACATGCTGGAAGCCCATCCTAGAAACCAGTTTACCATCAATCCTTTATTTTTATTTTTATTTTGAAAATTATCTATCCTTTATTTCCCAAACCATATTTCTACTCACAGTATTCTTCCACAGAGCCTGCCCTTTTTACTGAAACCCCATTACCATGAACTTATGTCCTTTGTACACTGCTAATGTAGGTTGAATTCTAAGGCCTTCGTCTAGGGCTGCAACTCGGGTTGGGTTTTGGCCCGACCCGCATGACCCGACCCGAGAAATCATGCGGGTCGGGTTACAATAGTCGGGCTGTAGGGTCGGGTCGGGTTGAGAAAAGAAAAACCCAACCGAAATTCGGGTCGGGTTGAGTTGAGGCCTTTAAATTTCAACCCGACCCGACGCGAGAAAACCCGACTCGAGAAGATCCGACCCGACCCGACCCGACCCGACACTACATAACTTACTATAAAAGTTGTCTTTCCTCATCCCAAACCCTAGCAGAACTGCAGAAGAAATGGGTGAGCTCGATGGAAGGAAAAGGGGAAAACGGCATTGAGAAAAGATGGAAAGAAAGGAGAGAGACCTTGGAGAGAGGACGGAATGGCGAAGATGGCATTGGGGAACAGGGAGGAGGCGACTCAGCCCGACTGCCTCTGCGCCTTGGTGGCTGAGCTCGTCTGCACCTTCCTTTTTGTATTCATCGGCGTCGGTACCACCATGGTTGCCGGTAATTTCTAATCTCTTGGAATCGCTTGCAATAGGAACTCAAAGTTTGAGAGAGGTTCATGAGTGCAACACACTTTGATTGCTTCGATTCCACCCAAATTATGTGACCAAGATTCAGGCCCAGATTGAAAAGGATTCAATCTTTCAATTGTATGCTCTTATTCTGCCAGAATTCTGTGACCAAAAACCAGGCCCAGATCTAAAAAAATTCAAACATTCAATGGTATAAGATCCGGAAACCCTCTTTCTTCATGCAAACCATCAAATAAAATGAAACCCAGAAATCCAAAACAAGAGAAAACCCCAAAAAACCCATCTTTTTCCTATTCTTGTCTACTCCGCATTTAGGGCTGCAACTCGGGTCGGGTTAAGGGTCGGGTCGGGTCTGGTTGGGTTAAGGGTATTACAATCTCGGGTCGGGTCGGGTTCACTATCTCGGGTTTTTTATTCGGGTCGGGTCGGGTTGGGTTCAATATGGAGTGAGTCGGGTTAGGGTTGGGTTTATTAAAACCCGGCCCGCCCGACCCGAGTTGCAGCCCTACCTTCGTCTTTGAGCTGAAGGCAAAATTAGTTCCCCTTTACGTAAATGATCCGTTTCTTATCCTTAAAATAACTGCATAACTATGATACCTGGGCAGAGCTTTGATATGACAGACATGCCATGGATACAACAAGGATACAACAGGGTTATGGCAAGGACACATTTTCTAAATAAAAGTGAAGTATCTAACATGACACAACACTGGAACATTGCCTGCTTTGAAGTGTCTGGGCATCATAGCTCCACTGGAAAATCTTTCTAAATTATCTAGATCCATTTTGCATGCTAATCACTCATTGAAAAGCTGATAAATGATATACTGGAAGGGAAGTCAACACTGTCTTTATCATTGTAATCCTTCCCCCTGCTGACTGATACTTTTCTTGCCAAGAAGCTAGACTTTTCTGGATTTTTTTGAGAGAGAAACTAGCCTTTTCTGGATTATGGAGTTAATATGCTTGAAACTCTTTTCTAGTTTTGTCGATGCATTTTGGAAGGTCTAAGTAGGTAGACAGAAAAGATCCCTTCTTGCACTCTGTGAATGCTGCTGACTCTTCAACTTTTTCCTCGGCAATGAGTGCTTATTTCACATTTGACAGTTTACCCGAATGCCCAAAGGACCAAGACAAGCTCATACAACCACAAGACGATCAAAACTTTTTAACTTGCTCCTCATCTGCATTACAAAACAAAATTGTGCCATAACCAAATTGTAAGTGATCGACAGTCAAGGTCCCATCTGATTGTGTTGAACTTGCATTTGGTTCTGCCTTCAATGAAAATGGTTATAGGGTTGGGTTTTACAACTTATGTTCAACCATATCATACTATGTCATTGGATCTAATATGGACACAATGAATCGATAACTGTCACTAATGAAGCGGTTTCTTTAGCAACATAATTGTCTTTTCTTCTTCTTTTGGAAACACCAGACTACTTTTTAAAATATAAGGATGATGATCCCCCGACCCTTCCTTAAGACGCACTCTTTGTGAGCCGCCTATGTAGGACCCACTAATGTTGATGGTGACGGGCCCATTGGAAAGGCCTAACCTTGAACTTGTGGTGCATAAAAAATTCATATCAATTGGATATGTGAAAGCCATCATTTTCAGTTATAAAAGTTTTAGGGTTAAAAAATGATAAAAATTTTGAAGGCTTAAAAAACATCAAGATGATTTTTGTGAGAACTATGCCCAGGGATATATATATATATAGTGAGAGAGAGAGAGAGAGAGAGAGAGAGAGGCTTGTTATAGATGTAGATATAATTGTTGATCACATTTTACATGTGTTTTATTATTATTATTATTATAGTTGACTTGTGGCTATCATGGATTGTAAAATATTTATATATATATATATATATATAATATATATATATATATATATATATATATTATATATATATTGAAGACTAAGGTATGCAGGCCTCTTAGAGCACCTAACTAATCCTTGGGGCATGTGCAAACCTCCCTATCCATAAACACCGGGTAACACTACAGGGAGTGGCCCTTTTGTGTTGAGTGACTTGAACCCAAGACCTCTTGTATCTCAAGCGGGTTCTTGATTGCCATATATATATATATATATATATTGAAGACTAAGGTATCCAGGCCTCTTAGAGCACCTAACTAATCCTTGGGGCATGTGCAAACCTCCCTATCCATAAACACCGGGTAACACTACAGGGAGTGGCCCTTTTGTGTTGAGTGACTTGAACCCAAGACCTCCTGTATCTCAAGCGGGTTCTTGATTGCCAAGCCAACCCTCATGGGTTCCTTGTACTTTATATATTCATATACAAGAGAATTGTCTCTTTCAATTATTCTCTCTTCCTCCAATACTTTCTCATTATTTTCATTCTAACATATCATCAACAAAGTTCAATTTCTAAGTTTTCTGCCTTGTACTGTCCTTTTTTTGGGTGTTTATCAACTTTTTGCAGCCTCTGAAGTATCTTTCTTCCCTACGATCTTCTCCTTCGTGGTGGTATCATCTTGTTGCCAAATTGGGGAGGTGGTTCGGGTTGTGAGTGGGGCCAAATGGGTTTGTTGCCTCGGTGATGCTAAGGGTGTGTGTGTGTGTGTGAATATATAGGGAGATTCTCTCCCACGAAAGATATGTTAAATACAAAATAAAGACCCATTTTCTCTGTATGCTAGTTGACATTCATATCCTTCATTTTCCAATTTCACCTACCACTACTACTACTGCTCTTCTGCCTCTTTACAGAAGATGGTTCCACTTTCCCCGACTTCTAGCTCATCCCCTTGACCCACCTAATGACGATCTTGACTTCATAAACGACATATAATTTGTAACGACCCGCCCTTTTTTACTATGCTTTCTGAAAATCAGAGTCTATTTTTTTTTTATAAATAGAAGAGTGAGCAAGAGTGAGACGTCACGACGCGAGCTAAGTCCGAACTTCTAAAGTCCGACCCTTAACTGGCCAACCCTATGTGTGCATGGACTAAGTCTATGACAACGGTTCACACATAATAATAAATACATGCGGATTAAAACATAAACTGCGGATTATAATAGAACCTAGATCTATTCCTTTTATAGCAAAGTACTTCAAGTCTTTAACCATAATTAAACTTAACTTAAATATCCAAACAACTCATTCAAACCATAACAAAATTATCTAAGTTATTACATGCCCGAAATCTAGCTACTCAAATTACAAGTCCATGAGTAACTTAAACATAAATATAATCCAATCACATATCTAAGCTCCTATGCTTGGCTCCGATCACGTTTATCGTCCCTTTCCTTTCCTGTATCATCTACTATGGTAGAAGTAGGGCGTTAGAACAACGCGCCCAGTAGGTATTCCATTAGGGTCTACACATGGTTAGTACAAATCATAGATAATAACATAATGTCAAAACCATATAAAACAATGCCATGTCATGATATCAAATGCAATGAGTCCCACCCATCACAAGTACATATAACCTCTTGATGGGATTCTCATCATCAAGGTATCCCCACATAGGTCTTTCGGACGCCCCGACGGAGTGTGGCCCCCCCGGTTTCTTCTTGATGGAAAATGCACATCAAGGTACCCCACATAGGTTTTTCGGACGCCCCGACGGAGTGTGGTCCCTCCGGTTATATATCCTTCACCCCATGCCATGCATGAGATGCTAATGAAACACATGCTATTTTATATTATAAACATAGCATTAAAACTCACATTTGAAATATATCTTTTACAACATTAATTCATCAAAATACGATAAAAACCATCATACATAAACCATGTTTTCAAAAAGGTAGAATCCTACCAAAGGCCACTAAAGTGTCCTTGTTCCTTAAACTGGCAACCGCTCACAATCGCGCACCGTTTATGAAGTCCCGTCACCTTGTTACATATCAACAAGTCAATCCCATATTCCATTTGATTTAACATTAGGTCTAAGTCCATAAAACACAACCTTGTGGGGTTCGGCCATACACTATGGCCGAACCTCACCCACTTGAATTTGTCCCTCTTTTGATTTTAACCACTTACAAGTAACCATTTTAAAACCTTAAGCCCACCAAATACAACTTTGTAGAGTTCAGCTATACACTATGGCCGAACCTCACTTATTTAGTTTTAGTCCCTCCTTTGAGTTCTTTGATCTTTTAACTTAAGTCCAATCACACAATCCATTAATCTAACCATTCATACATTAACCATCTAACACACATAACAACCTAAGTCCATAAAATTCCTTAGGGGGGTTCGGCCATACAACATGGCCAAACCTCACTCCTTTGGTTTTATGCTCATCTTTCAATCCTTTGATCTTTAAGTTAGATACAAGATCATGACCTCTTGATTCATACATCTAATCACTTATACCATAATTGTTTATCATTGATAACCATTTAAGTCCACCAAACATTTCCCATGGGGTTCGGCCATACACCATGGCCGAACCCATGGTTCATCCTTTTCACCCTTAATTACATCCTTGCCATTGTTTTATCTATGGCTGTCCATTTCATTCATTTAAACATGCTTAGGCTAATAAATAATCCACTAATATGGTTCATGGGGTTCGGCCATACTCCATGGCCGAACCCATGATCTTTCATTTTAGCCTATATTTACAATATTGCCATTATTTCCATCTCCTTATTTTTAGGTCCAAAAACATATGTTCATGACTAAATAATTCATCAACATGAACAAAACCCATAATCCAATCCTTCCATCTCCTAACATAATTATTCATCTAATCATGATTGGTCCATGAATGTCCCATAAAAATTGATTCATGGGGTTCGGCCATACACCATGGTTGAACCCTATGATGTCTATATTCTATCTTTAAGATCCATTAAAAATATATAACCCATGTCCTTCCATGGGATTCGGCCATGGTGGTCCATCCTTTCCATTAAAACTCAATATTCATCCCCTAATTTTTCTTCCATGGGGTTCGGCCATCCACCATGGCCGAACCCTATGGTTCCTTTCTTTAAACAAAATTTATAAAAGTACCTACCGGTTCCGCGACTCCTCTGGTTTTCCTTTGCTCCTTGTTCTTCCGATTCTTTCCTTCCTTAGTCTCTTCCTTCCTTCTTGATCCTTTGGCCGAGAGTGAGACTTGAGAGAGAGAGAGTTCGGCTTTGTATGCTAGCTTGAGATCAAAAACTTTTCTAAGTCTTTTGTCTTGAGGAGTGATCGGCAAAGAGAGGGTTTGAATTTGAAATGTGTAACCGTGTTTGAATTTGAAATAAACCAAAACTCCTCCATCTCTCCAACGTGTAACCATTGTTTGAATTTGAAATAATCATAACCCCTCCATCTCTCCAACGTGTAACCATTGTTTGAATTTGAGATAACCATAACCCCTCCATCTCTCCAACATGTAACTATTGTTTGAATTTGAAATAACCATAACCCCTCCATCTCTCCAACGTGTAACCATTGTTTGAATTTGAATTTTAAACCAAAACTCCCCACCTCTCCAACGTGTATCCTTGTTTGAATTTGAATTTTAAACCAAAACTCCCCACCTCTCCAACGTGTATCCTTGTTTGAATTTGAATTTTAAACCAAAACTCCCCACCTTTTATATAATTCAAATCAACTCAACTCACTTAACTCATCACTTTAATTTAATTCAAATCAACTCAACTCATTTGATTGCATTCCCATTTTCATTCAGCCCCATTTAATTAGGCTTGAACTCACTTGGTGGTCAACCAAGTCAACCACGACCCATTGGGTCGCAATTGGGCATTTTGACCCAAATAGCAACATTGACCCAATTAAATCCGCCTTACCCATTTACTTTAAATTGAACCTTATACCATAACCGTTGGGTTCTAATTGGGCCAATGACCCAACACCTTACCCATCTAATTCATATCCGTTAATTCACAATTAAAATGACAAATTCCGTAAATATTGATAACATGGAATTCCGAAGTGTTACATAATTTGTTGTCACCCGAGTTGGTAAAACAATGGATTCTCTCCTCCATCACCATGGTGTCCGTCTCCATATTACAGTTATTAATCTCCTCTATCTTCAATCAAGTTTGATAAACCCCAAACCATCTCTTCTACTCCATTCATCTTATCATTGAAGGTAGAGATCGAGATCTTGACTTCATAAACGACATATAATTTGTTGGCACCCAAGTTGGCAAAACAATGGATTATCTCCTCCATCGCCATGGTGTCCATCTCCATATTACAGTTATTGATCTCCTCCATCTTCAATCAAGTTTGATAAACCCCAAACCATCTATTCTACTCCATTCATCATATCATTGAAGGTAGAGATCGAGATCCATACTTGGAACCCCAATCGTACGCTCTGTTTAGATCTACAAAAAGGGATTTGCAAAGTATCTAATAGCCTTTCCAAAAGACATCAACTGACCACCGTTTGGCACAACTCCTCAAGGCCAAGCTTTGAATTTGGATTTGTAGAAGATTGTGATGATGATGAAGCTATGACGAGCAATGATGATAAGCTTGTTGAGAGAAATGGACTTGTCATGGCTTGGATGTTGGGAAGGGAGGAACCTCTGGTAGGAGAGATTGGTGGAGAGAAATGGTTTTTGAGAAGAGACTAAGGTGAGATGGGTAAAGGATAACAATGGGAGGTGGCGTTTTTTCCCCTTTATATTCTTTGAGTTTTGATGAAGAAAGGTGCAACGAGATGGAAGGGAAGGACTCATGGGATGCATTCATGGAAGCAAACATTTGCGGTTGTAGACGGTGTTACTATTGCAAAGGACATTTCAATTTGTGAAACATGGATGCCTTAATGAACATAGTAGATGCAAGTGGATGCTTTTCTAACATGATTTTCATA
The DNA here is from genome assembly GCA_022113865.1 of Chimonanthus praecox. Classification (NCBI taxonomy): domain Eukaryota; kingdom Viridiplantae; phylum Streptophyta; class Magnoliopsida; order Laurales; family Calycanthaceae; genus Chimonanthus; species Chimonanthus praecox. Next base: position 422,672 of record JAINRJ010000126.1, read on the forward strand.
TGGAGTGAGTAACACACTGTTTGATATTTTCATACTTAACATGGTTTTCATGGGAGCATATATACAACTCAAATAAACCCGTGTGCAATCAACACCCCATTCCACATCACACAAAAGGACGTAATACTTGAAAAACTACTTTGGAAAAGGTGATAACTCCCATATGATGTGAATGACATGGATACCTACCATTGGGCCAAAAAATGGGTGTAGATTTTTCCTACGACACCCGGGTTTATTGGATTGTGCCCTAATATATGTATATACAAGGATCATCTGCAAACTAGTTTGCATGAAGTTTGGTGCAAACTTTGGTTTGTTAGGCCTATAGTAGACCCAATGAATCCATTGCCTCCCTCGCACCAACCTACCCTCCATGTATTGCATCCATATCCAATTTGATACTAATTTGACTTTTAAAGCATATGTGATCTAACTCAATGAATTTCTACCACCAAATAAAGTTGAAATTTTGAGGGTCCCCTTAAAAAACATGACTTTACTTATTTGATCAAGATGAAATCTTAGCATCATATACAAGCCAAGGCCTTTTAAATCCACCCATCCATTTGGGTCCAAATGTGGCTATTGAGTCGTTTGCACCAAACTTGAGTGCAAACTTGTTAGCGGGTGATCTTTGTTATATATATAGACACACATACACACACACAATCACTCCCTAAGAACGAGTTTTCACCACACTTGATGCAAATGACCAATGAGTGCCACTTGGACATACATGGATGGGTAGGTTTTAAAGGCCTTATGGTGCCTATAGAATTTCATCTTGATTGAATAAGAGGAACTATGTTTTTAAAGGCCCTCAAAATTATACATTTACCTAATAGTAGAAATTCATTGGGTTAAATCAATGGACTTTAAAAGTAAAATGATTTGTGTCAAATTAGGTACAGATGCAATTCATAGGGGCAGGTGGGTGTAAGGTGGGAATTTGATCCATTAGGTCTACTGGTGGGCCTTGCAAACCAAAGCTTGCATGAAGTCTCATGAGAATTGTTCTTAGGAGATATACTTAGTCCTGTCCTATGTGTCCATTTCTACCATTACTGGGTTAATCTTGCATCTAACCTCTGTAATATTTTTGATGATTTTCTGTTAAAAAAAGGAATTTTTTGGTTTTAGAGTTCTGTGCTTGACGGAACCAAATATTTTATCAAACAGTACTTAAGCTTGATCAGGGATGGTATGTTATTTGTGCTGGTACAGGTGTTTGCATGTAGATATATGTGTATCTGTATATTTGATTTATAGCTAGCTGTCTTACGGATTATATACATTGGCACACAAATATAACTTAATGCATCTAAGTACTGCATGTGTCTGTCTTACCTGAAGTTTTACTTTCTTCAGTCCTGTCCAGTTACAAATTTCAGTCAAAATCAATTTTGTGGTCCCTGTGGGATTAGAACAATTTCAGCTGATCTTTCGGTCATATCGACCATCTCGGCCGAATCCTGTAAATGGGCGAGATCACTGTAATTTCCAAAATATGACCAAAATTTTGGCCGAAATCTGATAAATATCATCCGATACAGTTTCTCTGAAAAATCACCGATATTTCTGTTATTTATGTTTTAGACTTTTAGCCCATACCCAAACCAAAAAAATTCAGCTCAAATTTTCAGGTTTTGGCTGAAGTTTGTAACTAAGGTCCTGTCAAACTTTAGTTTCTTAAACTGAATCCGACTTTCTATTTTTCTTACCGATGATCTTGTTTTTATGAGAAGAATAATAGAAGCAAAACTATGTTGTTCTGTGAATTATATGGTAGAGTTCCATCATGAGCTCTAACTGCCTTTAGTTGCGAAACATCAGTTATTATAAGCTAAATTCTTGTTCAGCCCCAGCGCCCAACCCCATCACACCCCCACCTCACCCCCACAACCAAAAAAAAATAAAATAGATCTGAGACTATTTAAGAAATGACATGCAAAAGTGAAGCAAAATATCAGGGGACATTCCACAGCAAATTCTTATGTGTAAATGGGGCTGGAAAGAATACATCTCTTTTCATTTCAAATGAAAAAGAAAGAAAGAATAAAAGAGAGAATTCACCTCCATTTGGACTGACCTGAAAAATTGCAACAAGAAAGCTTTAATAATTCTTATGAAACTGTACAAATCTCTTCTCTTCCAGTTTTTTATTGTACTTTTGCTATCATTCAACCAAAAAAAAAAAAGAATAGCTGTAATTTGTGCAGCCTTCACTCAATTCAAATTCAGTGCCTAAATGACACAATAAACAAGTCATAACTTGCCTGTGTTGTCTTGAAATCTTCCATGAAAACCTGTCATAACTAGATTTTCTGGTGAGTTCATTAGGAATTGCTCCTGTATGGCTTTCATTTTTTTTTTTTATATTTTCAAAAGCCTTTTTCCTTAATAACTTCCTTAATATCTTTAGGTGCAATATATCACAGACCAACACTTCATGGTTTGGCTTATCATTTACTGAAAAGATCACAATTTACTTTCCTTTAATCAGGGGATTCAAGGCATTAAAGCAAACTGTCAAGCTCTATTACCGGTTAGGGAAATATAAAGATGATGGATGCTTATAGGGTGATGTTGACGTACATTAGATCAGCTGTAACGCGGAACTACAGTGAAAAATGCATGAACAACATAATGGATTTTGTTTCTGGGTCAGCTAGCCAGAACTTTGGCCTCCTACAAGAGTTTTACCAGACCACTCTGAAGGCCCTTGAAGAGGCAAAAAATGAGGTCAGAAATGTAAATTTTGTTTAGAAATCTCAGTCCCAAAAATTATTAAGATTGACATTTTGTCCTTCCATTCTTATTTTCTACAGAGGCTTTGGTTTAAGACGAATCTTAAACTTTGCAAGATCTGGTTTGACATGGGGGAGTATGGGCGAATGAACAAGGTATCTTCTAGTGTCAGATAATGATTTTTGTTTAATTCCTATACTGCTGTTGATTTCAAGTCAGTTCATGTGTTTATTGTTCCTTGGAGATATCCAGATCTTAAAGGAAATTCACAAATCTTGCCGAAGAGAAGATGGTTCAGATGATCAAAAGAAAGGGACACAACTGTTGGAGGTCTATGCCATTGAAATTCAAATGTACACTGAAACTAAAAATAACAAAAAACTCAAGGTCTGGCATAGTCATTGTTTTATTACTTTTTTGTCAGTTTGATTATTTTTTTTTTAAATTGTTTCTACTTCTTGATAACACTGTGAAGCCATTGGATATCAGCAACTATTTTGATTTTTTATTGCTTTTGCATTTGATTCATTTAATATTTTTTTTGCTAAATATTATAAATTAGAAATTCTATTGGTTTCTCAAAGTTCACATTTTTTATTAATAAAATTAATAACAAGGATCAAACACTTTTTGAGGTCGGGTATATGCGTTATATGGTGGGGGATAAATGCTAAAGAGATGACAATGAATTTTTCTAGGCATTTGAATTGAATGTTAGAAACTTCCATTGGCTCCTACTCTACAAACTTCTTCAATTGTATTATGTCTCCTGATTTTCTCCACTGATCGTAATATATGACTCTATTACGTTCACTTTTAAGCCCCACTACCTTTTATGACATACACACACATATTCTGCAGACACAGGCTTAATTGTTTTGGCCATATTTTGTCTTAAAATTATTGTGCTTAAATTAGAATAATAGAATAAAATTGTTTCTCTAGATGCTTCAGTATAGAATGTTGACACTAATGAAATGGAGGAATTGGAATACATCATGATGTAAAACTTTAAAAGGTACATTTTTAGAAATGGTTTCAAAGTGTAGTTATATGAAAAGCAAACATCATCTCCTAGATTTTAATAAAAAAAAACACGGATTTCCTATGGTGCCTTATTTGTTGTACCTGCATGTGGGGTCCACATAGGATCATGTTGGATTTTTGGTTATCGGGGTGCCTTTCAAAACACCTTGACTAGATAATTTTTATTTTTAATGATCCAAACATTCAGGTTTCTTTTGTAGTGTAAACTTCATGGGGTTACATCATTGGTCCATCTAATTCAGAATGCGGTCAACTTTGGTAAGGGTCTAATTCATAGGGGTTGAATGGGTATGAGGAGGGATGGATGTGATTAGGGCCAAGGTGGGACCGATAAGGCTGTTCCCATGAAAGTTATATGCCTTGATTATCTTGGGGCAAAATTGTTAATAAAAAAAACAGTAAATGAAAAAAAAAAATGCTCATTACATATAGTACAATAATTGATGACAGTTATGAGTTAGGCTTTCTATCTAATGGATAATGTTCAGGGATGGGAATTTGTCCTAAAAGCTCATCCTGCAACAGCAGGGCTTGGTGCAGGCTAGGTCTGGGCTGTCCCATCTATAGAGTGAGAATTCAGCCTAAAGTCCTGAAAATTTTGGGCCAAATTAATAAGCTTCGCCCTGGTAAGGCCCTGTGCAAGACCAGCCTGTTGTCATCAATACTCTTGTCCTAATCCATCATTATCAAAACCTTATTGCTTCTATCTGGGTTTGGCCTTCTCATAGTTTTAAATATTATTATTAATTACGGCACAAGCTCATCATTCAATCTTTTTTTTTTTGAAGAATCAGACAAAAATTATTGAATAAAAGCTCTCAAGACAAGAGACAGAAAAAAGGACCAGAATTACACAAATGAGCAACTGCAACTGGAGAAAACTGGGAAAAAAATACCTGAACTGCAACATGACAACTCAAAACAAATAGGACATAGGGACACACCACCATATATGAATAAAATTAAATCTAAGTTTAACGCCAATAGAAAATGGTATATTAGTTTAAACATTTAGGTGACAAATATATTGATATTTTAATTAGGTGTTAAGATGAGTAAGATGTTGTCATATTTTAGTCATCTAAGAAAATAACATTAATAGTCCATGGATAACGTGTACGTGTGTCTACAAGTGTCCAACACGTGTGCGAGTGTCTGCAAGGTGTCCAACATAGATACGCACAATTTGAAGTGCCCGTGCAATAGAGTCCATAAGAGCTAATCTTTCAGCCTTAGCCCAAGAATCAGCGAGCTTATTTTTTGATCTGTCAATGGACCTGATAAATTCTGTCCTTTAGCAATTATGTCTCTAATTTCCTCACAATATCTGCCAAACTGCTAGGGTAAAACTGCTGCTATAAACCCATCTGATGGCACAAATGGAATCTCCCAGAATTTGCACCATAGACAACTTCATAGAGGTCAGATCTTTGCAACCCTTGTGAAGAGCTTTCAGCTCAACTACATCAGATATTATTGGAATATAAATGTAATATCTGGACTTCTGGAACTGTAAACGGAATCTATAATATCAGAAAATAGATGTAATAGCTCACCATTTAATCATTCCAACCCCACCCCACCACCTCTGCCACCAAAAAAAAAAGGTGAAAAAGGAAGGGAAAATGGAAGAAGAAAAAAGAAGGGGGAAAAGGAAAAGGAGAAAGTTAATGTTCAATGTCCAAACTCAAGGTTGTCAACAAAGAAGTGGTTGAAGCATGCTGAGAGACACATGTATGACCAAATATGCACAGATACAGTAATTAAAAATACAGTTTTATGTGAATAGATGTTACCTGTGCAGGCAGCTTTCCACATGTCTAACAAGTTTACAAGGACCTCCAAACGCACCTCACCGTAGGTTGCCTCTATTCTAAGGAAAACTTCTCCACTTGAATCCCATAGTTTTGCTACCAGGTGTTGAATGGTTCAGAGCTTGCATTCGTTTGGTCCCATAGTTTTGCAGCTGCCAGGTGTTGAAATGGTTCAGAGTTGCATTCGTTTGGTCTGAGGTAGCCAAAGACCTATGCTCAAGTTCCACAATGAATTCTGTGGGTGACACTGAACAGGTCTTAAAAGGTTATCTTCTCATTTATCCATTCTAATAGTGATGGGTTGAAGCTGGTATTATTTTCAGTATGAGGTTTTGACACTCAAGCAAGCATAACTTTTCTTCAATATCTTTTCTGGGGTAGTCAGTCCCATCGCTGCAACTCTCTTTGTGGCAGTGGAAGCCTTGTTTAAATACTAACAAATCCATCAATCTTTAGGTTTTGTAGTTTCTAGGCATAAAAATAAGGCTTGGAGCTGGTTAGCACTGGTTCAATCACTGGTTTGGTTGACACTAAACAGAGTGCTTAGGGCTGTCAGTCTTCCATTCTGAACTCAATGGATTGAAGCTGTTCCACTTTCAAAGGAAGGTCTTGACTCAAGGAAGCAATCGAATTGTACTAAAATATATCTTCTTAGTGTGGAATCAGCCCTATAGCTGCCACTTTCTCCCTGTGGCAATGGGGGACAAGTTTAAAAACTAGTGAGTCCATCAAATTTTATATTTAGCAGTTACTAAAGCATAAAATGAAGGCTTGAGTCTGATAGAAACATCAGTCAGTAGTTTTATTTTTTAGATAAAAAAATGTGCAGCACAATTTCTTCCGAATACTTGAGGGAAGTGTATGGATTGAACTGGTTCTGACGCTATCTTATTGACAGCAACTGTACCAAAAAGCTCTTTCGATAAAGTCAGCAATACCCCATCCAAGGATCATGGGAATAATTCATGAATGTGGAGGAAAAATGCACATGGCAGAGCGTCAATGGGCTGAAGCAGCCACAGATTTCTTTGAAGCTTTTAAGAATTATGATGAAGCTGGGAATCAACGCCGAATTCAATGCCTCAAGTATTCATCCGTTAATTTTATTGAAAACCTCTTCCTGCCTATAAATCATCATCTTGTTTATCCTGTCTGTCTGAGGTGGACTCTCTTCTTACCTGTAAGTGGCTACAAATCTTTGACTCATGTTTCTTGTTTTTGTGCGGATCACAGATATTTGGTTCTGGCCAACATGCTAATGGAATCTGAAGTGAATCCCTTTGATGGGCAGGAGGCAAAACCGTAAGTCCTATATCTGGCGGAGTTATGTAGTCCTTGCACTGCTGCTTATTTTTGTAGTTTGCTAGGTAACCCATTGCTATTAATGTGCAATCACATTTTTATCCAGATCAATGATCTGATGTATGTCACCCTAATCTTAAAATGTCCTTTACATTGCATAATCCTAACTTTACAATGTGTCCTAGAATTGGAGAGTGAAAAAAAATTGAGATTACATGAAAGCTGGGTAAAAAAAGGTCAGTGATTGAAATATTTCCAGTCACGTTTTGGGTATTTTCCATTAATGTGTAATCCATCTTGTCAATGTTATGGGTCACTGTTCCCTTAGTCCCACATGTATTGAGATGGGAAGTGCCCTCTTTTTCCTCCTATCTGAGAAATGGTCTTCTTTCAATACTGGTTTGCTGCAGATATAAAAATGATCCTGAAATCTTAGCAATGACGAATTTGATAGCGGCATATCAACGAAATGACATTATGGAGTTTGAGAAGATTTTGAAGGTTGATATATTTTTACACCTTGATGTCCTAAGAGGTGAACAATGTTTACATCTTTTCCTGTTCTTTGTTAACTGACTGATGTCTCAAACTTGTTGCCAGAGTAATAGAAGAACTATCATGGATGATCCATTTATCCGTAATTATATAGAGGATCTATTGAAGAATATCAGGACCCAAGTGCTACTTAAGCTCATCAAGCCATACACTAGAATCCGAATTCCCTTCATATCAAAGGTGATGGGTTATAACTTACTGTTTTTCTACCATTTCAGGAATTATCTGTTGTTTCTAATATTTTTGTATTACTCATATTCCCCATTTGCTGCATAACGTAAGTCGGCATTTTTTATGCTACCCAAATAGCAGGCGTTTCATGTTTTGGCTGAATGGGTATATTCAGCCTTTGCCAGAATGGAAATCAGAAATCCCATATTGTTGGATATTGTGTTACTGGCTTCCGTAGTACCTCTCGTATTGCCTGGTCTGTAAATGCTAAAGTAGATAGGTTAGCCAAGGAGGGGATCTGATATCAATGTTGAGCACCTCATTAGTTCTCAAAGGCTTTTTTCATTTTTTTTTCTGGTGGATGGTTTTGGCCTCTTCTGTTTCTATGTTGGTCCTGGTCCTTTTGGGGCTGTATTTTCAATCAATAAAATTGTTTTCTTTCAAAAGGAAGATAGAGAGGGGGGAGAGAGATTGGGGTGGAGAAAGCAAAGTAGTTTTCCACTTAATGTGGTTCTGATATCTGATCATGCATTATGCAATTTTCTTTTTACAACCACCCACATCATTGAGGCGTTCACATCCATTTCCATTTGTGGTTACAATGTAACCCATTTTTCATTTACAATCAAGTTGCTGACTTGTTTTGGTATTTAGGAACTCAATGTGCCTGAGAAAGACGTTGAGTCACTTCTGGTCTCCTTAATTTTGGATAACCGAATTCACGGGCATATTGATCAAGTGAACCGGCTGTTAGAGCGTGGAGACAGGTGATTATAATCCTTTCCACTTTGTACAAGCTTTCAAATCAATAACCCAAATGTGACTTTATGAGGCTAACCATCTTGCAGGTCAAAGGGGATGAAAAAATACACAGCCATAGACAAATGGAATACTCAGCTTAGGTCTCTTTACCAAGCTGTGTCCAACAGGGTTGGTTGAAATTCGAGTGGATATGCTGTTATTGAGGAGGCATCCAGTTTTGTTATTGCTGCTGGGGTTGAATTGGGTGGGAAGATTCCCTTATATCTTGCTTTCAAAAGGAACTCGTGTAGGCTTATGTGCAGCTGAGTATTGTTTTGTCACATTTTGGTTCCAAAATGCTATTTGTCAAGAGTTCAACGGTTGATATGTGCAGTCACTTGTTTTCTTCCTTTGAATAATCACCACAGAAAAATGCTTAAATTGTGAAGAATAATAAATCTCTTTTTAGGAGGAATTGTATGAGGAGCATTTATTTTCCAGTATGATGTGTGTGCTTTCCATAGAGTTCACTTAAAATTATGATTGACTTAGGTTGGTCTTCCTCACAATTCTATTAGGAAAATCAAAATGATGCTGCTTATAAGAATGAGAGGTAAATCTATAAAAGTTCACTTTAGAAGGGTATAGAACAATATGGTGGTTTTTAAGGTAATGGAGGGTATGGTTATTTAAAGGGTGTAATGGAATATATGAATTCAAAAAGTCGACTTTAGATAAATGAGATTTGTAGTTTTGATATGTTAATGAGCTTTAAGTGAACTACTCGTTTCTTTAAGAAAGTCAAATTCTTGTGAGATGATTTTTGAGGATTTTAGAATTTATAATTTGTTAAAATGGCGATCGTAAAGGCTTTTAGAAACAGCCTTTTATTTATATGGTAAGGATAAATTTTAATGATGTCATTTGAAGCATGTGAAGTTCACATCTTAAAAGTATTTTCAGGTATCCCTTGGTGACATGTATCTTCTATTACAATTCATGAATTTTTTATTATAAAAAGTCTGAATTTCAAAAAAAAGTTGAGATATTTGAAAATTACACAAACACTAAACTATATAACCATCCTAAAAACTATCAATCACATAAAAGGCTCTTCATTTAATTGTAGAAATATTTGTCTATTATTGCATTTATTTTTTCCAAAAAAAACTCAAAAATGAGAAGAATCAACTTTAAAATCAAAAGTATCTTAAAAACTCGACATTTATCAACTTTAAAAAATTCTTAGAAAACCACACACAACACATTGACATATCTCTATTGAATTACATAAGCACTGAATTATTTTATTATTATTTTTTATAAAAATCCTAATCTAAATTATTTTAAAACCGAAATTCAAAAAGAAAAAGATAAAAATAACTCAAAGTTAAACAACTTTCTTATAAACCTTTTTAAAGTCACCCATGCAAGATTCAAGGTTAAAATCATTTTTTAGATATTTTTTTAAAAATGAACGACAATAACATAATATCAGCTGATAATGCAGTCAATAGAGCCAATATAGCCTTCTCAAAACCACATCAGTACATATCGGCCAAACAAAACCCCTATTTTTTTGGTCTGTGTGCTACTTTTGAAGTTTTTCCTATTGTAGTTATTTTTAATTTTTTTAATTCTACCATGATCAAATCCATTTGTCCTTTTGTCAGTGAGTTGAAATGGCTTGTGAAGCAGATATTAGATTTGTTGGGCCCCTTGGATTTTGGATTGGATCTGAAAATTCAAGCCACTCAAAAGAAAAGCTACACATAATATTGCCCAACTTCCATATAAAGGTCTGATTGCTTCATTAAATATGAGGCTTAAATTACAAAGAGCTCCATTTGTACTGATCTGAACTGATATTTTTGTCTTCTGGAACAGAGAGAACTCCCACCTAGGCTCCATTCTCCTCTTCTTGCTTAGTCTTCAGCTCTGTTGAATGTGGTGATTTATTTTCGATTTTACCAAACTATTCCAATCTTTTATGGTACTGCAGTAACTTCTCCATTCTCCTTACAATGTTCACCATTGGCAATAATGTTCTCAGTCTCGGCGGCGACGACTTCTTTCTTGAGTTCAGCCTTCCCATTGACCCCATTCTCCAGTATATTGCTTGGAAAGATGCTCATGGCCCAGCATTTGAGCTGCTCCACTGCTGCTTCATCTGTCAATTTACATGATCAAGCACCAAATCAATATCTGCAAAGTTTAATACCATGTTCTACACAATGCAAAACCTATAACACAATAAGAAATATCTTTAAAAAAAAATAGTGAAATGATTAGGTGCAGTAAGTCAACATAAGCCACTTCATCTGGGCATGTGAGCAATTAATGATTTCATATCATTGATCTGGAGTTTGAATGAAGTCCAATCCATAGAAACTTTCAGAACATCTTAGTATGATTGTAACCATCCTAGTAAATGAAGTTAATCTTAATGCACTGTATTTGTATTGTTCTCTTCACTTAATGGATTGGTGACCCACCTATTCTCGGAACCGTGTGGCCTTGTGGATGCCGTATGATCAGTGGGTTTTCGAATGCAGTAGCTAGTTCTTCAGATGGCTCTTTCAACCAGTCCTTAGCTCCAATAAAGTGCACTGATTTCACCTTGATGGAGTCTTTGTAGGCAACTTCACACATGCTTGGATCTCTGAACTTGGAACCAGAGATAGAAACAAACAGTTTCATGGGTGGATGGTCGTTCAGTAGTTTTCCCTGTCATCATCATGGACCAGTTATGAAATCTTGAATTGCTAAGAAAAAAATTCAATGAAAACTGCATCTTTGTAATCATATCATCAGATGAATTGTACTTACCTGAGTTTGGTAGCCTAGAAGAAGCGCTGATAATGTTGCCCCCTGATTGGAAAAAAGGAAAAAATGCATTTAGAAGAAGAGAATTGCAATGAACCCCATGTAATTACTGAAGAAACATCGGCAAATTACAGAAGATAAAATGTGTGGCCTATCTATTTACGTACCATTTCCATTATTATTGATTTGAAAATGTGATCCATCTTGGATGCATTCGATATGCTTTTGCTGTTATTTTCTAAACAATGTATTTGTCCATGCTGTCTTTTTATTTTTAGAATGTGCAGTCATTCATGTCTTTTCTCACAGAAGAGGGCACTCTTATTTCCTTTTCACGCACGTCTCTGTCAAAATCCTTTCAAATGTTGAGGTCTCGTTGTATAAAAATGAAAGTGTCTAAATCACTGCTCTTAAAAGAACAGAGTTTTGCTCTTAAAGTTGCTGAGGAACACTCTTTGTTACAAATCATTGCCTTTCAAAGAATGTACAACATTTCTCACTTCTTGGAAGAGCAATGCAGATTTTCAAGGGTTTTAGAGTTACTAAATCTAAAATTTCAGCTGGACTTTTAGCCTTGGTGTTTGGCATATAGATGAGGCCTGCTTTACTTATGGTTAATCTGATGTAGGACACACACAAGACCCATTTAGTATTTTCGCATTATTTTAATTTTAGAATTCTTGTGTAGCAAGGAAGCCAGGTCGGTGGCTTTCCCTAATTTATTTAGGAGTCTAAGATGAGTTTAGAAGTTGTAAACGAATTGGAAACCACTCACGTGGCCTTCCAAATCCGTTTAAGATAGTCAGTCATAGAGTCCTATTCTATTTTGAGTTATCGTTTTTCTATATATATGTTTAGGATAGTCAGTCATAGAGTCCTATTCTATTTGAGTTATTGTTTTTCTATATATATGTGGATGTAGTGCTCGAGAGAGACACTAAAGAATTAATGAAATAAATCAGAGTTATTGTTTTATCCATCCTACCTTGTTTCTGCCTGCATTGTAGACTACCCATCGCTGCCTTGTTGCAGGTTATTTTTGCTGGCCAATTCGAGTAGCGATCCCATCGCATCTTCTTGGACTTAATCCCAAGAGAGACTTCTTCACTGCTTCATCAACATCTGGGCTTCATCCCAGATCTTCCGCCTTCATCTCCTTCTCGCCTCTGCTACGGCTTCACCTCTTCTGTTTCCCTTCACACTCGCTTTCGCCATTAACCGAGGTTCTGTCTTCCCCTCTCGAGCCCTTCTCGCTGCTCTTCATCTTCTTTCCTTTCATCTTCTTCCATCGCTGATACCCTTTCTCGTCTTCCTGTTGCTGCAGCAACCTCTCTTCGCTTCCCATTTCTTTTCTTTCTTTTCTATCCCATTCGTATATTTACCCTAAGTTAGCCCTAAACCTGATTGCATCACACGTGCCAAGCAACCCTTTAAGTTATCCTCCACACGTGTAACGAGTTGTGTGCATGTGTGACCCGATAATCGTCGAGCCTGACTTGTTTTGATTTCTTCCCCGCTTCCACCTTCACATCCACATTGACCTTCGGTGGGTGTATTGTAATAACTACGGATCAAAATATCCTCATCCTAATTATCATCAAAGCCAAAATCCCATCTATTTGAGAGAAATTTTTTTAGTTCTAAAATATCAATACTGATATTTGTCAGATAAGAAACTCGGCATTCCAATATCATTTCAAGAAAAAGGACAAAATAAAGGTTTAATCAAGCGTCAACAAAGAAACGAAGGTACAGTTCATGTATTAAAAATTATAGGTAATTATTCTTGATAATTTCTAGATAATGCAAAAGTTTGAATGTTGAGGTGTGATGAAATGCTATTTGAGGTGAAATACCTTACAACTTGCATTTTATAGCTAGAAAGATATCAGATTAAATACCTGAGAGAAGCCAAGCAATCCATCAAAAGGGCCATTGCTGGTTATGAAGTCACATAGGTAGGAGATGCACTTGTCCAAGTTTGTGTACTCTGTAAATTCCTAATCAGTGACAAAAATCACACATTAATCTCTGTTTACACTTTATAGTAGTCATTACATTCCTCAAACTTCTTTGCAAGATCCAAAAGAAAGAGGTGTAAAAACCCACCCTTGTTTGTGGGAATTCCTGGGATCAAGTCCCCCTCAACATAAAAAAGGCTACTCCTCATTGTTTTGTACTTGGCATGTGCGGATTAGGAAGTTTGCACATGCCCCAAAGATTAGTCAAGTGAGACATTTGAATACCTTTGTCTTAAAAAAGAAAGAGGTGTAAATGGGTTGGATTTAGGCCCATGAGACAAGTCTTTTCTAGGTTGGATGCTTTGAGTTGTTAAGTTCTTAGAGGCCCATTTACATAACGACAACATGAAAAGGCACATTGAAATAATAATAGAAGTATGTAAAGAATTACAAACCTTGTTGAACTGGAACCACTCGAAATAAGGAGGTGGGAATATGCCCTCTATATCTGATTTCCCACCTGCTGGAAATATGCCATCAGGGAAAACCTGCAACCATTGGCATTTATAGTTTAAAGGCAATAGGCTTCTTTGGCTTAGTTGAATCAACTAGACTCACTAAATTATCGAGTCTAACGAGTCATCAGTAAGATCGATCAGGTTTTTACATTGTTCTAGTCAAAATTGCACGGGTTATTCAATTTAGTGACCTTTCAAGTTGAGTCCTTATTTTGGATATTTAGATTATGGCCAATATACTCGAGTGTAAACATTCCAAAAATGATTTGTTAGTCCACTCACTTCACAAACTAGTAGGGACTAACCAACTGAGATTTCACCATTGGTTCATTGAGAATGGAAGGTTGTGTTTAACTTGAATTGATTACAATTTTCTGTAGAAAAGAAAAATGGGCTCTCCATAATCAAAAGAGAAAGGATTAAAGATGAAGATCGTCAAAGGGGTTTCTACTCTACTCTCTAGAAAACTAGTCCAAGTAAATTGCAAAATAATAATAACAATAAAAGAAAGAAAGAAAGAGAAAGAAATAGAAAGTGGTCACTTGATGTATGGCTTTGATCATTCACACTCTCGGTTACAAATTTCGGCCAAGCAAAATTTTCCAAGTCTATCTTTCGCATAAATGCCAGACAAGATGGGTTGTAACAAAACCCAAAGGGGTTGGAATAATGGCTAGGAACCCGCCGCCTTAGGAAGTGGGAGTCTTAAGCTCGATTCTCTCTCCAATCCAAAGGGTCACTCTCCTAGAGTTACCTGGTGTGTGTGAGAGTCTTGCACATGATCCAAAGGTTAGTCGAGTGCTCTAAGAGGCCTAGACACCTTGGTCATAAGAAAAAAAATAGATTGCAACAAGCCCAATTAACCGTTTAAAAGAATTGCTTCAGCCCATCGCCTAGCTGGCAAGCTAAGCTTGGAGAAGGCCTGTTTCCTGCTTTTTTTCATGATCAAGGTGTTCAGGCCTCTTAGAGCACCCAACTAACCCTGAGCCCGTTTCCTACTTTGATCTATCATTCTAGCCCTTTTGGCACCTAATCAAACAAAGTCTATTAAGTTAACTCAATAAATCAATAACCAAACAAAGAATGGAAACGCATAAGCCCACTCCTTAGTTACTTGGTCCATATTCGACCCTAAGTCAATGAACTCAGACCAAAATCTAGAAAATGGGAACGAGGTTTGATGGCCTCTATTCTCTATAATTGGGTCAGTCAGATCTTGTATGAAATAGAATTTTCCCTATTACAGAAACTCAAATCAAACACTTTGAATGGTTGCCTGAAATTAACATGGTTAACATTAAAGAAAGGGGTAAAAAAGAAATGGATGGGTGACCTATGATCATCTATTCTTGGACAGTTTTTAAGGAGATGAAGAGTCTCCATCCACAGTGGACCAACAGAGATTAAACGAAATATTAAAAAAAAAACGAGCGGTTTTAAAGTTAATTGCAAACAAAGTAGGTAATGGTGAGAGGAAGATGAATTAAGCTTATAAAATTCTAAAATGTTGGGTTGTTTATATTAAGAGAGAGAGAGGTGCAGATCCGCCTTAGGACGCGGGAGTCCGATTTTCATTCCCACTTTCCCACTCCATTTTGAAGGGTAACTCCCCGTAGAATTATTCAGTGTGTGAGTAGGGAGGCTTGTACAGCCCAAGAAGTACTCGAGTGCTCTAAGAAGGCTGCATTTGGATGAGGGGTAAATTTTGCAGAGTTATTCGGGATATATGAATACCCTTTATGGGTTTTCAAAATTGGGAGGGAAGGGATAAACAATTAATTTTTTACTCTTACCCTTAAATTACCAAACATGGTAACAAAGGGTAACCGGGTTACCCTTACACCCCCTCATCCAAAGGCAACTAGACACATTGATCATGAAAAAAAAGAGAGGGATGCAAACCATGTCAAAGTTTGCTAGAAAGGAAGGATCCCATTTGCTGATTTGCTTCTGCAAGAAACTCCCACTGGTGCGAAACCCATGAAGACAAAGCACCTTCATTTTCTTCTCACTTCTCTCTTCTTCCATCCTCTCTCTCTACAACTCAACAAGTTCTCTCCTTCTCTCCCTCTCTCTCGACAACTCAGTAAGAAAGAAGGGCGTGGAACTGGCTTTTTAATAGACAGGATACAGCGCTAACTACCTCCGTTGCAGACACATTGCCAACTACCACCAACATGTACTTCCCACGTGGTTCTACTGTATCTCGTCTACAGTCTTCTCCATGAGGGACCCACACACAGTTTACTGATCTGAACCGTTGATCTGATGTGTCCTACTATAGATGAAAACTAACTAAAAATAATCATGTTAGAAGATCATAGGTGCAACTCTCTCTTGAATTGAATTTAGACCATTGATATTCTTCCCATTCAGTTTATTTGGAGGACATTGATAAGGGCATAAGGGCTCTTGGTTCCATGAATTAGTTGGATAAGGGCATAATGTTGTGATCAGATTTTTTATTTTTATTAAATAAGTTATAAAATATATATAATTGAATTGTGATGGATAAATAATTATATAGACAGGAAATGTACGAATTTTCATGACTTATATAATTTTAATATGAATTATTGATTTTTAAAAGTTTAAAATTAAGAGATATTCTAATCTAAGATGAAAATAAAAGGTCATATGATTTTTTCTATATCACATCTAACCACACAGAGCTAAGTATTATTTAAAGAAAAGTTTCGATATCAAATCTCTCAAAGAGAGATTTTGATTTGTTGTATCTTTTTAATGTTGTATAGAAGTTGAGTAAGAACCCACCAATATTAAATAGTATTTGCAAAGTTGTTAAGGGTTGTGACATTAATTACGGGAGTAATGGATGACTTTTAAGATTATTATTAACTTACAAATATAAATAAGAATTAAAATGAAAAAATTGAAATTCTATTTGATTGTGAACATTCAACCAATAGTATTGATTATTTGAGCTATCAAATCTCACAAGGAAGTGGGGGATAAAATCCTCTAAAGGATCCTATAAAACATGTCATATGAATCATTTTTACCAGATCTATTAAATTGTAAAAAATATTTTATTTTTTAGTATAAAAATGGAAAAATGAATTACTAAATATGGAAATAGAATATTTTAATTAAAAAAATGACCTTGACATTTGTATTTGACTCCACCATCAATTTTTATAACTTTATAATAGAGAAATAAAATAGATTTTTATAGATATTTTTTTACAATTAAGTCGATATAATGAAAATAATTCAAATGATATAATTTATAGAACCCACTAAAAATACATGTCAAAAATAATATTAAAAAACCCTCGGCGACTTCATCATATGCTTTCTTAGTGAAAGACAAATGTGATGAGACCATATTTAGAAATTCTCTATTTTATACTTAAATTGTACTTGAATTATACATACATATTTTTTTAAATGTCTATCTTTATATACTTTTTCATAGATATTTCATTCATATATTTGATATGAACTTATAATATATATATAACATAATGTACTAATTGGTCAACTACTTTAGTACTTTTCTATCTTTTAAATGTATAAATATGTAGTTTAAATATTTCCTTTTTTTCTTAATTTTTTTTTTGAATTTAAGTGTGGGAAACCGCGGGATACCCAGCGTAAAAACCCCATGAGTGAGCCCACTACCCCTAGAGCACAACCTCCCGCTTCCTGAGAAATTGAGATAGTGTTGCACATTTAGAGAAAATTAAGAGATCAAGAAATTTGTAAATATCTTATTATGCTTTTTTCCTCATCAAATGAATATTGTAAACAAAGATTTTAAAAAGAATTAAAAAATTTGTTTTCGTTGTTGGTCATGGAGAAAATTTTCCATCTCTATTGTGTTGACTAGCAGATAGATTAACACTTGGGGTTAGTTGGCCTTCTTTTAATTATTTTCTTAAACAAAAGTGATTAAGAGAGAGGGTCGAATTGGAATTTTGGATAATCTTTTTCTTTGAAAAAAGGTTTTAACCTACCTTGTGGTAGGCTGGTAGCAAAAGTAGGGATGGCAATGGGCCTGGCTCGGGCTGGGCCTGCATTGACCAAGCCCAAGCCTGAGCCCCAAGAGAAGTCCGGATTGAAATAAACCCGCAAAATATTAGGGCTTTTTATACCACAGTACTTACATTCATTTTGCTATGTTTTTAATTTTTCTTTGATTTCATCAAAGGTTTAATCATACATATTTAAATCGACTTAATGAGATTAAAGTCTGCACAACTTTAATATAAAATCAATTTATAACTATTTAATCGTAGTGGTCAAAGTAACCTACTATCCTTAAAAAATGTAAGAAAAAGGTGTCAAGTGATTTTAACTACTAATATTAAGTGGATAAAATTTGATTTTTAAGATGGAATTCGGTCCACTTGTAGCTCATCATTTTTACTTTCAACCCAGTGGTGGGTTGGAGCGGGATGCTTCTCCTCTCCCTCTTCTTTCTTGGGGTTGCAAGTTCCAACATTTTCATATAACAATATTTGGGTTCCAATCTTTTTCACACGACTCAGACAATTCAAGCCCAGTAACTTGATTTGTCGGAGTTTTTATCTAACTAGATTAGTCAGCTGAATCGGGAAGAAAACTCGAGGTACCATCCTTTTTTATTTTTTGAATTTATGTGTGGAAAATCATGGGATACTAAGTGTAAAACCCCTATGAGCAGTGTAGGCCCTGAGATTTCAGGGGCCCTAAGCGAACCTTTAAAATGGGCCTTTTACACAACTACGAAAAAGAAATCATACATTCTTTTTTACACAGTGTGAAACAACTAAATAAAATATCATAATCAAATTTATAATAAAATATTATTTAAAATTTATTCTTTTCGGATTTTGAGATGCAAAATTACTATATTGAAGATTTTTTAACATATCTTTTTCAATAGATAAGATAGTTAATCAATTCAATATTTCTTATGACAAATTTAATTTCTACATGTTATTTTTTATTATTATTTTATTGTATTTAAAAAGATTAGTGGACATGCTAAAGTATATAATGCATATAAAATAGCTTATAAAGTAAAATTATATTAAAAAATTATCACTCAATTATAAACTATAAAGCACAAAATAATCATTCAAATTTAAACCCATTTTTTTTTCATTCAACCATCTATATTATAGTGAACACTAAGTTTCCTCATTTAAAGACTTCTTTAGGTCACACTTTTATTAAATTTCTGAAAAAAAATGATAAGAATAATGATTAGTTAAAATTTAACCTTTTTATAATCATTTTAATCTTGTAATAGAGACAATTAATAATCTCAATTATTAACTTTTAAAAGAAAAATAAAACTACAGGATAAATGCTTTTTTATCATGGTGTTTAATTCATTTTATTAGACTTATAGATTTAAAATTTGAAAAAAAAAATGGCCAAATCAATCTGAGCCACTAAACTCGATAGGAATTCGAGTCAAGCGAGTTAACAAGTCTTGTAAAGCCTTTTAAATACTCCCTAAGTTGTTTTACTTAAAGAAAAAATATGTCTGTTATTTTACTTAAAGAAAAATTATGTATAAATTTATAAGAAATTGCAAAACATTTAACAACATGGATACTCCCCAAGTTATTTTATTTAAAGAAAAATGATGTCTAAATTTATAAGAAGTTGTTTAAAAATTATGTCTAAATTTATAAGAAGTTGTAAAAAGTAAAGTTATTTTAAGTAAAGTAAAAGTTATATCTAAATTAATAAGAAATTGAAAAACTAAACTCTTTATGATTCAAAATTCACAACATCTAAATTGAGAGTAAGATGCACTACCAATTCGCCACAGGTCCAATTTCTGTTAAAATAAACATAAACATAGATTTATAACATACAAGAATGTGAGGGAACTTAGGGGCTCTAGGCGGCGGCGTAATTTGTCTAAGACCAGGGTCGGGCCTGTCTATGGGTGAGCCCACTACTTTTAAGGTACACCAAAATTAAGTCATGGAGGTTCGAATCCATAACATCTCGCTTCCTAAAATGGAAGGCAACCAATTGAGCTATACTTGTGTGGATAAATGAAGATTATAATCCGCATCCTTTTTAATTTTACTCCATATAAACTTAAAAAGTATTCACAGGTAAAGTTTAAGGTGCATTCTGTTCTCCCCCTCTAGGACTCAACAAAGTTATATTTGAATGAAAGAAAGTTTTTGAGAAATTGTCGAGGGATTTTACTACCTCTGGAGCAGTAAGAAAATTTTAGTAGAAAATTTAAAAAAAAGTTTCTGCTATGAGATTATACAAATCATCTTTCTTTCAATCAAAAGATAATAATTATGTGACATAATGTGATTTTAGCACTAATTCTCCTTTCAAAAAATTACTAAACATGTTACTAGGGCTGCAACTCGGGTCGGGTTATAATGGTCGGGCTCTAAGGTCAGGTCGGATTGAGAAGAGAAAAATCCGATCGAAATTCGGGTCAAGTTGAGGTGAAGTCTTTAAATTTCAACCCGACCAGACCCGATCCGAGAAGATCCAACTCGACCCGACCTGAATTTCATAACTTAATATAAAAACCTTCACCCCTCAAACTCTAATAAGACTTTCATTTCTTCTTCCTCCCTGGCGGCAGCTTTTTCTTCCTCCCTTCTTGGCGTTTTTCCTTCTTCCTTGGCGGCAGCTTCTTCTTCCTCCCTGCAGCAGCTTCTTCTTCCTCCCTGCGGCAGCTTCTTTTTCCTCCCTTCTTGGCGTTTTTCCTTCCTCCCTGGCGGCAGCTTCTTCTTCCTCCCTGCCGGCAACTCGGGTCGGGTTCAATGGGCTGCAACTCGGGTCGGGCGGGTGTCGGGGTAAGGGTATTACAATCTCGGGTCGGGTTAGGTTCACTGAATCGGGTTTTTGATTTGGGTCGGGTTCAGTGTGGTGTGAGTCGGGTTAGGGTTGGGTTTATTAAAACCCGACCCGCCCGATCCGAGTTGTAGCCCTACATATTACTCACTATGTCCCAAAATACTTGTCCAATACGAATTTTGAAATTGTTTCAAATTACTTGTCCTATTCCTTTATTTTTACATGGGTGTAGCTCAACTGGTTAACCTCCTGCTTCAGGAAGTGGAAGGTGTCAAGTTCGAGTCCCTATGGTCTAATCTCAATGTACGTCAAGGCCAATGAATATTATCCATGTGGGTTTTACGCTGGATTTCTCATAGTTTCCTAAACGTAAATTAAAAAAAAAAATCTAAAATAAGACAAATATTTTGAGACGGAGAGAGTATTAAAGAAGAATCTCCTACTTTCTCTAAACTTTAACACACACTAAATTTTTGAGTCACAGAGTGGACGTGGTTTATTAGCCCTTCATATCCCAAGCAAAGCTCATATTCATGTGAAGAATTATTTTTCCTCTTAGAATGAACGGATGGATTGGATTGGATAAAATACTAAATAGTCTTTAAAAAGCATGGACTCATTTATTTGATCAGGATTTACAAACACATTGGTTTAAAAGACATAGTGTTTTGATAGGCCGTGTCAAAGGGTGTGACTCATCCAATAATGAAATATTAGATAGATATAAAGCTCATTACAAAATCTATCAAACTGTCAAAAATGAAGTCAGAATCATGTTTGCGCTTATTTATTTTATCAAATTGAAACCATTACATATTTTCTACTAATGGTGTTCAATCCAACAGTATGAATATAATGAACATAAATCTAAAATAGATTTAAACTTAGAGAGGAAAAAACATTCAATGGTTTAGAACTTTAAATCCCTCTTTAAATGGCCCTTATATAAGGCCCTGACAGGCTGACACCTGGTATAAGGAGCACCATCCTTATCTTAAACTTGGTGTAGGTAAGGGCAATGGATATCGTCTGTGGTGATTTTACGTTGGGTTTCCCACACGTAACTTCAAAAAAAAAAAACCCTTGGTTTGGAAAAAAACTCTCTTTTTAAGTTTATTTACTTTTTTCTTTGAATTATTCCGAAGTATTTTCAAAATACATTTGAGGTGAGACTGATCTCAGTAGGAACTCTAAATCATCGATAAATCTCGTTTTTCAAATTTATTTACTCTTTATTATTACGGATAAAGGAAAACATGTGGATTCTCTAGACATGTTTTATACAAGATTTAAGAGGAGCAAGAGAAAATGTTATTGAGTAAGATTATCAGAGGTGAGCCATATAGACACCCGGATTTCTTTCTCTACACATCTGTTTTCAAAAGTTCAAGTAAAATTACTCTTTTACTCTTCATTTTTTAAGAAAAAACCATTCCTTCATGTCATTCGAACCATTTTTTATTCGTTCAAATAAACCAATTTTTGGTTGTAGGTTGTGAAGTGAGATTTTCAAACAAAGTCGTTTTTCGATCGATTTCTACAAACAAGGTATCAAAATCCATCTACTCTGAATTTTATGAACTCCGAGACTGATTTTTAAGTGAAAAGAGTATAATTTTAGGCTTCAAAAATCATACCCAAATAATTGAGGAAAAATGGCATTATCTCTTGATTCTTTAGGTACGAATTTTTAAGCCCAAAACTATACTCTTTTCACTTAAAATCAGTTTCGGAGTTCATAAAATTCAGAGTAGATAAATTTTGATATTTTTTTTGTAAAAATCAGTTGAGAAACATCATTATTTGAAAATCCTACTCCATCGTTCACTTCGATCGAACGAATTTGTGAAGCAAGGTGAGATTCCTTAACAAATTCGGTCAACATGTATCAAATTTTTCACCATATAATTGGAGATTCTTATGTCCAAGTGGACGATCATTTTGTACATACATAGAACTAATTAAAATGAGTGACTTATATTGTACTTATAATTTATATAGTTGAGTTGATTTAATTTTATTTGTAGAATCTATTTTTAATTTTAGAAGATAAAAATATTTTTTTTAATCTTAATACGATTGTTTATTAGCTGCAGCAGCAATTATCTAAGAATCATTTGCCATTTGAAAAAAAAAATACCATAATGTATGATAAATTTAAGACTCAATATCACAATTCAACGGTAATTAAGTCTCACGTAACTTCTTTTTATGATTTATTATTTATCATAAAAAAATGTTGAGATTAATTAATTTTTATAATGGACCCCATATGATTGATTGCCTCTTTACTGTAATTTACAATAATGTTAAACTAATCTACTCATTTCTCTATGTCGGTTGCATGTCTCTATTTCAACAAAACTCTTTTTTTGGGTAGCTGATGCCGATACTTGATTCATTTATCCTCTCTTCTCTTTTTTCTTTTTTCCTTTTAAATATCAGTTTTTAAATTTTTTTTTATTTAGAAAAAATAAAAAAAGCCCTTTAAAAGAAAAACACTCGAAATTCAAATATCAGCCAATATGCACCCAATATTAGTTGAGATATCGCTCGAACCTACGCCGATATTCATTTTTTTTTAAATCGCCGATATAAAGTGTATGGCCAATACCTATCATATCGACCGAAATAGCTCAATTTCAAAAATCCCGAGATATCTTGACCGATATGATATGTATCGACCGAGATTTCATCCCTGGTTGCATCAACCAATATCACACATTTATTATAAAAAAACTCAACATAATTGAGTGAGATAGTTCAAGTGCTATATAAACGAAAGATTTAAAAAAAAAAAAAATTCATTCAATTATCATAACTTTATAAGAGACTTGAAAAAATCAATAGTTTATAACAACTAAATTCTCATCATCCCATATCAACATCATTAGGTAAAATCTCATATATTTAAAGTTGACCTTTTGAATTCTACTTCTTCAATTAACTCTATCATTAATCATATCATCAATCACCCTATCATCTAATCACATCTTCCCTCTATATTTTAAACAATCTACATTTTCTGTGTGTCTATGATTTGTAGACCTCTTTACTTACATGGTTAAATCACATCAACCAAGCCTCAGTCTGTCCTCTATTGAGACTGATTTCAAATTGCCTATCATACAATCATTTTTAACTTTATCATTCACCGTAACATATATTTCGTTAATCGTAACTTTATCTATTAACTTTTTTCATAATATATATTCCACTCCAGAAATTTAAATATCGAACTATATGTATTGTTTCGGCCAATATATATCAATTTTTTAAACCTTTATATATTGCCGATATCAACCGATATCTCAAGTTCTAATTAAAAAAAATTAGGTGAAAGAAAGTTCTCAAAACGAATATCGACCGATATCTTGACAGATACAGATATTTGAACCCCTCCTAATAAGTCCATATAGCATCATCTATCTTATGACTGTTATTCTAGACTATTTTATCATACTCTGCTCCTAAACTCCTATCCAATAGTTTTTAAGATAAACAACTAGGACACTACCATATGGAGTCCATTGTTAATCATAATGGCTACGGGTCTCTGATAGTTGTATCCATGATGATAGACAGAAAGGGACATGAGAAAAAAATAGGGGGAAGACATGCAGACTTCAATCAAATACAAATCAATAGATGAAATAAGAAAAGAAAAGATAAAAAAATCAATTACCTGTAGTTGTTCCAAGTTTTTGCAGTGGAGAAGATGAAGACAATGAATCCAAATAAAATAACTTGCAAACTACAACATTTTAGAATAACCAACAAAAAAAGAAGAAGAAAAAAGAATCACAAATACAACACGGAACACACGTAGACAGAGACAATCAAACAAGGCAACAAAACAGTCACTGCTAATCCCTTTTTTTAAACTAAATAACCCTCCCTTTAAGATTAACAATTAGATAAGTTAACTCCTACAGGAAATGATACTGCTCTGTCCCCTTTTTCCTAAAACCTACTTCATTTCGGGGATTTCTTACTTTGGTGTCCTCACTTGGCCATCATCACCTTCACAAATTCCTCATAATTAATCTGGCCATCTCCATCAACATCGGCTTCCCGGATCATCTCATCAACCTCTTCATCGGTAAGCTTCTCTCCGAGGTTGGTCATCACATGGCGCAGCTCGGCAGCAGAGATGAAGCCATTCTGATCCTTGTCAAAGACACGGAATGCCTCCTTGAGCTCCTCCTCTGAATCGGTGTCTTTCATCTTCCGAGCCATCAGGTTGAGGAATTCAGGAAAGTCAATGGTGCCATTGCCATCTGCATCCACCTCATTGATCATGTCTTGAAGTTCTGCCTCCGTTGGGTTCTGACCAAGTGAGCGCATTACGGTGCCCAACTCCTTGGTTGTGATGCAACCTGGCATGGCTCAATAAAAAAAGAAATGTAAGAGACCAGAAAATGGACTAGTTTTTATTCATCTGCTTGAAGATTTTCAACATGCCATGAATAAAACATGAGAAATTAGGACCAGGAGATCACAGAAACTTCCATTAGAATCTGCACAAAACCATGATCTTCCATTTCACACGTAATAGAACAAATCTTTCAGTAAAAAAAACATATAAATCATCATCATTTAGCATGCCCTTGATTAGTATCATTATCATCATCATCATCAAAGATCAACTCCTACCTTGGCATGTGATAGACGACCCAAGATCAAGATAGGCCCTGTTCAACAAGGCTCAAAAGCTTGACTTGTTAGGAGGCTCACTCCATTATGGGCTAGAACTTCAGTATGATTATATGTTTTGCATGCATTTATGCAAGCACAAGCATAAGTATTTATATTGTATAAGAAATCATATACATATACCGAATATGTCTATGATATGCATAATGTAAAATATTGCTTGAACTGAGCTTAAGATTAATTCATGCTTGATATGCATAATTAAGAGAGTTGTAAATGAACTTTGCTAGACTCAAACCTCTAAGCAAACTAAGCTTAATTTCACAATGGCAAGTAAAGATCAAGTAGACTTGACAAAATATCCAAATGAATCTCCAGGTGGCCAATACTCCAGCACAAGCTAGACTAAACAAACATTTAAAGTTGGCCCAGCTCATCTGTAATAGAGGTTAAAATATTGAGAGAAGCTTCAGTGTCTCTGCCAAATATGATAACATTAGAGCATTCATATCTGAACTGGATATTTTAATATTGCAATATCATTTTGGGGCTTCTAATGCAATTTTTAATCAAAAGTATATGACATTAGTCTTCATGCCAGCCCAACTTTGTCTTTTTTATTTTTTTGAGACATAACATGGCCACCAATATAACAATGCGATAAATATTCCCTCCTTCCATCCATTTCCACTCACTATCCATCCTCTTCTATGTTGCATCGTTGTGTCTTTGATTCTTTATGCCTAATGATTTTAGTTTCCATTGTTGTCCAGTCACGCACTCACGCACATAAACGTGCATAAACACATATGCATGAACATGTATATGAAACTGAAGTAGCTTTGATAACAAGAATGTCAAGATTTGGTCAGCAATCACTTTGGGAGTAGAGGCAGTTTGGGAATGAGAGCACTTGGGCAACTGAATCTCTGAAGTAGTTTGATAACAATCGTATAAAGATTTGGTGGCAGCAATCACTTCGGGAGTGAAGGTGATTTGGGAATGAGAGAACATGGGCAATTGCATCTCCAATTCCTTCCACGTGAGAGTGGAGACGATGGTCTTCAAGACTTCACCAGACCTTAACACTAAACTGTAGTGAATTTTCTCCACAACTGGGCCATG
Source organism: Chimonanthus praecox (assembly GCA_022113865.1). Taxonomy (NCBI): domain Eukaryota; kingdom Viridiplantae; phylum Streptophyta; class Magnoliopsida; order Laurales; family Calycanthaceae; genus Chimonanthus; species Chimonanthus praecox. The sequence continues at coordinate 448,937 of JAINRJ010000126.1, forward strand.
CTACTACCTTACTTGCGTCAACAACACAGCCCAATCCTATAATCAATATTACATCTAGGACAGAAGGAGCAAGTGCTAAGAAAAAAATAAATTGTCTTTGAAACTGAATCACCCAAACTGACCAATAAATGTGCCTTTATTGATAATTTCTTTTCAAGAAACTTGTTGCTCCATTAAGTTTGGATCAAGCTAGTCAATAAAGAATTAGATCAAATGCTCCAAAATATGGATTCATTGTACAACATGGATAAAAGAAATTAACCAAAGTACTACTGCTTACAGAACAAGCTCTTAAAAAAAAAAAGATAAGGAAAAGCTATCCATTTCATCAAAGCTGCAACTAAAACAAAAGAGAAACAATTGACCACATACATTTTACAATCATTGAAAAATCTAAGCACCCACATGTTTACTTGAACAAAACAAATGAAACAACCCTCCCATCTAACATTCTAACAAAAATAGGGAAAAAACATGTAAATTTTCATTCAATCAAACACACATCAGCAGTTTTCAGGTTTCATTAAAAAGAAGAAAATGACATCATGGAAGCCACAAATACATAATCAATTTCATAAAAAACACACCAACAAATTAGATTGAAACAAGCTAAAATAAAGCAGAAAGTTAAATAGATAATATATCTAGTGCATGTCATCATATTCTAGCAGGAAATAACAACAAAAATAATCAAATGGAAACAATAAAAGGTTCTTGCTTTCATGTCTGGAAGCAGAGTTAACATAGTTTCTGATGTGGAAGCGATGCACACTTGGCAATTCGATCCCGAAACAAAGCCGGCAGCCATGGCAGGAGAAGGAAGAGATGCCTGCAGCCATGGCAGGAGAAGGAAGAGATGCCTACAGCTATGGCAGGAAAGCAGGAAAGAGGAAGAAGAGGAGAAAATAAAAATAATAAATTGATTTTTTTTTCATTCAATCGTGCATGCTAACTTAAAAACCTAATCTAGAAAGAGTCCTAATTACATTAGGAAACTAAGTATAAAGGGAAATCTAATTAAGACACCTAATTATATTAGAAAACGAATAAAATAAAATTTAGAAATTAACAACTTGCTAAAAAAATAATTGAGGTCCACTCTGGCCCCCTGTGTCCTACATCAGTTTCAACCTCTCATTTCCCAAAAATAAATACAAAATTCGTTAGAGCAGAGAAAGTTTCCACCATCTGACACTAGTTTTGGACGCACGGAAAGGAATGAAGTTTTCCAGGAAAAGTAACAATTTTTAAACGCAACTCCTTTTTAGTTAAAAACTTGGTCATTTTCTAAGAAAGTACTTTCATCTTCCATACATCCAAACAGAGCTTATGCACAATTGATCAATCTATTCATCCTTACTGGAGTCCATATCAAATCAGGAAAAGAAAAGGACCAAGATCGTCAAAACCGAGAAAATCATAAGATTCAAATAGGGGAAAAAACTTTTTGGATGAAATGTATAAAAGGAAAAAAGAACCTAATTCCTACTAAATGGTTCCCCCCCCCCCCCCCCAAAAAAAAAAGAACTTTCCTTTTCATGCATCCAAACAGATGCTTGAGCAGAATGGATCAATTGTTTCCTCGAATGATATAAAAAATAAAAATAAATAAATACTCGATTGATAAACAAGAAAAAAGGGGGGGAGCCAAATTTCTATTCCCATGGACTCGAATCAGGCAAAAAAATGTCCCCATATTGGTAAATCAATAGATTCTAGTGGAAAAGAAGGAAATCAAGAGAAATGGAAGCATCTTACGTCTCTTTCTATGCATGGAAACGAAAATACTTTCCAGGAAACTACTCATGTCTGTTTTACTTGAAATAAGGGCAGTTTCCAACGAAGTACTTTCCTTCCCATGCATCCAAACAGAGCCAAAAAATAAAAGGCCCTAGATTTTCGAAACATTAGAAAATCAGATGATCTAAACCAGAAAATGAAAAGTTTAAACAAGCGAAAGAGAGCCCTTGGAATCGATGGATTCTGGAGAGGAGAAAACGACATGAAACAAAATGGAAGGGATCTGACCGTCTCCATCCTTGTCGAACAAGCTAAATGCTTCCTTGAATTCGGAGATCTGATCATCTGTCAGCTGATCCGCCATTTATAGTCTCAGTTCGAGCTGGAAAACGAACGCCGGAGCGGAGGAATGCAAGGAGTCGCCTTCTTTCGCCTACTTTTGCCGGGTTCTCGTTTTCTACCCTTTCGTCTATACTCTATTTATAGTAAGTCGATACAATTCCCCCGCTACAGGGAAAGTTTGTCGCTGGTGGTGGTGAGACGGACGGAGTACCTTTGTTAAATATATATTCAAGATTACGATTTTACCCTTCTATTCAACTATAATTACAGCTCTATTACATGCAGCCAACATTTGAATAACAAAATTGTTAGATTAGGGTTGACAATGCCTCAATTCGAGATTCCTTGATCGAATTGTTTTGAAATAACAAAATCATTTGTTTATTTACAAAGATAGCTTAAATTGAATCAATATATTTTTTGAGGTAGGTTTATATATTTAATTAAAACTTTAATTTTCAAATTTATTTCAAGTCACATTGTTATATTTTGTTAAGTCTCAATTAAAATGTATTTCACTTTATCCTCAGTAAAATTATTTATTTCATTAGTTGTGAATTTGTATTTACATCTGGTTTTGACTTTTTTTATATGGGTCAATTATTTGATGCCGATAAAATTTGATGTTATAATTTAAGATTTGATTTTGTAAATATTTTTTATGATCAAAGTGTCCAAACCTCTTATAGTACTCGACTAATCCTCAGAGAATGTACAAGTCTCTTTACCCAAACATACTAGGTAAGAGTTGCCCTTTGGAGTGGAGTGGCAATCGAACTTAGGACTCTCACTTTTTGAGTCAATATCCTAACCATGACTCTAACCCCTTTACGTATTTTATGACATTGATATAGCAACAATAAAAATTTATCAATTATGCTAAAATTTCTCGTCAATTAAATAAAATTTATTTATTAAAATACAAATCAAAACAATATGCTTAAATGGATCATAATGCTCAAACATTTTTTTTAAAAAAAATTAGTTCAAATTGAATCTAATTTTGTTTTACTCTTTATATGGGTCTAAACTCAATTTTGATTCAAACAATCAACACCCAAATTACAAATGGAAAACAATCACCAAGGCTCAAAATAGTAACAGGAAACTTTAAAACAAGCAATTTATTGGTGACATAGAAGAAATCAGAATCTCCACAGTTGAGGTTCTTCTTTGGTTCATATCAAGAAACCAAATAAAGAACAAATGATGCAAATGGATGCCCCAATGGATGAGCTATTGCATGCATTTCGAAAGAGAGACAGAATCAAATGCATAAGAGGTCGAAGCCCAGTTCTATTTTTCATTAAAAGGAGGCTTAGACATCAAAATTTGAAGTATTACAATAATGAGAACATCTTTGAACCTCTTACACTTTTAAACAGTAAAATAGATTAATTCGAAACTCTCTCTGTTCTCTATTCTGTTTAACTCTTTAAGATGAAATGTTGGAAAATGATTGGTGCACTGACACCTTTATCTTTGGTACATAAAAAATAAATGAAATACTCATTTTGTCCAAATTTATTTCAACTCTTCTTCTTTCTCTCCTCCTATTTGTTTGGACGAAATAAGTATTTCACTTATTTTTGGTACACTAAAATTAAAGATTTTGATGCAGCTTCTACCAATTGAGAAGAAAGAGAGCTTTTATACTTTCTAAGAAAAAAACTCGTAAAAATAAAGAAAATCTCACCATTCATATATTGTCATTTGAAGAGAAAGCCCATATTTCCACCAAATATCCTTTATATTAGAAATTCATGTAAGAATATTTTTAGTAGTTGGAAGCAGGGTGTGAATATCGGTCGATACGAATCGTATCGACTGATATGATTCGTATCGATCGATATTGTGGAAGAAGCTATTGGTCTTCTCATTAACTTGTTAAAGCGTCATTTGATTAAGGATTTTCTTGTATCGTTGTTAAATCATTCAAAGCTTTGATTCAATTTGACTTTTTGGTGAAATAATCCAAAGATAAAGCAATTTCCACAATTTGAAACTCTCTCTAACTTTGATTGTATATCATTGTCATTAAATCTTCAAAAAGAATGTATAAAAAATGTTTCTCAATTTTACTTGATACGTCAATAGAGTGCATATAAATTCTTAGTGTGCATACTATAATACATTAATTATAATGACAACACTGTGTGCTATAATATATACAAACATATAGATATATAGTTTGATAATGAAAATAGAGTTAAAAATAAGTACATACATAACGTTAAAAGGTGGATTGCAAGTTTAGTTTCTATTAGGTCACATCAAATGGATAGGATACTTAGCTTTAACAATAATGGGACTATTATAAGACCTTATATACTATTGTTATGTTTTTATTTTTTTATAACATGGGTATTTCTATCCCACATGGGAGGTGAGGTTAATCAATACCGTCCCTGAAATCTTACGAGGCCCAGGCGCAGTGTATTGGTGGAGGCCCTACAGCCCATTGGTCACAATGAGAGGCCCTAGGCGGCGGCCTAGTTGATCTAAAGCCAGAGCTGACCCTGAGATTAATCTTAGGAATATACAAAACCACGTGCAAGTATGAGCTAAGTTTGGAACGAGTTGAACTCAACACCTCTAATCTTATCTTATAAGCTTAGACCAACTAAGCCTAAATTGTAAGTCATGCTGATTTACATTTGTAAATCTAAAAATTTCACAAATCACTTCTATTATTTATTAACATTAATCTTCTACTAAATCATATTAGATTTAGAAATGTGAATGGGTCAAATGAACCTAGGCTTTGCATGTACCAAGCCTTATTATATCCTGATCGAGAAGTTTTGGTTTTTAACACAAATTATCATCTTTATAGATGAGAATGTGTAGGGTCTTTACAGACAAATTCAATGAAGAGAGATCTTTATTGTCTGGTGTGAATCATATCCTAATTCAATTTGAACTTATTTTAAGTTAATATCACTATTAGATAAAAATTCACTAAAAATTGAGCCTAATTTTACCATGAATCTTTGAAATTGGCCGCGTATTTAGACCCGGGTTTTTTTTTTTTACTAGACACCAGTTTTCAAATTTTTTGATGAAATTACCATTTTGTCCTCCCATTTTTTATCCTTCTAACGATTCTGTAGTTTATTTTTGGATCATTCGAATGATTCTAATCGTCGTTTGAAGGATCAGTTTGATCCTCGGAATCAATGCCAGAATGCTATAGTAACGTGTTATTTAAATAATAAAATTTCATTTAAAACTTTAAAGTTATTTTTTAAGCACTGTGTATTTTTAAAATTTCTCAAATTAAATATCCGTACTAATTACGATAACATGATAAAAATACTTTAAGATTTTAAGGTCTTTTGACACCTTCAAATGCTTAAAATACAGTATTTTACAAATAAGAGTATCCCCAGGCTGTGACAAAAACACATTTGAAAGTGTCAAAAGACTTTAAAGTCTTAAAGTATTTTTATCAGGTTATCGTAATTAGTCCAGATATTCAATTTGAGAAATTTTAGAAATAAACAGTGATTAAAAAATAAGAATATTTTATTATAGCATAGGCAACATAGATAGATATTTTTTAAACACTGTGTATTTCTAAAATTTCTTAAATTGAATATCCGGACTAATTACGATAACCTGATAAAAATATTTTAAGACTTCAAGGTCTTTTGACACTTCTAAATGCTTAAAATACAGTGTTTTACAAATAAGAGTATCCTTAGACTGTGCCGAAAACACATTTGGAAGTGTCAAAAGACCTTAAAGTCTTAAAGTATTTTTATCATGTTATCGTAATTAGTCCGGATATTAAATTTGAGAAATTTTAGAAATACAAAGTGCTTAAAAAATAACTATCTATGTTTTAAAGAATATTTTATTATATCATCGACAATATAGACAGTTATTTTTTAAGCACTGTGTATTTTCAAAATTTCTCAAATTAAATATCCGGACTAATTACGATAACATGATAAAAAATACTTTAAGACTTTAAGGTTTTTTGACACTTCCAAATGTATTTTCGACACAGTATAGGAATACCATTATTTGTAAAACACTGTATTTTAAGCATTTGGAAGTGCCAAAAAACCTTTAAGTTTTAAAGTATTTTATTATTTTATTATAATTAGTTCGGATATTTAATTTAAAAAATTTTAAAAATACATAGTGCTTAAAAATTACTTTAAAATTTTAAATGAAATTTTATTATTTAAATAATATATTAGTGTAGCATCTGACATTCTTTTAAATGATTACAAATAAATTTTAGAATTGTTAGAATAACCAAGAGTGAAAGGGTAAAACGATAATTTTACTAAAAAATTTGAAAACTTGTATCTAGTAAAAAAAATCCCCGGTGGCGCGGCCTTGAAATTTTTGGTTTACAACATTGCAATGATTTCAAATTAGATTGAGATCTTATTTATAAGATAGATATATAAAGAAGCCCGAAAAGGTGTCAGTGTGACACATTCAAGTTCCATTTGTGAGAAAAAATATAAAAATATAAAAATAAGATAAATAAATCAAAAAGCAGTGGAAGATGCGGTAACTTTTCAAAATTTTAATACTGTGGATTCCGTGTTGGCACTTTCTACCATCCCTTTATATTCCGGTGGTGCATGAATTGAGAAGTACCTGCACCATCTGATGGCCACTTAACACGAGGGCTACAACTCTACAAAGCTCACTCACATATCACAATAGCATGAGTAAGATTCAATTAAAGATCATGGTTCTACCTAGTGTTTAACAATTCAAAAAGCTTAATAAGTCAATTTAGGTTAACTTTATTTAATAACATTTTGAATTAAGTAAGTGGAAGAAATTTTCAATTTTTTAAAATTTTAAAAATTGAGTTTCTTTATTCAATAAAATTAGAATTCAAATCTAAATTTTAAATTTTTAAACATTGGTCCCACGTCAAGTGCAAAATATCGCATTTATTAGATGATTGGGACATCTCTAGGCCACTCATTTGAAGGACATGCACCATATCAAAATAGGTCAAATAATCAAAATTGTCTATTGCTATTGTGCACTATTGTTACAAATATCATTTTCGAGACATTAATAATGATTAGTAATGTCAAAATATTTTCAAATTCTCATATTTTTACTCATAAATTAAAGGAAAATTTCACGAAAAATATAATATTTAAAAATATAAATAAAATAAATATTAATAAAGAATTTATCAATAATTTACTGAGAATTTATAAAAAAAAATTATCGATATATTAAACTCGATATTACCATTTATTGTAATTTTATCGAGAATTTATTGCAGTGTTGAGAAATCTCAGAATATTAATGATAATTAATATTTTATCGATAAAAATAAGATAAAATTAAAAACATCACCGATATTTGTGACATTGTTGATAGCATTTGTTTTCAAAAGTGACCATTGGATTTGAAAATGGAAGGGTAGTGATGTGTCAATATGTGTTGAGAGGGTAGAGGGCACGGAAGCGAGTGTGGAAGCGAGAGCACCGAAAGAAATTAGATAAATGATCTTGAGTGAGAGACGCGGTTCTTACGCGGTACGCGTCGATGTTGACCAAACACGTCCCTCTCTCAGGATCTTGGCGGCCATTTAGAGACAATAGAATGTGATTTACCTCTATACCCTTCATGAGCTCCGATTTTACATCATTATCCAAATGTGTCTCCGCCGATTTTTTTTTCCTATTTTTTGGCAATCTCAGTGTTTATTTAAAAAAAAATATATATATATATATATATATAGGCCGAGATACCAATCAGGCCAGCAATTGATATTTATTTATTTTTTTTAAAAAAAAGAAATTGATCAATTTCTTTTTCCAACATATCCCGGCCGAGATTTATATCCCTGATTTTGAATTTGGATCCTTGGCCTGCTCTATCCGGGGCTCACCAAGTAGATTACACTATTATTTGATTAGAAGTTTAGAAAAGATTGGATATTTATTTCCTGTTGAAATTTGAAGCCTTATATATAAGGTTTGGAGTTGTTAAGAGGAATTTTCTTTTCTCAGTATCAAATGTGGTGCAAACAATCAATGAATGTTACTTGACCCACATTTTAAAGGACTTGCATTGTTCATGATGTCTATAAAATTTTATATTGATTTGATTTAACAGTTCTCTAAATTTTATATTTTTCTACGGTAGAAATTCACCAATGTAAATTAATGATCTTTGAAAGTCAAATTGGTGTTAAATTAGATATGGATGCATTCGTAGAGGGTAGATAGGTGCAATGGAAGAATTGAATCCATTAGATCTGCTATAAGTCTCACAAACTAAAATTTACATGAAAATCTCATGAAAACCGTTCTTAAAAGAAAATTGTTTGTTAATTATGTCTTTTTTTTTAATAATTGTCTCATTCAAATATTGACTTTTCTAATCAAGACGCCGCTCCTAACCTTTTGTCCCTATCTTTCAAAATACTCTCTTGCAAATAATAATAATAATAAATTAAATTAGAAAAAAATGTAATACCTTGACCTGAAATTAGGTGTAACTAGTTTAATAAATCCTTTTTAGACCGGTAAATCTCGAAGATTTCGGTTGGAACTTAGTGAGAATCCCAGGTGTGGCTCAAAATGTGTTGAAAACTCAGTGATCCAGCTCATCCAGCTGGAAGGACAAAATGATAATTTACCATTCTTTGATATTATTTTATTATTTATGTCATTATATGATTACTATTGGATGATATTGTTTTCCTTAATCAAAAATTTTTATTTCTGATTTCAGAATTATTTTATTTTCAGAAAATGTTATTTAAAACCGTCCGAAAAGACCCCGAAAAGGAGAAATAAATATTTTAAAATGATTTTAGAAACAAGAAATTTTTTGAAACAAGCATATTATTTTAGACCATTTTATTTCGGTTTAGTTTATTCTTTCAAACCTTGAAAATGAGGATTTTAATTCATTTTATTTGACACAAGTTAAATTAAATAAATAGTGTCAAATTATGAATTTTGTTTAAATCTATGGTCTTTGATAAATTTTAAATCTCCAAATTTTTATGGTGGTTAGAGTTTTTAAAACCCAACTTATCTGTCAAGTTGGATTAAAATTATATAAGCTTTTTAAACCATATTTTAGTTAAAAAAATCAATTTTTATAAAAAATGGACCTATTTGCGAAAACCAAAAGTTAGCAGGGAGGACTTATTTGCAAAGAATAGTTTCACTGTTCGTTACTGTTGGCACGTCGGTCAACCGCTACATGCAGCGCCGGTTGGCCATCACCCATTGCTCAGCTACTTCTATAAATCACCCTCCCCTCTCAGCTGGTTTCCTCCCTCAGCCAGTCTTCATGTCTCAGCTCAGTGAAAACCAGCCGTCATCTCCCTCTCCCTCTGTCTGTTTTCCAATTTTTTTGGCTTCCCGTAGCTTGAGAGGAAGATTTTTTAAAGTCGGGATTTTCAACCCAGGAACTAAAGTAAAGGTAACCACTGTATTCCTTTTCAAATTTTAACTGGTTTAAAGTCAAGTAGAAGTAAATTTGACTAAGTTTTGAGTGTGTAAAATCGATTTCAAGTTTAAGGAAAAGCCATGGATTTCTTCTGTCAGCTTGGTGCTGGTGTTAAAATCCGATGGTTTAATCACTATTAAAACTTTAAATTATTCCCTATGTCAAGAGGACTCACTGAGGAGTCCATTTGACCGGTTGGATGTGAAAACCGAATCCAGAAAACCTACTCTGGATTCGTATTTCATATGTCGTTGCCCGTTACTGTCTGCTGTTGCAGACAGAAGAGGAAGACGACTCTCGGACGGTCCGAGAGTTGTGCTTCGGACGTTTCGAACTTCGACTCTAAGTTCCAAAGCATCCAGAGGCTAACTGTTGCCCGCCTCTACTGCCGAGACGTCCCGAATCCTGTTCGGAAGGACCGAGAGGTTCGGACTATCCGAGCTTCTCTCGGCATGTTCCGAGACCCACCGAAGCCTGTTTTCTATTTTTTTTTTTTTTCTGTTCGGAAGGAGCTTCGGACGGTCCGAGGACAGATCCATGTTCTGAAGTCTGTGGACTAGTTTAGGCCGTGGTTCGGATGATCCAAAGCCACATTACCTGGTTCCGAGGCATGTTCCGAGGAACCCAGTTTTTGAATGTTAAATCTTGGTTGATTGATGGTGCATATGTTAGATCCTAGGTTTTCATATAATATTTATACCCCATTGATAATTTAAAAATGTACTAACCCCTTCTTCTCTTATTACTATAGTATATTACTATTGTATTCACTTCCAGGCCGACACTATTTGTCGGGCACTGAGTGACTTCACTTCCAGGCCGACACTATATCTGTCGGGCATTGAGTGACCTCTAGGCCTAACTCAATACGTCAATCTGGTCATATCCAGAAGACAATACGAGAAGTGGCCTGAGCCGTTGTACATCTAAACCTAACTCAATACGTCAATCTGGTGTTATCCAGAATACAATATGAGAATTGGTCTGAGCATCTATTGATTATTATATTGTGGATTATTGTAACTTAAAATGGTTAGAAACCAAGTAGGAGACTCAGTTCCATTTACCTTGGAGATTCTTGGAAAAACAGTATGGTTTTGAAATAATACTTGTATGTATTTATTTGAATGCTACGTATGTTGATCGATTATTCATTGCACACTTATTTGCATGTTGACAGAGACCGCGATACCACACAATTTCGGTGAGGGGATTTAACTTTGCAGTAGGTGTAAATCAAGTTTAATGAGATGGATCTTGAACAATGAGTGGTTTCAATTTGATAAACTCACCCATGTGCCCGGACATGATGCACTGTTGTAAGAAGTACTTATGATGATTGTAAAAGTTTATGATGTTGATCATATATGTTTAAATACTGCTTCCACGTGCCCTTGACTATTGAACCAATATCGGCCATGTGTGTTAGATGGTTTACGTCTACTGAACCAAGGGTGTCGACAGTTGCTGACTTGGAGAGTGTCAATATTGGTCATGTGAGAGCCGGAGATATACTTGCAATGATTTATTTTGACCGTATCGAGACTTAATACAATGGTCTCAACATAATATGTAGGTGTTATAATGGATGACAGCAGTAATGAAATGATGTTGAGAATTTATTATACAGCATGAGATATCATATTACAGGGAACCTAGGGATTCCGCTCCTTTCACCTATTTGGTATTTACTAAACAGGAGAAATGTGGGCCCCACTTTATTCTCCTTTTCCTCACCCAAGTACTAAACCTATTGCCCCTTGAGAAAGAGAACAAACCCACTTTTCTCTCCTTCTCCTCGCACAGTACTAAATATATTCCCTTGAGAGAGGAGAAACCATCTTCTTCATCCCTTTCTTTTCTTCCTTTTTGTCTCTCACCTTTTCACCTATTATTAACAAACACGATATAGGAGAATTTCATACCCAAAGGTATCCCAAAAACTCTCCTCATCCAAAGCCTTGGTTTTAATTCAAGGAGAAACAAACCTCTGACCAAACCTATGTTTTGGGAAAATCTTCTACTTCATGAATGATCAACTCAATCTATAAAAGTACAATGAAAATTAAGGAAAATAAAAAATGGGGAAAAATATCCCTTCATTTATCAATTACCCATTACCTACTAAATAATTGCGACAACTAATGTGGAAATAAAATCCCAATCCTATCATTTTCCCCTCCATTAAGATGAACTTTGTCCACAAGGTTCAAGCTAATCTCTGTCCATAGGTTGCAAGTCCTAGCTAGATAATCCTCCAAATGGAGTTGTTCAATTCTGACTGTGATGTCTATGGTAAGATGTTTTCAGTCAGATACACCAAGACCTAGTTGCTCCAACCATTGAATGCCTGATACCACATTCCAACATTTAAAAGGCAGCAGATACATGTAGTGTCTGAAGTTGTATCCTTGAATCTCGAAGCCATACTCTTATGCTGGGTGGAGCATTCAGGTGAAAAACCATCAATTACCAAAGTCGTAGGAGATGATGATGGAGATATAGGAACTTATAATTATTGTGCTAATCCAATGACATTGTTGGTGCTGCCAACCTGCCACTATCAATCACAATGGAAAAATTTCAATCCATAATCAATCTTGTAACTCGCATAGTTTAAGCAGATGTCTTTCTAGAGATTGCTTGGAGAGAGATTTCAAAATGCTAGACCCCCTCCTGTGGGATTCATTCGGTACATCCTATCAATCATGCACACCAACTTCAAGCATGAAAATATGTTGTGTTTTACATCAAAGTTTTAGTGCAAATTTTTCATCGCAATTGGAACATGTATCTTTTTCTCTTTAAGATTGCATTTCAACCCATGACAACCGCTTAATAGGTCGAGTTTCTTATACCATAGTTGAGGAGATAGATGATTTCAATAAAGGATAAAACAAAGATTTGGTACCTTGGACAAATATTGAAGCTTTTTTTCTTTTTTTTTTTAAGCAATAACAGTAAAAAGAATATATTAATAAAGAAAGATGTAAATACAAATCAGGGGTATAAGAGACTTAGACTGAAATACCACCCTAAACCCTAAACCCCATTCTGCCACACCATTTGTTGGCCTTTTGACAAGGTCAAAGGATACATCTCAACCCAAGCACAATGTCCTAATCTCCCTAGCAACTAAAACCAATTTACAAGAATGACGTTTTGCAACCCCTAGTCCACTTTATCGCATTCGCCGAATCCCCCTCTATTATTAGCTTCCCCAGACCAAAACTCACCCATAAAGACAAGGCTCTCCAAATCCCTAATAGCTCTACCTCATTTGAGTAACTAAAACATACTGTGACGCAGGACAGGGGATAAGGTAACCCTAAATGCCTAAATGCAATTATAATTTAACAAGAACTCAATATGAATCAAATTTATGAAGCTGAAATTAAAACTCAAAATTAATAATTGCAATAAACAATATAAATTTGTTGTCAATATTCAATTTAATGCGAACAATTATGTAACATTCCAAACCAAGTCACAACTCAAAATAGAAGGCCTTCAAAACAAAGGGGTTTAACTAAATCCACAAATAAGTAGATCAATCACCAAAAGAAACTAATTCGGACTGTTTAGAATCAAGGTAATGTCAAAAACAAAGTGGAGCCAGCAGGGTATGGGAGTATTAGTAATGGAAAAAAGGGATTTAATGATAAAAGAGGATAGGTAATGGCTGTATGGTAGTTTGGGACAGGTAGAGATGGCTGTATGAGGCTAAGGAAGGTCCAAGAGGACTTGTGGTTGCAGTAAGAGGGCTGTAAGGGACTTAGGAAGGGCTTGGGGCGAGTCTGGATAAGATCTGGGACAGATCAGGATGAGTCAAAGGATGGGATCTGAGACAGGTCGGGATGGTAAACAAGGATTTTTCTGGGACAGATCTGAGACAGCAATAGGACGGTTTTGAGATAGATATGGGACAGCAATATGATGACTCTGGGACAGCAGTTCGGCTGGGTTTGAGAGGGCAGCAAAGAGAGAAGAAAGGGAAAACTAGAGAGATAGAAGAGAGAAAGATAAAAACTTGGATCTTGGAAGAGAATTCTCACCTTTTTCCGTAGCTTCTCGCCTTCCCTAGTTTCTCACGAGGGTTCCTTGGCTTCTCACCATGCTTCCTGCTATGGAGCCAAGTTTGCACAAAGGAAAAGTTGTCATTTTCATTGATTAAGTGTCAATCCCGTACGGAGGAGTTACATCATATATATAATGACTTTAAAAAATGAAAAAGACCAAAATACCCTCAAATAAACAAATACCAAACTACCCCCAATGATTAGAAAGTCCTACTTACACATAAAATCACTAAATTTTCCCAAGTAGTAAAACCAACTATTGGACTAAACAAATAAATGAAAGAAAAAATACAATTATGAAAAGCTGGAAATCCTAAATCTAAATATAAAAATTTGCTAAATATGGAAACTCGTGTGGTGCTCCGCATCATACTGACTCTGAGAAAAAGAGAGAAAAGACACCAACTGAATTAAGCAAGACTCCTCCTATCCCTAGTTTCCCTCTTGCTACCCATCTACACTGAATTTGGAAATACCAAGCGGAGGAGGAGACCCAACCACACTACCTCCCACCACTCTAGGTCTACCACTCAAACAACCCTCTCAAAACCTATCTATCATAGCACCCCCAAAATACCTTGCTCGCTGCCAGCCAAACACATAATCTCCACTTTGTCGTTTCAAAGATTTACTCTCCTCGCTAGCTTTGTTCTTGAAAATCCTAAAGTTCATTTCCTTCCAAATGGACCACAAGATAGTTGATAGAATAGTAATCCACGCTACTTTCTTCTTGCATTGAAGCTTTATTTCTTGCATTAGGGATAATCCCACAATTTCCAATGAAGTGCCAGGGCAAAATGTGCACCCATCAGCTACAAAGTCCTCTTTCAAGCCACCTATACAGCACCCAATTGGTGCCTTATTGATACAGTTTTCAACACAATTTGCCAACTGTTCAAATGTATTTGATATTCTCATATAGAACCAACTTGACGCAATTTAAGTATTGCTTCATCAAAAACTTCATGTTTCGTTGAACCAAATCAAACACAAAGAGCCCTTGCAAATGACTCCGAAGTTAGATTTGATTGAGTTTATTCATACCATTGGAACCATTGATGGGGCTCACTCTATGGAGTAAACAGAAGTCTTGGATGCTAGGATTAGGGATCAGGTATAGAGGTTTCAAAAAAAAAGTTTAGGAAATTGGTATACGGGTTCTAAAAGGGGAAATCGAGTATTCAAAAAAATAGGAAAGGTTGATTGTGGGTGACAACCGTGAAGGTTGATTGTGGGTGACAACCGTGAGGGGTTGGGGCGGAGATGCAAGGAATCTAGGATAGCATGGGGGTGATGGGTAGATTTAGGTAATGAGGGATGGCGAATAGGAAGATGAGAGGTGGGAGAATTGGATGATGATGAGTTAGCAGATTTTGGTGATGAGGATCGACAGATCTGAGTGATGAGATTAGGTTGATGAGTTTAGGGAAAGGCAACAAAGAGGATGATTGAAGGGAAGGCAGTGGGTGATTTGGAAGCAAAGGCCCAATGACGGCAATAGCTCGAGCCAAGGGGCAACAACTTAAGTCAACAGGGGTTATCTACAATAGGGTGGCTTGGGCAACAATGGTAAAGAACAGAAACTTGTGCAGCAACGGCAAAGTGCAACAGCCCGGGAGATGCTCAATGGGAACACAAGTGGAGACAATAGATAGCAGTTGGCAAGCAAAAAGTAACAACAGGTGTGAAGCAATGGTTGGAAGAGAACAGGTATGTTCACTTGCTTTTCTTTTTCTCTCTTTAGGGGAAAAAAGGTCCATGAAATAGTCGACAGTGTCACTAGATGGAGTAGCAATTGCAGAAGGGACAACGAGGGGGGTTGCAGCCACGGAGGTTTGCAATAGTGCTTTCTTCTTTGTCTAATTTTTTTAATAAGGTAGAATGGGTAGAATGTACAAAAAGGAAAAGGAAAGGAGAAAAAAAAAAAGAGAGAATGATAGTAGGCTCTAGCACCGAATGATATGAATCAAATGAGAAAAATAAAGAAACTGCGAAGGTACAAAAAGGAAAGGAAGGGGGAAAAGAGAGAAAATGATAGTGGGTAAATATACCAAATGATATGAATCTAAATAAGAAAAATAGAGAAAAAACAAGAAAAGTAAGAAAATGTAGAGAAATAGCGATAGGAATTCCAGTGTTAGGAGAATCAATTCTCCAAGCTTTGGTTTCAATTCAAGAAGAAACCAACCTCAGAGCTGAAGCTATTTTCAAGAAAGTGTTTCACTTTTTCATTAATGATTAACGTAATATATAATAGTAGAGTGAAAATTAAGGAAAACGGAAATTATACGGAATTTTCAATTACCCCTCATCTAATAAACACTTGAGATAACTAATATGGAAATCAAATCCCAATCCTATCACTTTTTATCTTTATTTTCTTTTCTTTGGTGAGGGACCGAGGGGTTTAAAATTTCAAAACTCCTTGGCTATCAATTCCATGCCATTTTGAAGTGACACCTTGGTTGTTGATTGTGTTCCATTCCAGCCATAATGGACAGAACATTTTACTTTCAGCCAAAAAATGGAAAGAAATACTTAAATTTTTGGTATTAGGTTCCAATCTAGCCATTTCGAGCCATTGTAGTTTGTTTCGACCGAGAAGAACCTGATTCGAGCAAAACTAGTCCATCTCAGCCCAATCATCCTACTCTAATTATTTCATCTTTTTTTTATGTTTTTGTCAAATCAATCCAAAATCCATATGTACGGATTAAAAGTAGTATTGATGGACCACAATCTACAAATGGACCAAATTTCATACTAATATTCATTTTTTAGCCATTTGATCTAAGTGCTCAAAATCACCAAGTGCCCTTTAATGTTTTTTTAAGGACACGTGGTGATTTGACCAATACAATCAAGTGGCTAATAATTGAATGTTGCGATGAGATTTGGTCCACTTGTAGTCCATCAAGTCTATTTTCAATCCATACAGCTGCCCCTTTTTAATGGATGTAATGAAGAATAAAAAAAAATGGCTCAAATACAACCATGTGTTTTGAGTTTTGACTTTTTATTTTGAATAAAATGAGAATTCAAGTTTATTTCTTGAGTATTTCTTAAGGGTTTTTTGTCTAATTGGATTTTTATTTGATTCCTATAAGAATAAAATTCAAGTCCCCTTAAACTGCTATTCGATAATCACGTTGTTAAAACAAGATTACAAGCATGAATAGGTATTCAATGGTAAATTATGTTTTTATTTGTGTAGTTTAACGTGAAATGATGAAAAAGCTAATTGCAACAATTATATAACTTTGTACCTTTTTCATATTTTATTATTTATCATTTTTATTTTTATGACATGTTTTTTGAAATGGAACATCCAAACAATCGAAATGCCAAAATGTTCTAGTATGGAGACAAAACCAAAATGGGTTCCAAAATGGATCTAACAACTATCCATGATATGAGCTTATATGACCGAGCTGATATTACGGCTATTTCATATAGTGTATCTATAAGGATTGACATACCAACCACTACCAATATTTTGAACCATGAGGATAAGGAGGAGATCGCTAAATTACATGCTAAAACATATAGTAAGAAATAACATGGCTATTGATAGGATTTTGGAGATTAAAAAAAAAACTTTGAAAGTAAATGCCACATCAATGTGATAAGGCTTTAATGATGATGATGATGGTGATTTTATTTATTTTGCTAACCAATACCTATCCATCCCATAAAATATATATTCAATCTTTGCTATTTGGAATACATCCAAAGAAGCTCATATTCAACCTAAATGCACATTTTTAAACCCCCCAACAGTGACATGGTCAATATGAGTGGCACACTTGACTCATTTATATACACACACAAACTCAATTTTATGTGTTTCATTACAAAAAGAATGTATCACATTCAGATGCGTCTTCTAGTACTATTATGATGTTTTTTATGATAATGTTGAGTACCTACGGGCAAATTCATTCTTCTTGAAGGTGGAGCAACAAACAACTACAACACATTCAATAAGCACAGCTGTAGGAGGTTCATGCGGATAGAGATGGCGAACATTTTATTTGTGTCAATGATGAGGACATCATGGGATGCGAGCAAAGAATAATGCATTGGAATCTAGATTTTACCTCGTCATAGTTGGATGATGAATTTATGCACAATCCCTATATAACAGACCATGGATAGAGGCAGATCAAACCATGGATAACCCAAATTGTGCATAGATCTGTGATTAGATTACTTGGAAGGATTTAGTTGTTTATTTAATCATATAAGGTTTTTGAGACTTGTTTTGTTTGTCAGATCGTAGTTTGCTTGATCCAAACTATTAAATGGATTCAGAGTTGCCATACTAGTTGGCTTAGGAAGTTTATCTTATTTTATTTGAGTATCAATTGTATGGGATGTAATAAGTTATTTTCAGTGGCTTGTATTGTTCACACATATGGCACACGTATGTGTCTCTAGGATTTCTTAGGTTTTCTTATAAATACTTGTAAACACATTATTTTAAAATAGAATAAAAGTGGAAAAGAAATTCTGCATACTCTTTAAGAAGACGGGTAGTGTGACTCCATCTCTCCTTTGGTGTGGCTCTAAGGAAATCAGGTGTTTTCTACCCTTTCTCCTCCTCCTAATCTCTTATTCTTCTTCTCCTTCTTTTCTTTCTTCTCCAATTTTTCCGTGTTTTTGGAACCCTAAATTGCCAACCAAATAAACGCAAATTTGACTCAAGCAGAGCCAGATCTCAACATTACAGGCCACTCCGACCCGGACCCCCACCCAGTTGTATGACCTTACAGACAGGGACAGATCTGCCCTGTTTTGCTCCAGTTGACTTCTGATCTAGTCCCCTACCCTACAGTGCACTATTTTGTGCAGAAACCCTCCTTAACAACCCCTTTGTTAGACCTATTTCAAGTGTTTTTGGGTTTGGATTCAAGTGGGACTTCATTTTTCATTGAGAAAATGTACTTTTTTACTTGTTTGTGGAATTCTAGGCGTCTTGAATCTAATCGTAAGATATTTGGAAGCCCTAATATTAATTTGTGATTACTCTAGGGTTTAATATGCTTGCATGCTATGGATCTCTTTAGATTTCTTGATTTTGTGATGTTATTTATGTAGATCTTGTTTTAATCATTGAATACGGAATATTATCTTCTTAAATCATCGCTTTCATTGCATATTGTGAGCATATAGTAGTAGTTACCATTCAGATTTCTTATTTTCTTTCATTACATTCTTAGATCTAGGATTTTGAATGTCATAATCCCATTTTAGGGCACACTTCACTTATGTCCTACGTCAATCATTTTTGCCATATTTGAAGTGTCAATTGCATTTTATTTATTAGAAAACAAGAATCAATCATGAGGAACTATATCGTCTAGATGCATTAAGATGTGTACAGTGTCTTAATGCATCATTTCCACAAAAGTGAGGCCTGGGTCTGATGATTCAAACCATTGATATGATAAGCCCCTGTAGATGAGGAATGACAGAAAATATTCAAGAATTGAAGACCCTAACTATATAATCTTTGGGCTCCAATTAGATGGTTAAGAAAAATATGACAGCAACATTCCTGAATAGGACAAAAATCACATCAAGTTTATGGATCAATGAACGGTCAGCCCACTTGTTCAGCAGCAGCACATACACACCTTAATGCATCGAGACATCATAATTCTTCTGATGATCATACACTAACACACAACTGGCTTAATCATCAGCAGAAGAAAAAGGATCACTAAGATACTCAAGGATATCAGATTTCAACACATATACAATATGGAGGCAACATCACAGATCCTTCCAGACATTAAAATCAGTAATTGAGTAGTTAGAGGCTATACTGTCTTGGCACCCTAAGAAGAAGGTGGTCAGTGAATGATCAACATTGACCATCGCGTGTGCTGTTCCACTTGGACTAGCAGCAACAGCAACATCTTCAGCACCAATTGTAACTTCTGAGTAACCTTTCCCCACCACATGAGTGTTTTCCAACTACAAAGAGCACTTAAAATGAGATCAGGTTGTTTTCATAGCATTACCAATGGAAATTGGAGAAATGAGGTTTTTCTTTAAAGGTTAAAAAAATGAACCCCAAGTTGCAGGTGACTTGAATATTTTGGCAAAATATGGCCATACTTCTCCCAAAGAAGAACAGGAAATTGCATTACATGCCCACCCCAAATTGGCATTGTTGATCCACACTAATAATGACTTGAGATAAGAAAGACTAGGAAACAGTAACATATGGTGTGACTTCTGATTTGTTGATTGCCCCAAACACATAATAGGATTTCTGACTTCTGATAACCTTTTTTTGGAAACAGGACTCTGATAACCACATGTTCTACCAAAAATTTTAAGTTTTAACTGCTAGCAATTTGGACCACATACTAAGGACCCAAGTCAGAACTCCAGAGTGCAAGTCAGAAACACCAATGGAAAATATTTGACCCGGTAACCTAAAATAAACTCACACCTGAATCAGAGCAGGAATCCAAATGAAAAAGACCACATGAATAATTTCTGGCCAAACAGAACAACAACTCCAATTCAAGGATGGGTTGTTCTAGGAATTATCTGAGTTGAAACTGCAGCCGTGTCCAAACAGACTCTTGGGCAGCCAATCATAAAATCTACAGAGACATCAATAGACTTATGCAAGTATTATTTCTATAATGAGGAAAAGACTCATACCCTAAACTTTGTTGTAGCACCCCAAATGATAAATGTCTCATTGCAAAAATGGTGCCTGTGATTCCCCCTTACTCCACCAGGACGAATTTCACCCGCATGCACTGAAACACAAGACTGAGCTCCGCCTGTAGGGACATATTCCTGTCAGCAGAATCAATCAAACACCACCCACCCACCCATACACGCAATGAACACACAGGCACGTGCAGAAGGACTACTTGGCAGACAAAAAGTTTTAGATGGAACAAGAATTTTGTTAATTTTGTAAAGATTCCTCTAGACAAATGTACAAGACAGGACATTTAACAGAAACAGAAATGGAATTTTCTTCAAAAGACATGCTTGGAGAAAGATCTTATGCTGTTTCATTGTATGAATGTATTCAAGAATTTTTTTCCCCTTCAAGATTCCTAGAATCTTGGCAAATTAAGGGGGAGCTGGTTGCACATTCCTGAAAGATACAAAACCCTGGAATGTCAACAATCCAGATTTCAGGTCCACCTGAACACCTTGGATCAAAATTCCTTGAAAATTTAAAAACTATTGCATTAAGGGTTTACTGATTAAGCTCAGGCTGGAGGAATTGCACTAAATGTACAGCCAAATGGTTGGGGCCTATGTGGTGATGAACACAAATTGCTCAAGGCACTAGTCTATCCTGAAAGCTCAAACATCAAATGTAATGATGATGTGATGGGACCTATATTGAAGTGTGTTGCAGTTCACAAGATTCCACATCCCTCCATCTTTTGACCACAATAAATGAATAGAATGTCGGACAGGGCCACTGGCATGGCTCTTAGACCTCCCTTGAGTAATTCTACAAATTTCAGAATGAGCAGAATATGATAACTGTGGAAGTGGGTTTTCTACCGAAAGAAATTATCCGTTGGGAATTCTTAAAATGAGAACACAGTGAGCACCTTTTTGGAAGGCTACTAGGACCATGGGATGTTGGTTAGAAAGGCCTACCCCGGATTGGGGGACTACCAAAATCAACTTGAATGGATCACTCCAATCATGATTTCAAAATCTAGCGGAGACTTTTACGGAGCCATATGACTTGGATTTAATCTAATGTGAGCACAATCAAGTAGGGATTCAATTAAAGAGGCGATAATGGGTTTGCAAAAAATGGGTAAAACCTACCCCCACCCCCTGCACGAATTAACCAAATTTCAGAGCAGAATTTGCTATAATTCTAGAACTGAAATTTCTACCAAATGGTCCAACTATAATGTTTTTAAGGGAAGGAACAGAAAACAAAGACCTGAAATCCCAGCATCATGGGCAGCAGTAACTGGATTGAGCAGCCAACCTCTCCTGTCTCTGGTGATGAGAGAGGGAAACTGAGAGCTGAACAGAACCAGATTGGCATTGGCATCATCCCCTTCACTCCACTGGTTTGAGTGTAAATGGGTAGTTTGGGAGGTGAAGTGGGGTCGGGTGGCCTGAGGGTATTGAAATCTGAGGGAGACCCATGTGAGGAGGAGGAAAATGGAAATGAGAATGGGGAAGGCCCGAGGTCTCTTCAAGAAGAAGATGAAAGAGGAGACGGATTGAGATTGGGACTGGAAGGGGGTTTCGGAGAAGCCGGGGTTTGAATTCCTTCTGGTATTTGCCATCAATTGCAGCATTAGATCATTTTCCGATTTTTCGAGTGTTTTTAATGAGAAAATGCTGATCGATCTTAATGGTTGGACGCAGGGGTGGCAATTTCTGCCAAAAGTTTGGGTTTGGGTTTGGGTTTGGGTTTGAGTTTGAGTTATATTATTGTAAAAAATAATTTTGATTGGATTGGCCGAGAGAAATAATTCATTATAAATTGGTTGATAGAAATTAATGTGAATTTTCATTTGGAGCATTAGATGAAGAGATATATATTAAGTTTTACTTTTATGAATTCAATTAAAATTCTCATTCATGAATTGTTAACGAAGTTAATAACAGATCACTATGAACTGGTTCAATTGGGATAATTTTATATTTGTTAGAAAAGTCTCATACTCAAACCTAGTTTTAATCAATATGAAAATATTATTTAAGTGGATTATTTTTATTAATTATTACCGACTGATTTTATATGGGGGGAGATGATCCAATTCAATTAGCATGCAGGCAAAGAATTTTTGTGAGTGAATGTAATGAAATTTATCAGCAACTAGGTCAAACTCATATTGGATCATACGTTGTAATTTGTAACTCATGGATTAAGGGGTCTTCTTGTAAGTTACCTCAAGGGTGTTTTAGTACTTAGCTTAGATAGGTTTTTTTTTTTTTTTTGAATTTACGTGTGGGAAATCGTGGAAAACTCAGCGTAAAAACCTTCACGGACAATATCCACTGTCCTTAAAGTACACCAGCGTAAAATCATTTATAATAGATTTCGAGGATTGTATAATTATTTGTGACAGTTATATTTTTAAATTACAATTATTGATTTAGATCTTAATTTTAGTTATAGCATGTTTAATGATATTCATTGTTTTTCCTCTCATTTACACTTAGTCTTTTAGAGTTGCTATTTATTTTTTTTATCTGCATCAATTTAGCCATTTAGATATTTTTTATTTAGTTTCCTCATTACCAACTAAAATCCATTAATTCTTTGTACTTGCCTTGTGTGTTCTCATCTAGCCTACTTGCTACAACTCTCCCATTATCATCATCTCACTACCTCAAAAAAAAAAAAAAATCCCTCCCGTGACTTTGCAAGTAATTCTTTGAACTCTCATAGGTAACACATGGTCTATATACGAAACTTTTGACTGATTTCCATAAAATTAGTTTCATCGCCAATGTGGAACATAGATATCCATTTTATCCCCTCAAAAAAAAATTAGTCCATCTATCACCTTCTACCCTATTAACTACACTAGTCCATTGATCCATGCCTCACTACCCTAACCTCATTTTATATTCATTACTGTAACCTAACATCGCCCTTCTCGCAACCCCACTTTGCCCTATTATCTCTTTCCTTCGCTACCACTATCCAAACCCACTTCCACCTAACCTCTTATTTCAATGTCTTTCTCAATTCCTTTACCTTTTTTATAGAAAAATTTAAGATCTTTTATCTCTCCTTGAGTGCGAGAATAATAGGTAAAACTTCAAATATACGCGGCCCCACGTTGCACCTTCACATTTGTACTTTTCAACCTTTTCACTTAGTCCAAACCTTATTTGCATCATTAAACTCCAGCCAACCCATTGCAGCTTCACCCCACCCAGCCAAAGTTTGTACTAGCATTTTTCTCAATTTGCCCAGCCCAGTATCAAGTTTAGTTCTATATGAATTGCTCCCATTTGTACTAGCATTTTTCTCAATTTGCCCAGCCCAGTATCAAGTTTAGTTCTATATGAATTGCTCCCACATCCTTGAAAGTTGAAACAGATTGCCATTTAGAGGCTAACCAAATTTCATCAGCTTAAATTCTGACATGTTTAGAGATCTTAAGAGAAGTATCACTTACTGAGTTACTGACATACAGTGCCGTCTAGACACAAGTTGAAGCCTTTGGCAAAAAATTTAAATGGGGCCTTATAAGTATTTAACATATTATTATAAGTAATATTTAATTAAAATTTTAATTATATATAATAAAATAAATTATTCTATATAATAATTTTTTTAACTTAAAAAGATCAAGAGGCCAACAGTACAGAGCTTTGAAAAATTTACCCATTTGAGTGAAATTAGCATATTCAACAATTAAAACAGAATAAGAACACTTTAAAAGATGAGTATACTGAGTGGGCCGAAGTGCAAACAGAGAGTGAGAGATGAGTTCTTTCTATCATTTTTTTTAATATATAATCTGAATAATTTACAATTAATTAGTTGAATAATGGCAGTGGAAAAACAAACCCAAATCATTTCCTTCTTTCTTTTTTTTTCAATCCCATTTACAATATTAAATTTAACAAAACATTTAAGAAAAACCTACTTAAGAAACGAAATGGGGATGGAGGAATAATACAGAGAAGGGTTTTCCTAGACTTACTTTCATGGTTTTAAATGTCTTTTAAAAATAATCTTAACAAGTTTTGAGATTAAAACTGATTCTAATTAAAACTAACATTAACTTAAAATCAAGAAGTAAAAGTGATAAAATAAGTAACATGAGAATCATTTATAAAAATCTGAAAGAGAAAAAAGAGGGATTTCAACTGACCTAGGTTTCAGGACGAATTTTCATTTCGACTTTAATAGGAATTTTCTAAAACTACCTTATGTCATATATTCATTAATCCAAACTGTTTATCAATTAAAATTGAAAATTTAAACTAAGAAATAATAAAGAAATGAAATGGGAAAGACTTGCAGAAGTTAGAGAAAAAGAGTGAAGATGTGATTGTTGGGTTCCAATAATCAGCAAAGAGAGAGGGATTGAAGAGAGATTGAGAGTCTAAAAGAGATAAACAAGAATCATTTTTATAGGTACATCGAGCTTCAGCCCCATGGTGAGAGAGACTTGGATGAGAGCTCAGCCACGGATAGAGGGGCCTTCTTCATCCGGGGGCTTAAGGCGATGCCTTTCTTGCCAAAGGGTGTAGACGACCCTGCTGACATAAAGATATTTTGGTGGATCAACGTACCAAACATGTATATTTTTTATAAATTTAACCTTTCATAATTACAGTAAAACCCCTATAATATAATATGGTTGGGATCATAGTACATATATTACATTATAGAGGTTATTAAATTAGAGGTTCTAGCCGTATTCCTTTATAAAATCTCTTTAAAACTCTCATATCATTTAAATGTCCTTTCGACTTCTCTTTATGAAAACAAATCACTCCATTCATTCTTATACATTTCTCATTCATTGAGAACAGAGTGCCTGCACCGTTTTAAAGAATGAGAAAATTTATCCAGAAGTCTATCTCGAATTATTTTTCTGGAGTTTAGATGATGTAGTTTATGAAGTAATTTTGTAGTATCAATGTATAGAATATCAATTTACAAAATGGTTGGGACAGTATATTTTTTATTCTTAATATATTGAGTACTAAGTTAGAGAGATCTATTACATTTTGTATGGATCCGAGATCGAGACCAACTGCCGATATTATTTTAAACAAGTTATAACTTTATAGAATACATAGAGAGTTTATTGTACTTTATATAATTATCAAACTGCCATTACACTTTATTGTGAAAGACTATAAAAAAAATATTCAATTTTTCATTTTCATGTAAGTTGGGTCTGGTGTAAAAAAAACACTAGCCTTTTAATCAAAACTCTTTTTTTTTTTAAATGAAAAAAGAAAATCTATTTGATATTTCCTATCATTCCACTGTGACTCTTCTCTATACTGTATCAGTCACTTAAAATAAGTACTTATTTAACAGTGTAACTCTGATGTTAAAAAATTGTCTACTAAAATAATGTTATCACTTTCTTAACAGTGCAAAAGTGTATACACCTCAGATAAAAGTATCGGTTGATACATAACACAACGCAACAACCATACGCCGACGTTGTGTTGTACCAGTGATAAATTCAGTTGCAATGGTGTCTGTTGCTGCCTATATCGGCGGTGAATTTTTTTACCGTTGTGGGGCCCACAGGGAGAGAAACATGCATGTGGTTAGAAATATTGACTTTTTACTTCTCAAGTTTCAACCCAAAGGTACATGAGTAATTTTAATGATCACAATACATTAATTTATATTATTATTTAATGTTGCAAATGGAATTTGTAATAAGACATGTACTTGCACTTCGAGTTTGAAGAGACATGTATTGCATATCATGTTCTTTAAATTGGAAGATCAACACTATCAAATCATTAACATCATGGTGGAAATCGAATAGCTCATGGACATTGAAGGCCATTGAAGTTGGGAGAATACCGAAGATTTTTCAAGCTTGAAGATGTTTAAAGTTTCATCATGCATGTTTAGTTTTTAATCTTGTATATCATGGCTCAGATCAGATGCTTGTGAACCTTAGGACCTTAAAAATCTAAATATCTTCGATAGATCCCTAAGAAAATTGACCAAGTCATAGTGATCAAAAGACCAAGCTGAAAAAGGCACAAATATAAATCTGAAAAATAGAGTGGATCGGTTCACCAATCCTTCAGATCACTTCATCGCCCTATTTTATACTTTGTTCAGTTTTTGCCTCAGTTTAGATCGGTTCACCGTTAGTGCCCAGAGCAATCCACCGTCTTGTATATGCATTGTTCAGTTTTTACCCCAGTTTAGATCGGTTCACCATTTATAGGCAAATTTTTTTACCGATCCTTGAATTGTGCTCCTTTACAGCTCTCACCTTAGAGCGGTTCACCGCTACTTGCTGAGCAGTTCACCGCTTCATCGAATTATGAATTTGAAAATCTCAAAATACCGGTTCACCGTTGTTGCGACCAATTCACTGATCTGCGGCAACGATCACTAAACTATGCATTAAATGCGCATACCAACAAGCAAAATCCTCCATTTAATGCTTCCAACCGCTATAAACTTGAAATATCTATATATACCTGCCATCATGAAGGCTCATTGCTGTTCACTTACTTGAGAATCACATGCAAGCAATTCAAACATCTCTAGAGCTCAAAATCCCCAAATCACTTGCTATCTTATTTTGAGCCATTATTGTTCACATTTTGAGCAACCTTGTAAGCTACATTTGTATACATTTGAGAGTTACTCCTAAGCTTTATATTATAATTTTTCTCTACTTATTTGAGAGATAATTTTGTAAAGGGTTGGTGTAGCTCTGGTGAAGAAAAAGGGTGCCTTCAACTTCAAATTCGGAGGTGTTCTTTAAAAGATTGTAATATGTTTCTTTTCCACTCGTGAAAGAGAAGCATAGTGCATTCAATCTTCAAGTAGTGCACTTGAGACCATGACGTAGACAAGAAAGCTGAACCTCGTAAAAATATCGGGTTCAATCTCTCTATTCATTCTCATCTCTTCTACTTTATTTGGGTATTTACTTTTATTTATTTGCACTTTGTTTTTCAAATTAGTATAATCAAAGAAAACCCAAAAAATTTACATTTACCCAATTCAACTTCCCTCTCGAGTCAATTTCTTGGCAATATAGCCAATTGACATATTAAAATTTCAAAAAGATTAGCCAATTTTTTAAAATATTGCTAATACTTCCATTTTTTTTCCTTCATAAACTCGAATCAGAATATGCCTTTTCATCGAAAAATTAACCAACTAAAAATTATTTTTTTACCATTGGTTGTTTTTCTTAAATACTTTTGATATAATTTAAAATGCAAGTGAAAAACTTTATTTTAAATCATAATTATGAGAAGAAATTCATACAAAATTATATGATATTATTATAAGATATATTGTTACTTTTTATTTGAAGGATATTATTTACTAATTATGTTTTATAAATTTTAATTTTTATATTATATGAATTCATTAAAAATCATTAATCTTTATAAAATTTATCAGATTTTCTCAGCTTTACCAAACGAAGGCCAGATAAAAGAAATCAGTCTAAGCCCGAACGGTCGGCTTGCTCTCCCTTCCGTGTTCGTTTTGAACTTAAAACTGGATTTCCGCCACTATTGCATTTTTCACTCTTTCTTTATCTTTAGCTCTCTCTGTCTCAGAATCAAACCCTAGCTCGGTTTCCCGCCGATTTCTTCTCTATTTCTCTCGCATCGTAACCTCTTGGTTAAGGCATACTATCCCATTTCGCCATTTCAAGGCACCAGTTCCAGGTTTGTCTCTTTATACCATTTTACTCATCTACTGATGTGCGATATTTGGCGCGTTTTGTAGTGCCTCATTTCAAATTTTATCCTTGCTACTTTTGGATGCCTGCAACCCTAAACAGATTTTTTTAACCTGGTCTGTAGAGAATTTGGATTCGATTGAGGTCTCATTTTGTACTTTCGCTTTGAAAATTTCCACATATTTTAGCAGCATCTCACAGCATGGAACATGAAAGGGGTGATGGCGGCAACCAGAACAAATTGGATTTTAAGTGTAAGAAAATTCTTCCAGATGTAGAAAAATCAACTAGCTCAGAAGGCACATTGGCGCAAAGCATGAAGGTTGATGAAAAATGGAGTGTAGGGAGAACCTCGCATCTCCGACTCCAGAGAAGATAATCCAGCCACCCAGAAGCAGGAGCCGAGGGAATGCCTTACCTGTGAGGTCTGTAAGGCAAATCTCCGATGATTTGCAGAACGAGGATGCTGCCATTCATTCAGCAGATGAGAAAGCAAGAAATGATAAACACACTGATTTCGGTGATTCTAAAACCTCTGGTTCAAGTTTATATGCAGCTGGCAAATTACAAGAATATGAAGGAAGTGAACTTCCTGACAAGTGGGTCACTTCAAAAAATACACTACACATTTTCATCTTTGTTGCATTCTCCTTTTCTTTTTTCCATTTGAAACTTGGTACTAAAACAATGAACACTCTTCTGGTACCAGGTACAAGATTGTTGCGGACTTTTTTGATAGTATGGTGACTTCTCTAAGGTTGCTTGGTCTACGGAAAAAAATGTCTAGTTTTCAGAACATTTCTATTCAGGTTGAAATACTGAGCAAAAGGTACCCAAATTATGTTTAAGAGCTGAAGTGCATTCTACTCATTACTCTTGGTCATCCATCTGAGAGTTAATGCTAGAACATGATAATTTATTTCAGGAGGTTCTTACATAGCCATCTTGCACAGAGTACTTATTTCCAGAAGCCATTCAGATTGACAAGATCCTCATACATGACGAGAGCACATTGTGCATGAAGCCTGATATGAAGATTACTTTGTCACCAGATGTATTAGGACGTGATCTAGAAGAATCTCTGACTATGGCTTTGCACAAAATTTTCCGTGAAAGGCTCTTGGATTTCATCAGTGCACATCCAGAGGTACATCTCTATGTTTCACATTCCTGCTTAAATTATTGTTCATCATGCTCTTATATATTGATTTAGTCTTTAAATCTGTCTATTTTCTTTACATATGAACAGTGACTTATAGGATTGATATATCTGAGTGTATTGTAGGGTTAGATGTAGAAGTGTTGGAAGGCACTTAGCTACTTATGTTCTAGTTGATCGTAAAATTATTCTGTTGTATCTTTAGTGCATTATGTGTTCTTCATCCATTTTAATTTTACTTGATAAAGTTTTTTGAGGATGTGCAACACTAGAAGTGTTTATGTGCAACTTTGATCAATTTTCAGTTGGTCATTCAGTGTCGGTATTAAATCTCTTCATGTGGTGTTTTTTCTAAAAGTAATTAAGATTTTTATTATGAAGATGGGGAAATAGAACTCAAACAATGATGGAGGACGACTTTTCGACTCTTCAAACTATGTCAACTAATGATGAATAATACCAATGACTAACTCATGTCTTGTAGTACTGAGTACTCTTGTAGAAAGCATATCCACCTGTATGTTAGACTCTTTTTGATGTAGGACATGGAAGATGCAGCACACAGATTTCACTTCTATTTATTTCTATTTATTTATTTCTTAATTAGCAAGTAGGATTTGTTATTTTCGTTTGGGATCTTAGCAGTTCAACTTTAGTTAGTTTCCTAGTTGATTGAGGAGTCCTTTTCTATTTGATTTAGGAGTTCTTTTCTTATTTGATTTAGGAATCCTTTTCTATTTTGATTTAGGAGTCCTTTTCCTATTTGATTTAGGAGTCCTTTTCTATTTTGATTTCTTATTTTTTTCTTATAAATACAATGCATGTAAGAGAGGGACTCACCTCTTTCGAATATATGAATTGATATAGATTTACTATCTTATTTTCCTCTATCATCTCTGCCGAGTTGCAGACCTTACCTTCATTGCTGGTTTTGTTCCGGCCATCGCTGATTCTGGGCTTAATCCTAGAGGAGATATCCTGCTGTCGCTACCTTGGCTTTATCCCAAGCTTATCTCAGTTACAAGTCTTCCGCCCCGTGCCTAGTTGCAGGCTGTTCTATATTAATTGGTTCAGAGCCGAGTTTCTCTGTATCTCTATTATACAGAAACGTTCCTGTTCCGAGACAGGTTCCTGCGTTATCAGGGACGATAGTGGTCTCGATCCCCGCCATCTTCGCCAAATCTGGGCATTATCCCAAGTACGAATCTACCATCCCAATCCCCATCCTCCACCCCAACAAAAAAAAAAAACCAAATGACCAGTGGACCAAGTTTGACTATTTGACAAGCTATGTGTTCACCTCACCCATCCATTAAATCTTTTACCCACTCCAACCATCATGTCTTGGATTATGTGACACCCCGATCTTATTCCCAGCATCATGTAGCCCCGTTAGCATCCAACAAACATGGTGCTCAATTTCTCCTCCAATCTGAGTTCAATGACTTTAAATCCGAGTTTATCTCTGAGATGCGCTCTGACTTTCACGACTTTTTATAAGAATTTAGAGAACTTTTGTTCGGCCGAAAATACAGAGCCCCGATGAAGGTGAACAAAACTTCGAAACACGTGCCCGCTTCCTCGAGATGTGTGCCGACCACTCCAAAGACATCATCAGTGTTCGTGCATGCTGCCCCGGAGTCAGACTCAGAATTCATGTATCCTCCTCATGCAGTCGTGACCCCACAACCAATGCCCGTGTTGGAGACAGAGCGAGTTGTGTTGCCGGCACCACCGTCGATACAACCGACGAGTGTCGATCAACCGCCACCACCTCTACCTACACCTCCACCACCACCGCAAATTTCTCACCCATCTCCATTAGCCAAACCTGATCCCATTACGGATACCAGGACTTCATCTATGATTATTCTTCCCTTATCATGTCAGCCTCTTGTCCTCCATTCGACAGATCATCAGGACTGTGTGATCACTCCAGTGCCATATGACGACCCCTTCACCATCAGCTTGGTTCGTCCATGCTTGCGCCCGTTTGCGGTCCTTCAATTTTTCGCCCCACAGAAAGAATGTTCTTGTCGTCTGTGCCTTGAAGATTATGCAGTTCAAAGCTTCATCATTCGCATCTTCGGACTTGGTCTTCATCTTTGTTTGGTGCCGTGTACTTTTGCTGATTTCCACTCGAGGACGAGTTCTTTTCAAGACCGGGGGACTGATGTAGGACACGGAAGATGCAGCACACAGATTTCACTTCTATTTATTTTTATTTATTTCTTTATTTATTTATTTCTTAATTAGCAAGTAGGATTTGTTATTTTCGTTTGGGATCTTAGCAGTCCAACTTTAGTTAGTTTCCTATTTGATTTAGGAGTCCTTTTCTATTTGATTTAGGAGTCCTTTTCTTATTTGATTTAGGAATCCTTTCTATTTTGATTTAGGAGTCCTTTTCCTATTTGATTTAGGAGTCCTTTTCTATTTTGATTTAAGAGTCCTTTTCTATTTTGATTTCTTATTTTTTTCTTATAAATACAATGCATGTAAGAGAGGGACTCACCTCTTTCAAATATATGAATTGATATAGATTTACTATCTTATTTTCCTCTATCATCTCTGCCGAGTTGCAGACCTTACCTTCATTGCTGGTTTTGTTCCGGCCATCGCTGATTCTGGGCTTAATCCCAGAGGAGATATCCTGCTGTAGCTGCCTTGGGCTTTATCCCAAGCTTATCTCAGTTACAAGTCTTCCGCCCCGTGCCTAGTTGCAGGCTGTTCTACATCACTTTTGGTGTATGGATGAATTGCACATCTTACCTCCTCACCTAGTCATGGATTTCCTCAACTCTGTCAGTCAATCTTCTTGGGTAATCACCTAATTGTGAAGCACAACAAATAGTAGATAACGAATCCTCCTCAGCAATAAAGGAAGCCAATATCTAATTAATAGAGTTAAAGCACATAATAGAGCTGATAATTCTTCTACATTGGTCCCACAATTTTTTGACAGCCCAAAGAATCCAAAAACAACATCCTCCACATGGTTAAGATCAAGCTCTCCTACCCCAAATACATCCATATTTTCAAGAGAGCTGCCATCAAATTTAATTTTAAAAGGCTTCCTAATGGGCAAAACAGTCTAGATGCCACCGAATAGACTCATTCAACATTGAAATCATCATCCCTCTAAAATATTTTATTGTCATAGACTAGGAGATGAGGTGATATCTATTCGAAGCAATTAGTTCCTTGCACAAACTAACCCTATTGCCAAGTAGTGAGTATCATGTTTTTAACACAAGGACTACACCTAATTACAAACGTTAAAAGCTGAGAACTTTCCTCTCTTACTCTTATGGCAAAAGAGTGAATAAGTGAAACTCATTGGTGATGTCGTTAAAAAAATGGAAATGGTTGGTGATGGTGGCTAAAAATTGGAACTTTTGATCACTAACGGACAAGATAGTTGGTTGACCATTATTAAATAAGTATACAAAAGGTGAAACCAAAGGAATGATTTTAAATCTAAATCCATATGAACCATTGATGATCCTTTAACCCATTAGCCAATCTACCTATTATTGTTTGAATGGTGGCCTCTTTGGGTTCCACTCACTTTTCACAATGCCTAATTTTGCTTTCAAGGACGATGGAGTCCCATTGTTCTCTATTTCTTAAGCCTTTTCCCCTCTCAATGTTGCTTGAAATTTTTAGATTTGCAACCCCATGGACGTGGACATTGGATATGTTTTTACGGGCGATGTTTGGATGAGGAGAACTTAAAGTAGGAGGTTCTCTGGGGGTGGAGAGCTTCAGCCATCTTCTCTTCTTTTGAAGACGGTGTTCTCTTGGCATTGGTGGAGAACACCATCTTCTCCTGGAGGAGGGGGATTTTTTTTTCAAAAATCACTATTTGTGGGCCCCACTTTCTTCTGGAGAATGGATTCGAATGGGAGAAGTTAGACTTCTTCAAGAGAAGTCTCCCCACTTCTCCACATTCAAACACAACCATGGGTTATATAGAGGCACAAAACTCCTTGATAAGTAACTTGTTGCCCATCTCGCTTCACCAATTAGAGCAATCAATTCCAACAAGTGGCCATGGAGACTTAATGATGTAGGACACGCAGCAAGCTAGAGACCCATTTAGTATTTATTATTTTTGTATTTTCGCATTATTTTTAATTTAGAATTCTTGTGTCAAAAGGAAGCCAGGTCGGTGGCTTTCC
This sequence comes from Chimonanthus praecox, assembly GCA_022113865.1. NCBI lineage: Eukaryota > Viridiplantae > Streptophyta > Magnoliopsida > Laurales > Calycanthaceae > Chimonanthus > Chimonanthus praecox. Next base: position 482,313 of record JAINRJ010000126.1, read on the forward strand.
TAGTTGATTTAGGAGTCCGAATAAGATTAGAAGTTGTAAACGAATTGGAAACCACTCACGTGGCATTCCAAATTCGTCTAGGCTAGTCGGTCATAGAGTCCTTTTCTATTTTTGTGTTTGTTTTCTTATAAACAGGCATATGTAATGGCCAAGAGGTCACACCTTTTCGATATTATGAATTGAATAAGAAGATTACCGGTTGTTTATTGTTTATCTCCTTTGTCTCTGCCCGAGTTGCAGACGAATCTCCATCTAGCCAGTTCCAGACCTCTGCATCTACAGATCGTGGGCTTCGTCCCAAGAGATACCACCATTGCAGGTTGCTTTGGCCTTATCCCAAGTCACCATTGTCGTCGCTTCCGTCACTGCCACACGATTCCCTTCTGTTTCGTTGGGGACAGATTTGGTTCCCTTCATCACAAACCTAGGTACAACCGATCCGAAGCCTTCTCCTTTCTCGCTTCTTCTTCCATCCATCTTCTCTTCCTTTCCTCTCATCCTTCGCTTCTACCCTTCTTTCCCTTTCTTGTTTCCGCCGCTGCTACACCCTTCGCTGCCCTCTTCCTTTTGTTTCTCTTTTCCCTTATCTATCTTTTTCTTAATACCATTCGCATCCCAGCAGCCCTAAGTCCCTTATAGCCCCACGTGCCAATCACCACCTTTTAAGTTAAAACTCACACGTGTGAGCCTTTTTGTGTGTGTGTGACACGACATTTGTCGGGATTGACTTGTTTTGATTTCTTCCCCTGCTTCCGCTACATTACTTTAACTAGTAAAAAACTAAAAATCTATCCCATTTAATCTACTCCACATTCATTTCTCTTCTTTATATGCATCACCTTTCCATGGAGTGTTGTGTTACAAGAATCCTTTGAAATGGGCAACATACTCCAATTGAGATCAACATGTTGGATTCGTCATTGATTATTCTAATTTTGTTTAATAATGTTTTGCATGGTGATAGAAGCATGTAGCATAGTTGGTAAGTGCTCATTGTTACATCAAACGGTTGTTGGTTCGAGTCAAACCACAATCCCGAATTTGCATGGTGATAAAATGTGATGCATTTTCTTTCTTCGTAACCCAACTAAGGTTTGTTTTTAATGAAGTTTATACATTATTATTATTTTTTAATTTCTATTTTTTACATGTTAATTTTGTTTTAAAAGAAATAGTTTAAATTTAATAAAAAAATTATGTTGAATTGATGATTCCTATTTTGTGAGATTTGTTGAATTGGTCCCCTTGTATGTTGGATTCGGACACATTTACCCTATCCATGCAACTTAGATTAAATGGTTCCCTATCTTAATTAGTTAGGATTGGAAGATCTTCCAATGGATTACAAATGATGACCATTCGAAAATAATAAATACTTTTAATAAAAAAGAAGAACAAATGATGAGGAGAAATAGAAAAAGGGAGATGGAATTGAAAAACTTGCAATCCTCGTTGAGTTGTGATCGAAAGGTGGTTGTAGAAGGTACATAGGGTGATGTGGGAGTGTCTTAATGAAAATTCTATCATGGAATGTTAGGGGATTGGGGGCAGCGGCGAAACGTGCTTTGGTGAAAAAGATAGTTGTGAATAAGAAGCTTGATATGCTTTTTCTTTAGGAGACAAAAATCTCAAGAGCTGGAGGTCGGTTTTATAAAGTCTGTGGGGAATGACAGTATGGGGTGGTGGCTGTAGCCTCTGTGGGTGCTTTAGGAGGTATATGGACAGTTTGGAATGCTAACAGATGGAAATTGATTTAAGCTGACATCAAATCTTTCTCAATCTCTATGGTGCTGGAGGATGTCTCTGCTTGGAAGAAATTCTTATTCACAAATGTTTATCGCCTGAATGATGATTTAGATAGAAGTGAGTTTTGGAGAGAGTTATATGCAGTCTGGGGGTCCGATCATTTTCCTTGGTGTGTGGGAGGGGATTTTATTGTTCGAAGAATGTCGAAAAGGAAAGGGTGCAGTAGAATTTCAGCTCCTATGAGAGATTTAGTGATTGGATTGATCAGATGGAATTGATCGACCTTCCTTTGGGGGGTGCTTATTTCATTTGGTCTAATATGCAACACGATCCAAGTCTTGCTAGACTGGATAGATTCTTGGTGGATGTAAGTTGATTGGAGTGTTATCATCAGTCCATTCAGCGAGCTGCTCCCAATCCCGTGTCGGATCATACTCCCATCATTCTTGACTCCTGTTTAGATTGTTGGGGCCCAACTCCTTTTCGCTTTGAAATTGCTTGGCTTGAGGAAGAAGGTTTTAAGGAGTTAGTTGAAAACTGGTGGAGGGAAGTAAACCCTACTGGATGGAAGCGGTATTGTCTTTTACATAGATTTAAATTCTTAAAAGGAAAGCTTATACTTTGGGAGAAAGCTCATAGGGATGCAGCTGTCCAAGAGGTAGCTTCTTTGTTGGAAAAATTAAAGTATCTAAATAGTTTAGAGGAGGAGGATCTTTTGCCTCCAGAAAGTCTTTCTAGAAGAAAGGAGATCAAAGAATTTCTTAAAAAGAAGGCTTTACAGGAGAAAATTAAATGGAAACAAAGATCTAGAATCAAATGGCTCAAAGAAGGGGATAAAAACACAACGTTTTTCCAGCAAATGGCAAGTGCAAGAAGACAAAAGAATCACATTCACTTTTTTCATATAGATGGGGAGTCTGTCGTGAATAGGGGTGATATCTATGAGGAAATTATTGAATACTTCAAATGTTTATATGTTGATTCTAGTGGTGATTCCCCTGTGCCCACTTTTTTACCCTTCAAAGTCTTGAATGAAGATCAAGCTGAGTCTTTAGAATTTTTTTTTTTTGAAGATGAGGAGGTGAAAAATGCAGTTTGGCAGTTGGGTGAAGATAGAGCTTTGGGCCCAAATGGTTATCCAATTATATTTTTCAAATATTTTTGGGACATGGTCAAGCTAGATGGTTTAGTTTTTGTTCATGAGTTCTTTGACAGGGGGCATTATCTCCAAAGATTTGATAGCATCTTTTATCACTTTGTATCTAAAAAAGCTGGAGTAGTTGAGTTAAATGACTTTCGTCTTATTTCTCTTCTCCGAAACTCCTATATATAATTTTAGCTAAGGCATTGGCAAGTCGGTTGAAGGTAGTGCTTCCTAGTCTTATCTCACCTAACCAAAGTGATTTTCTAGAAAGGAGGTAGATTGTAGATTCCATTGTGGTGGTGCATGAAAGTTTGCATTCTAAATTTATTTCACGGGAAGCAAGAATTGTTTGTAAACTGGATTTTCAAAGGGTAGATTGGTCTTTCCTTGAGTTTGTGATGCAAAGAATGGGCTTTGGTGATCGCTGTAGCAAATGGGTTCATTCCTGTGTAGCATCGGCTCACCTATCTATTTTGGTTAATGGAAGTTTGAGAGGGTTTTTCAAGATGGAGAGGGGACTTAGACAAGAGGATCCTGTATCTCCTTACCTATATGTTATGGTAGCGGAGGCCCTTCATCTTATGTTACATGTTGCTTCTTCTCGGGGTTTGATTCATGGGTTTCATGTAGAACATACTAATCTAGAGATAACTCATCTGCAGTATGCAGATGATACTATTTTGTTTCTTAAGGCAATGGGGAGTTGAAGGTGGTAAATGCGATTCTTTTGTAGTTTCAGATTTGCTTGGGGTTGAAGATTAACTTTCTTAAAAGTTAACTGATGGGGGTTAATATGGAGAGCATAGGAAGGATTATCCTTATTAAGTCTGTCTTCTCTAGTCTCCCAGTATATTTTCTCAGTGTCTTTAAATGTCTTGTAGCAGTTATCAACAAAGTGGAAAGCATTCAAAAAAGATTTTAGTGGAATTATGATAGGGATAAAAGAAAGCTTCATTTGGTATCTTGGTCCCAGGTATGTAAATCAGTGGAGGAAGGGGTGTTGGTATCAGGTCGATCCGTGAGTTCGATATTGCTTTATTGGGAAGTGGTTAGACTATTGACAAGGAATAGGCTAAAAGCTTAGATGGTCTAAGAGTGATCCATAATAAAAAAAGACCAATCCACATGATCATATGCCTTTTCTAGATCCACCTTGCAAACCAAACCAGGCTCCCCATCTTGAATCCAGACACTCGTCGCTATGAGAATGCCATCAAGAATTTGTTTCCTTTTGACAAAAGCTCCTTGAAATTTGGAAGTAATTGGACGCAAGACTTATTTAAGTCTGTTAGCTAGAACCTTCACTATAATTTTGTAGAGGCTACTCACTAGACTGATCGGCCTGAATTTCGAAGTTCCATGGGACCTTCTTTTGGGATAAAAGTAATGAATTCATACCCTATTGAAATTTGCTCCTCTGATGAAATTCAGCAAAAACAGCCAAAATATCACCTTTAATACAATCCCCACAATGTTAATAAAAAGCCATTGGGGAACCATTTGGGCCTGGTGCTTTATCTCTATCGGCTTCCGAAATAGCTTTGTGAATCTCTTCTTCCTCAAAAGGTTTTGCCAACCACTGAACTTTTGTCCAATAGAACCCCCCAAAAATCTATCCCATCCAACTAAGGTCATAGGATATTTTTGTTGAGAATAAAGTGTTTTGAAGAAATTGACAACCTCTGTCTCAATCTTATTCTTCAAGGACTCTGTCACCAACTTTCAGCCTAGTAATGAAGTTCCGTTTCTTTGTAGCACTAGCTAAGTGATGAAAAAAGCAGTGTCTGATCACCTTTTATTTTTTTCAACCATAAGGCCCTAAATCTTTGTCTCCACACAATCTTTTCTCTTCTAAGAATCTTCTCCAGTTCCTTTTGTGCTTCAACCTTTTGTTGGGCTTTCTCACTAGAAAGAGGATGCTCATCTTCCAATAGATTCCAGGTCTGAATATAGGAGTCGTTTCTTTTTATCATCCCTCCTTTCCGAAAACTACTTTCTTCCATGCCTTTAGCTTCTCTTTAACATGTCTTAACTTTTTCTCAAATCCACAGGCTGCTCATCCTTGCACTTCAGTCTCAGCCCACCAAGAATTCACCATAGAAACAAAATCCTGGTGATGGAGCCATGAATTTTCAAATCTGAAGGGTAAAGGACCCAACTCCACTCCACCAGAATCTAGGGTCAATGGCGAAGGGTCAGAGATAATTCTTAGCAATGCACTAACAAGAGGACCCGGAAAACTTGCATACCAGCCATCCGATTATAGGAATCTATCCAGCTTAGATTTTATTGATGGAGACTTCCCATTGAACCAAGTGAATGTACTCCCTTGCATTGGACTATCAATCAGGTTGCATTCAAAGATGAACTCAGACATTTTCCTCATGCTTGTAGTAGAATGTCCTCCATTAGATCTTTCAGAAGCGAACCTGGGCGTATTACAATCACCTCCGATAAACCAAGAACATATCCATGATTCAGACAGAGAATTCAGTTCAGCCCAAAATTCTTCCTTCCTGTAGTCTGTGGGACCATAGACTATAATGCAAGCGGATCTAGGTCCAGACGATTTAATCTTAAATTCTGTTGCCAGTGCAAAGGATCCATTTGTTGAAGATATCAGTTCCAACTCCTTTGGTTCCAGCCCGTCCACAAACCACCAGAAAGACCTACTGTTTCCACTGCAACACCTTCTCAAGTAATACTTCCTCCCTAATATTTAAGAGCTTCTGCAGAGAGATGAGTAGATTTTGTTTCCTGTGGGAAACTAATCCATTTTTCTTTGTGTAATTAAGTCTTTCAAAAATCTTCTTTTCTCCAGGCCCCTGATGCCTCTAATATTGATGTACAAGACTTTCGTTTTTCAAAATTGTTCCAAAAAGCCTTACCAATGTCCAAGAACCTCAGAATATGACCTCCTCTTACCTCCCGTATAATCGACAGAGGTTGACAATCCTTTCAATTCCCTGGTTCCTTTTCTTCGATTCTTATTTTATTCACTCCTCTATTACTGTCCAAATTGTTAGCTGTGAACAGACTATGCTGTTCCTTTTGATCACCTTTGAAAAATCCAACAGAGAATCAATTCTTTCATGAAGTTCACATTCTAGAGGATCTTCGTCAGATACCCCATCTAGCTTTTTAAGCTCTGGGTTTAAGCATTCTTCTAAAGGAGCGTCCAGAATACCTGTAAAACTTTTGTTTGATGCTTTATTTATAATGGGCTTAGGCCCAACTTTAATTGGCTGGGCTTCTTATTGCAATCTGGGCCTGAAACAAGAGGCCCAATAGAATTTATTGTCCCAATCAACAAGGGAATCTTATCAAGGCCTGGAAGGACTCTGCCTCTCTCCCACATCCAAGGAAAATCAGCCCGCATGCTTATGTTTAAGTACCCTACCAACCCCCTCCGAAAGCAGTTTCCAGAAGATCTTTACTGACTTTTGTTCTCTTCCTCTTCCTTCTTTCGTTCTCGAGAAACACTGCTTCAAGATGAATCTCCACCTCCAATCCCTTTGAATCCTCATTAATTGACTTGCATTCTGAATTGGAAGATTCATCCACCTCCATGCAAACTGACACCACGTGTCTCCCTTGAAGGGTAGGCAAAATCATTGCAAGCTTCAACAATTCTTTAGACCTCATGCCGGAGCCTGGCGACAGTCCCCACCAAAATTTGGCGTCTTGTGCTTATTTACACCAGGAGTGTATAAGAATAAGAATCAAAGGAAAGGAACCGGGGAATTGAAAGGATTGTTAACCTCTGTAATTGACAGAGGTAAGAGGAGAAGAAGGTGATATTCAGAGGGTCTTGAACATTGGGAGATTTTTTCAAACAATTTTTAAAAATGGAAGTCTTATGCTGGAATATTAGAGGCATTAGGGGCCTGGAGAAAAGAATTTTTTTGAAAGATTTAATTACACAAGAATATTGGATTGGTTTTCCTACAGGAAACAAAATCCCTCTGCTGGTGTAAACCCTAAAACAAGTGCCTTCTTCCTAAA